>JAHZNP010000040.1:0-185564 GCA_020615345.1 Triops cancriformis | reverse complement strand
ACAAAGGGATGATTTAGTACGATTTGGACTCAGCCATTTGCATTGCCTTTTCTTGTTGTGAATAATCATTTTTACGAAATCGTGAGTTTCCTTGCACTGACTTGAGCTAGGATGATTCCTATATCGAAAGGGAGTATAACTGTTAAGTTTTCGTTTAGATATTTCAAGTGTATTATGTATTTTTAAAAAAGGCCACCGATTAGTTTTCTTATGGCAAAACACACGGACAAATCGCACTACACCCAAGTCCAAATTGTATCCGCGGTATCTTGTTTCGGACAGTCGGAGGAGCCTCCAGTTATCATGGGTGTTTGGTGTTATTGTTTGTGTTTTTCAAGCGTACAATACCTCATTTGATAGCCAGGACACCAGGCCATCTAACGAGTATAGTTTTAGGCTACAATTTTGTCTCCACGTGAAGTGAAAAATAAACTACAGAAAAGTGTCCACACTGTCCCATCCCTCCTCTACTAACTTACAAAGATAATGATAAGTAATTCAACTATGATTTCCCTACTTTTCTTAAGTGGTTGTTTTATTTTGATTGTTACAATTGTTAGAAGTAATGTGTATTTCTCGTATGCAACTAAAGATAATATACGTATAAATAAGTTTTAATACATTTTCTTTTCTTTTATTCTCCTCTGAGGAGATAATTAACTATTTTGCACAGTGGCCCATTTTTGCATCAACTTCAAACCTCATACTTGGTGCGTGTGCAGAAATATTGGAATATGCAACAGTTGTGATGACTTATAAGGTTGTTTTTATGCAAATAAGTACGTCAACGGAATTGAGTTTCAAGTGTACGATTTGTTTGGAGAAAGGAACATCGTTGCCCATAGTTCCCCCTATACTCATAGTACAACGTTGTGCACAAATGTTTTCTAGACAAAGAATTAAGTTACAGATCAACAAGCCGAATCTTAGGTACCAGTTCTGGAAATTATTTTGGAATGATCCATTACAAAAAACGATGGTTTTGTTGTGGATTTAACAAAAGCGCTTTAGACCAGATGGGAGATGTTGGTTGGTTTGGCAACACTGCGTGGTTCAGTACACATGTATTGGGTTGCACAGTATAAAGGTTTAAAGTATAAACCTTTATACTGTGTTTCAAACCTTTCCCGGTTACCCAAATATCTCTTATTTAGAAAGTTATTTGTACCCTCCGTGAATAAACTTAATAAGTCTCTACCCAAAGAGGGATTATTTTTATCACTTCACGGTAATTTTGCACCCTTGAAAAGCGCTGTCTTATTGTATTACATAATTTCAAGGAAAACTTTACATATAAAAATAACGATTTCTATACATAATGGGCGCTTACTTTGTTCCACATTGGATTAGACTTTGTCTTGTGAATTTTCCTAAAGTTATTTAACTTTATAAAATGACCTTCATGAAAAAGTGAATCGGGTTTACAGTTTCCTGAGCCGAATACCGATATATCTCCTGAGCACATAGTAAATGTGTCCACGCGCTGGAGACAAACTACATTAATGAGGCTCGTCTAATTTAATTATAATGAATCCATGTTTATTCTTCTTTGAAGGTCATTTTCAAAGCTCTTTGGATACACAGAGAATCTTTTCATCCAATGAACACAATTGCAAACTACATTTTGTAACAGCTTGCTCACTAATTGAAAATGACAAATCTTTGCTCCTTCAATCGTCCTTAATGACCTCAATTAAAAACCTTTACTTCTGGAAAGTTTCCCTATGCTTAGAAAGTCAAAAGCAATGAAATGTTTTTTATGTATGCATGTTCCTCTTTTCCAGAACTTCTTTCTTGAATTGTGCAGTTCCCTTTCTTCCGATGAGCTACCGGTGGTCTGAAATAGAAAGGTCCATTATTTCTTCTGTTGGCTTTGTGCAGCGCTGTGTAGAACTGGCGAACTTCTGTCGTTGGTGTGAACAGGCCCTTTGATCTAGTACCCACGGTGTGGCATCTAGAGAACATCATTTTTGCAAAAGTGACATTTTAATTTAAAACAGAGATGTGTGCTCTCTGAGTCAGAAGTGGTGCCTATGGTTGCGTAACAAAGCTAGGTCAGTGAATACGCGTACCTGTTATCAAAGGAATATTAGGTGACAGAAGCACTTAAGAGATAGGGATTTCTTGTTTATGACGGTGTGCATGGAGAAAAAACGCATCTCAACTCTCTTTCTGACACAGTACAGATAACTTTGAAACCGTAGCTCGACCAGCTTGGGTCTCCAAAGAATTCCGCAGAGGTAGAAGCGGAAAAGGAAAGAGAAAAGCTAAAAAAGAAGAGACGGAGACAGGATCACACAGGCATCACTGCCTGAGACGAAGTAATCAAGAGCAGAGACTACAAACTCAATTGGCCGAGTGGGCGAATTGCATGGAAGAACCAAGTTAGGTCTTCTTGTGCTTCAAGCTCCCTTTCTTGTTTTACACTCGAAAACATCCCGGGGAAAGTGTCGTTCTGGGGATCGATTCATAAGTAAGAAATGCAGTGCACGGTGCCTAAGAGGATCATTCACAGAACGCCAAAAAAGGGGGCGTAGCGCTCGAAGAAATCGGCTTCTCTCGCTGACACTTGGTGCGTTAATTTGTCTCCCTTCATAAAGTGTAATTATTTTCTTTTTTGTGTGATTTTTTTTAATTATTTAGGAATGGACTTGTCTCAAAGAATCTAGTGGAAATAATTATTGTATTTGCCAGTCAATTTGTCAATTTCTTCTCCGAAGCTTACGTTTAAAACAGTTAGGTTGATACAAACTCAAATGGTATAATTACGACTACAATTACGGTAAACCTTCATGTAGTAAGTAGTACAGAGTCACAACAGAAAAGTCCCTTTATACACCCCCCTCCCCCCTTATCATATGGATGTTCAGTTGGAAAACTTGCATGGGCAATTTCGAATTTACCTTTCAGTGGTTTTTGGTCATATTCTTAATAGTAAAATTTTGGTTCATAATCCCTAGAAGCTATCAAAGCCATATCTTCCGAAAAAGGCTAAAATAATTTATAATTGTTCGATTACTTTTTTCTACTTTTCCTTTTCCCATTTCATTTTTCCATTCAATTTTCATTTTTTTCTAAGTTTTTGCATCATTGGTTCCAGATGTGAATGGAAAAATATAGTGGGAAAAAATTCGAAAAGTATCCAACATTTACTCAAAAATCTTCAAACATTTCGCCGTATCTCCCATTCAAAGTATATGAATAGGAAGGGTGGCACTGAGTTTCGAGAAGCGGCAAAATAACCGTTCTTTTTGACAAATGTGCTGTTTTTTTCTTTTTCTCCAGTTAAGAAACAATCAAGCAAATTTCTTCGGCTTCTCTGGTGCTTACAGCGACAGTTTAGTACCAGTGTCTGACGTACTTCTTGAAGGACGTGACTACGGCGTGGACGTGAACGTGATAACGTGCATATTGCTCCTGCAAAACGAACACTCGAAAAATGTGTGTTCCTGGCGGAGTAAGGCAAAGTTTAAAAGGTTTCGGTAGAAGCCAGTTAATGCATGCGTGTTGGTGTTAGAACCAAGGCTTAGAGACCAAAAAGGAGGGGGAGGGGTCCTTGGAAAAACTAGAGCAGGTTGTGGCAGACAACGTTACGACAAGCTCCAGAACGGTCTCGCCGCCCTTTTTTCTGAAGGGACTCATTACCCCGTTATTACGTTTCTTTGTTGGAAAAAAAAATCCACGAACTACGTGCGTCTCGGCTCGTTACGAAGGTCCTCCAATGAACTTCAACCAAAGTTATATTTTCTTTCGAATTTACTTTGTTTGCTGCGACTTCAGCCATTAGTTACGGTTAGCAAACTCTTGTCACCGAATTTCGCGGAATTGCTATAGAATGGCTTACTGTCCCTTGGAAAGCCTATCGACATCCACGAAGAAATCAACGAAATTGCGTACCCCAGCTGAGGTTAAGTCCCAACGACTGGAAGTCCCAAGATACTCGGCTAAATAGCAAATTCAAGCGGCTGATTAGGAATGTTGAGCAGACGTACAAATCCCTATTTCTTTGCGTTCGCAATTGTGTCATTCACTTGAGTCCAACGTTGAGCTCCATAAGCGGAATGAAATTCTTTGCGAAGTACGTGAGCAACAATGGTCGAATAGGATTAAGGAAAACGTTGATGTATGCATAACGGAGATGACAAGTACACGCACCTAGAAAAACGCATACCCCGAACCATCCGTTACAGAAAGAAGAGAATCTCCTGCCACGATTGCCCAGTCCAATGGGGAGCAAGATTTACGCCAGCTTCACAGTAATCACGTCTAGAGTAATTAAGAAACGCGGAGAGAGAAAACGAATTGGGCCGCGAGCTAAGGCAACACGAATTGGAAATACAGCAGCTACGCAAAGAATTCGAGCGTTTACGGCAGATTCGTACCCAGGAGTTTAGTTCGTAGAGAGAAGAGGATTTCATTTCGCGTGGATGGACTTTTTCCATAGGACTTTAAAGCAATTTTAGAACTTTCTCCCATATCACCCTTATAAAAATGTAATTTCGAGGGGGGGAGGGGGGTAAGGCCCCTGGGTATGGCTTTGGTTAACGATGTGCGGGAAAACGGAATGGAACTGTTTCGAAGTTTACGACCAAATGAAGCAAACAGCGAAAGTAGAAAACAAACCCTTGGAAGTAATCATCATTCTCCTGTTGAAGAACGGTGAAGAGTATGTCGAGATACGTCGAAGCAAATATGCAGTAGCAGAGATAACGAACATCAACGAGGGCTTATTGACTAGGAAAAAATTAACACACTTACTACCTCAGCTGAACTTATGTGTACAAAAACTAGACCCACTTTTACTCGTTTTCAGGACTTTTGCCTAGAATTATAATTGTTACAGTAAGGTACCTTTGATCATTTTAAGTTTGCTCGTAAAATTTTTACATTTGCGGAAAACAGTCACAATAAAAATGGGAACGTAAGTAATGCTTACGTTGCGAATATTGGAACTGTTTAAACAGAAAGCGGATATTGTGATCTTCGAGTGGCTTCGCGTCTTTATTAGCCTCCTTCACCGTTCAAATTTTCGCGGGAGAAGAATAATCGTTTCAGGTCCAAGTTTGTACTTCCTGTAAGATTGTCTTCATGGCTGCTGTAGCATTAAGTGACGACTTTTTGCTACACCTTAACGTATTACATAGAAACCAAACCTTCTGTAACATTTTTTCATCAAAGGAAGCAAAATCCTCAGCAACGCCCTCTATTGAAATGTTAAAGTATAACGGTAGACTCATTTCTTGCCTGTTGTCTTTCCTTTTACTTAAAGTGAACATAAGTTTTGGTGTCTTGGACTATCTACCCATGTTCGGACGCTTACGTTGCTCTTCAGCGATTATCCAATATCGCTATCTTTGCAAATTTTTGTTTGTTCCCCTATGACGTGTGTTCTCCCGGCCTTTCAATGGGACAAATGGGCAATGCTGAAGAGGCTCGAACGGCGGGATGCAAAATCAGTCAAGTGTCCCGTCTTAAACTTCGTCATTGGGACTGCTCACACCGAGGCTTAAAGGACTTAAGCTTAAGCATTCCTGAGCGTTGTGCTCTTGTCGTAAATCTGAGTTCAAGTCAAGGCTGTGACTTAGCCGTGGCACGTGTGAATTTCTAAAACAAAGTGCGGGGATTATGGCTAGGATTAGGATTGAGACAACCTGACAGCACATGATCCAAGTATCACGGTACGACGCTCGAATAATACGGCCCCATTAAGGTACATTACGTTTCCTACAAAGAGGGCTAAACTGTATCTAAATGCGACAGAAACCTTCACTGTTCATCGTTTTGCCAGTCTGCAATTATTTGCCATTTTCTAGGATAACTTTCGAATTTCGGCAATTTTCTGCTAGGCGCAAAATCTCTTATTAAAAAAAATTACTCCTATGTTGGCCTGTCCTGGAAATAATACGGAATAGAGGAGAAACACGGTTTGAAATTTATAATACATAGGCTTTTACTGTTTATTAAAGGTACTTGACACATTTCAAACGGCAAATAGCTGATTTTGACCAAATTAGTGGACTCTCAAGAGTCTCTGAAAACAGCTCTTCTGTTTACACACGTTAACATTGGGCCGATTTGGAAAAGTTTGGAATTGCCTAGTACTTCACAGGCGTCGCTTTATCAAACAATCTTAGCAATCCTTATTCACACAATATAAAAATAGAACAAATCATGACTTAAAAGAATGGACAAGTTACCAGAAAACGTAAAGCCTTTAAGAATGTATCTGGCTAATTAGGGCGCACTACCCAATAATTTACTGGTTTACAACTCGTATACAACTGCAAGAAAACCCACTGTATTTTTCCGATTAGTTTCTTGAAATTGCGAAAATACATGCAAAGTTTCCCCAAAGACGATAGCTTCTATCAGATGATGAGGGAATAGAACCATGGTAGGAGCAGGGCCATATTCGGGGTTCTTACTGAAAAGTAGGTGTCCGATTTTTTTGGGGTCGGGTATGTTTCCAATCTCTCAGCAATATTACCACGAGACAATGAGACGCATCGTACCTTCCAAACTTCCTTTCACGCCCAGTTATTCATTGTTTCCTAGACTCGAATGTCAGCTTTCCTGAGCACGAACTGATACAAAAGATTACGTGACTGAGATATAAGTGTGTGAGTAATATAAGTTACCAAAAGCATTTTACAATCGTGTATCCTTCATACTCATTGACTCCGTACAAGTTGAAAAAAGTGTCAAACTGCTTTTAGACATGCAATTGTCTAAAGTTCCGTAGACGGTTCGAAAATCTACTCCCAAATTACGCTTTCTAACTAGATGGCTTGGAAGTTTTTCTTGAGGCTTAAAAGTGTGAGGAACTTGGAACTCTTAAACTCTTAGAACTTTTTAAGCCTAGCCTTCCCTTGACAACACAGATGATTTTTACATGTGGCTAGCTTTTCACCCAGTCGCTCGTTCTCGCATTCTAACCTTACCTTAGAGCTCTCTGACACCCACGAACTGATTGTGCGTGAAAAGGGAAGGGCTTGTTTGAGTTTTAAAAAGAACCTGCGAGAAGTTCGGCTGGCGCTAGAAGTAGCTATAGGCATTATCATAGGGTCCTTGGCTTTCCCGTGGTTGTGATACAAAAATGCTGTAACAAAAGGGGGATCGGGAACCTTTGTCCTACTTTGAGCATTTTTTTTTCTGTACCGAGTTTTTAGATGTAGTTGACTGGGTGAGTCGGAAAATTGCTATTCGAGTTGTACTGTGCCAAGATAAAATCTTTCTGTCGTTAAAATTCACCACGGTGGATACGGCAGAATGGCATATCAATAAAATGAATAAAAATAAATAAATAAACAAGTTACTTCCTATCTATCCCCAAAGCCCTAGTATAGACAGTGAATGAAAAAAAAGGGAAAAATAAACAAAAAGTAATCCACCCATCCAACCCAAAAGCCCAATGTAGACAGCGAATCGAAAGGGAGGACACGGTCATTCTCGTTTTAGGATAAGCAAAATGTGATGGTCCAGATATAGAGCGGTAGATGGATATCTAATATGGAGTATTTGGCGTAAAACTATCTCACAATAGAACTGGTGACAGAAGACATCATTCGCGTACCTCAGCGGGAAACAGGTCTCTGCTGCAGAACGTAACAATAAAACGGAATATCCCGTCTGACCTATGCGAGTAGCATTGGCACCTCAAAGGAGTTTCATTTTGGGTTCGTTGTATTACTGCGGTACTGTCCCAAAATCCTGGGAGTGCCCACACGCGAACCGGCACGCCCCTTTTTTCCCAGGTACTTGCCTACCTATTGCTTGCTTCGCCCATCTTTGAAAATTGAACGCCGTCATATTGTGGCTCACATGACGTCATTTTACCTCCATTGGGGGCTGGCGGGATACAAAAGTAAAAAGAAACATTGCGTGTTAAAGTTCCAGCGGGTTTTCCTTTCCCGCCACCCAGAAATGTGGGCAAATGAAGTCTTGTAAGCTTAGTGTGGTGGGGTTCAATTCACAAATATGGCCCAAACGAGCAATAGAGGACGGTAGCCGCCTCAGACAAGTTCGTCTCCTTAACTTGGCTTTTAATTAAGATACGGATTTATATGCGTTGCGAGTTGGAGCGCACAAGTTCAATGTTGTATCGATGTCGACTACAGATAGATTGATCAGTGAACATGGGACGTATCAGCCAAAAAGGGAGGCTCCTTGCTGTCATTCATTGGTTCCTACAAGAACGGCGTGGCACGCTATCCTCGTCAAAACGTTTCGCTCAGTATGTTAATACCGTATACGATGCATTTACCGTTCGCGTAACAGCGAAACCCAGCACCCTTTCTGGTTTGATTTGATAGCACCTAAATAGAGTTGAAATTGGCTAAATAACCGGAGGTGTGTGTCAAAATGCCAACCAAACACGGGACTGAATATGGCGATTATGCATCCTAGCACCCGGCAGAGGCGCGATGTTCGGCATCTTGTCATATTGAACCTGTGTCCCAAGGGACCAGCGTGTCTCGCGGTGTGCAGCAGGCCTTGATACCGTCACGAGGCAAGGGACAACCGGCGACCAAAGCGCACATTTCAGTCGTCGGCCAACCGTGGTAGGAGGAAGGTGAGATCGCCGTTAGCTAGAAGCCGGTTGTGTGCTGCTATCTCAAACCTTCGCGAGGAACTACAGATTGCGGTGGTAGTTTTTTTCTCTCTCTCCATGAGCTGTGTTAAATCGTGTAAGCTAAGCAGTGTTTGGCAAAACCGGTTTGGGGAGAAGTGTAATCTCTCTGTTAAAGCGGCTGTCGTTTATAAATTTCCGTGCTACTTTTCTTTAATATTGCAAGTGATGTAACAGATGCGGCACATGTGTTGTGCTCGTAAACAGGTTCGGAGTGACAAGTTCAACTAAATTACAGTGTGGTGATCGTAAACGTAAACTCGGAAACTAAAGGGTGTGCTTTATTGGGGAACTCACGTTTGGGGAATCCTGGGTAACCCATACCTTGAGCACGCAGAAGAACGGAGCCAAGCAAGGAATTAATTCAGTTTATCATGTTTGACTGTCGCTCCTGCTGAGACAACTCGTTTGTCCACCCCACCAAAAGAAGGTAAAACCCCTAGCGTGTAGACGACATTGTTTTTCTCTTATTGGGCAAAAGGAATGCCGTGCAGCAACTGTTTCTTTTGTACCCCCAAGTTGAGATCGATTGCGAATCCAGGGTGATGCTGTCTTCCGGATAAACCGTTTCATGAATTAGTGACAAGAGAGAGTTGGGGAGGATCCCAAAATTATACAGCACATCTACGAGCTACATAATAGCGCCTATTACACTCGATTAATCCCGGAGTTCTAAACTTATCACGCAGTTCGACTAACCCTTAAACCACGGTTTACACTGCGTTGTTTGTCTATGGCGCTGCTGGGGAAACACAATCGCGTTTTTTTTTTAGGGGGTTGGGTGGTGTTTTAACTTCTCACAAACTTGGGATCTTTGGTGCATTTTCATGTCGGGCGTATGAGCATGACTCTGACGTATCCTGTTCTCCATAAACTCGGTCTTAACCAAGGGCAGCAGAAAAATTGCGATTGCCACTGGGAACCCCACAACCCTCCGAAAAACCCGGGAAGACAAAAGTTTTTACGATCCAAATTATGGCTCGTTGGCAATTAAGAGCGCGGGGAATCGAGATAGAAAAAGGCTATTGTGCAAGCGAAAAGGGGCTTGCAATCAGCTTTAGGAGAATATGATGTTGGTTTGATTCAAGGGGACTCCCTTTTCATATCGCGTTTTATTCCCGGGCCCCTTGACGAAAGTTAAAGGGTCGCTTGGGCCGGGAGTTTCTTGTTGAGTTTAATTATGATATGACGGACTACACGGGGAAAAGATGGGGTTAGTGTTGACCTGCGAAGCTCTACGAGCTACACCTCCTTTAAGTCAGGTATATATCCTGCTCATTTTTTTTCCACCCCTTGTTCTCACTGCGCACGTGAAATTGCGGCTCGGGGTACATGGAAGAGTCTATAGCCAGCAATGTACTAGTCCGTATGGGCTACGTTTTGGTGTTGGGGGATGTTTAAGTGTAATTGGGTACTGTAGCTTCCCGGCTACTGGGTAAGCCCCCTACCAGCGGCAAAGCCAACATTCTCATTCCCTGGCTCGGCTGCATTGCTATTTAGGGTTCCCGGTTCAGCGCCTCTGAGGTTTATTCTTCGCCGGGCTCCTTACACCTCAGCCTGCCAACGCAGACCTATATTTTACCCCTTAGCGAAACTTAATAGACCATGCAAGAGTTTTAATGTGCAGAAACAGAAAAAAATATATATATTTTTAATGAATATCTTCTTTTTGTAAGTTGAGATTTATGCAAAAGATTATCGTAAATAATGTAAGTATTATATCAGTTGTTTAAAACTCTGAAAAATAAAGTAAAACTGTATCAAAATTACGAAACTCTGAAACATAAAGTAAAGTTGTACGAAAATTACTTAAAAGTACGAAAAAATTACTATAGTGATTTAAAATTACAGTAAAAGTTATAGAAAATCGAACCACGACCTTTATCATAGGAATTGTGGTTTTAGAAAGTGTAGGTGTGTATGCATTTAAAATCGTATTAAGTATTATTACAACATTTTACGATAAATTTGGATAATCTATTTTTTGAAAGAAAAAGATAAAAAAAGTAATATTTTACTTTCTGAAGAAAGTCATTAAGACTATGTGAGATGTAACGCGACACGCTTCACAGGCAAGACGTGCGCTGTTACTGAAGATAGGTGGTCCTGCTTGCATTTGCCTGGTAAGGGAAAACAAGTCTTATGCAACCCCTGGATGCACTCAAAGTTGACTGACAAGTCTAAACTTGGAAGATATGACTCCGAAAGTACGGAGAACCCAACTTTCGGGAAGTTAGATCAAGAACAAGCGTTGGGAACTATGATGGCTGCTTGAGCAACGTGCTAAGAGAACGTCCTAAATAAAGTTTGACGGCATAAAAATCTAACGCTCTTCCTTGCGTTTCCCGTTGCCGTGACATTCAAGAGGATCAGTTCTCGTCACTATTTGTAGGACTGTTTGCTGTGACACCTTAATCGATTCTTTTGGGTAATGAAGCGATCTGGCGAGCTTCAAAACGCGCCTGGAAAGGTGTCGTAAGATCGAAAAGAATGAGTGGCGTCTAAATCGTTAACACAACCTAGACATTATGCGGTTGTACCGCACAGGTTCGTTCAGACGGCATTTTCCCATTCATGCGGGCGTTTTCTTGTTTTACAAGCTAAGTGGGCACGCATTATAAACGAACTTTGTATCACAGTAGCACGTTTGGGATAGTAAAAGGACCACAATTTTGGTGTCAGCCGTTTTGCTAGCGGAGGCTGGCAGGTAAAAGCCCTAAGGCAACTGGGTAAAATTTGCATTGATTTGCGCTAGGAGAAGATAGAAAATTCCCTCAGCGATCTCGCCAACGCGGGTGGAATTAGTAACGAATGAGAAATATCTACGAATGCATCATCATGGTCGCCTGGCTCTCGCTAGACACTTCGCTTGAGTACACGGTTTTTCTTCTCTCGCTCTTTTACAGCAACCTTTTACAGTTGTGGGTTATGAACTGTATTGAGCGCCGAGCGGGGAAAGAATTCCCCCCACCCTTCTTTGCTGGAGAGAAAGTTTGTCATAACAAAATCGAGCGAAAGTTCCCACTTGGTATTTCACGGAGTGTTTAGCTGGAGGAAAAGAAGGACGGTTTATTAATAGTTGTTGGCTCTAATGACATGATTGTAGTCTGAAAGCTGTAGTTGTGTTCGTAAACACACCGCTAACGCTCGTTTTACTACCGTGAATGCAGCGCTGGCCGGAGACGGAAAAAAATGTCTTCGTCCGATCAGTTCTGCATGAACAAAGGGAAGTTTTAAGTAGCGCAGCACGCATGTAGCTCAACTTTCTTCAGCACTTTCCACTCAAGTGATGAGGACCCGTTTCTATAGCAATATCCGAGCACAGCGCAAAAGGTAAAAGCTTACTTGTAGCTGAGCGAAGGGGGAGAGAAGGGGCCGCATACGATATTGTGCACCCAAGTGTGATGTGTGATACACAATTTAGTATTTCTTAGACGTAAAGTTCTGCTGACACAGCCCCTTTCCGATGAACAATCTAATTCGTTGAGTTTCTCATGGCTTTTTAAAAATAATCTTATGATTTTTAAATAGAATTTCCCGGTAGAGGTATTAAGAAAATACAGACAACGTTCGTGAGTTACCCACGATTCTTATGCATTTTTTAATCTAATCTCAAAGATGATTTGTACAGAAAAGATACCGGGATATAGTCTTTAGTTGCTCACAATTCTTTTGAATTTTGAAACTTAATTCCCGCGAAGAAAATTATTAAGGGAATATGAAATTAAGCTCGTCAGTTCAGTTGAACCTGCAAAGCTACGGAGGTTGTTGTTTCGGAGGAAGTAAGAGCCAGTGTAATGTTTTGTTTAGCAAAATTATGATTTGAGAAGCCAGTTTAACTTCCGACAAGTTTGGAAAGACAAAGAGCAGGATGTCGTTGAAGCGCTCCTTGGGCACGTCCAAGTAGTAAAGTGCCCGGTAAGGGACCCAAGTAAAGGACGCGGCTAAAATACATTAAGGGACACCAGGTATTTGAACAAGGGTATTATTGTAGACATTCTTGGACCCTTTCGTTTTTATTGGGCAATTAAGTGTCAGCCTGATGTCATAAAGCTCTATTTGGAGGGAAGGTGCGCAGCAAGATGTTTAAAGGTGACACATTCGGCGGTATCTTAACTAGGAAAAAAAGAAGGAGTTGTCGTCCCTCAGTTGTCCTTTGGCTAATAGTTACTGCTGCCGACACGCTGACGGCCTAAACATAATTTCATGGATTTTCAATTCCAGACGGTTGTTCAGTGTGTCAATACCAACAAGCTGTCGCGATAAAATTAGCCAAGGAAAAAAAACAACGATTTTGTCGTGGATTGGTATGCAGGCAACCATGCAAAATATTTTCTCGCAGAAAGATAATATCTGAGCCAAGACGTTTTTTCTGTGACTGTGTCAAACCTGATTTGTAGTTCAAATGAGACAACATTCTTGTACTGATAATGAAGTTCCATTCTATATTTTCGTTGTATTTATTTTCGTATTTTTTTTACTTTCGTATCTTCTGCGTTTTTCGCATTTTTTGCTTTTCACTTTTATTTTTATAAAAAATTCCCGATGACATCGAGCTAGAAAATTAAGACGACAACGAACATGCAAATACATTATAATGCAGGGCGAAAGGCTACGCTGAAAAGCTCATTTCGATGTTTTCCATTCAAACAAAGCAGTTAAGTGTACACAGAGGGTGTCGTCGTCGAAAGTTTCGTTAGACAGAATACGACAGATTTATTGAGCATGTTGACTTTAACTAGTCAGAATAAAGCGTTAATAGTTTTAAGGAATTTTCGCATTTTTGACGTGTCCCGTCGTTAGAGAAAAATGAAAGCCTGTCCCTGATTGCGTAGGGTGAACTTCGACTAATCAATACCTGGGACGCTTGTTTAGGTTTGGGTGTTTTCTCTATCCAACAGCTTTAAAAAATGACTATACTTTGCCTAATGGAAGGCTTTCGTGTACCTGTTCATTCGTTTACCTCAACTATAAGGCCACATCCACATGTAATCACTAAAGGACCCGTAAAAGGCGCAAAAATACTGTACGTCTAGCTAGCTAAGGAAGATTACACAATTAGTCACTACCTAATACTTCGTTTTCCCCATTAGACAATTTAGTAATGTGCACACTTAGCAGGAGCAATATGCCCAATATTTGTGTAGCGTAAGTGGATGTAGCTTAAAGACACAATAAAGCTTATCTTCCACATCCAAACCGAAAATTCTCCGCGGAGTACGTGTGCAAACAGAATTTTATGTATTCTCTTTTCGTTTTCCTTTTGAAGAGTAGCATAGGCTTTCGTCCATAGTTGGTTGTTTCTGCCATCAATTCCACTGTGTTGATTTGCAACTTTCGACACTCGGCAAGCCCATTATAATTTTTTTATTACAATTCATTGTGTACGATTTTTGTTACAACTTAGTATTTATGTTTTTACCTTTATTATAATTCATTATTTACGTTTTTATGTTTATTTATTATCATTTACATTTTTCTGTACAATATACATGGTTATTTAAAATATACTGTTTTATTGTTATTAAAGAATTACTTAATGATGATTATGATCATTTACTTATCTTCGTATGAGGGAATTGAATGGGTAACGTATGATGATTTGGCCGTCACGTGAGTTTTCTTTTCCGTCTGTGTTCTTCGGGATAGCTAACGTTGTAAAAACTCTCCAGATTATTGCTTATTCGCGCAGCGAGGAGTAAAAACGTTTATGGCCTAGAATCAGCCTTGTAGAACATATTTCTTTGCGTTATTTCTCCAGTTAAAGCTGAACTGAAAGGCTACCAACTGTGTTCCTGAAAGCAAGACATTCAGAAGGTATGAAGAACCGTGGTGGGACCATCCTAACTCAGACGCATTTTTCGAGATGTCAGGAGTAACAGACTGCACAACCTATTACTCCCCATGAACCAGTTTACGAGAACGCGTTCCCAACAAGTTTCAGAAGACGTACTGTATTCTTCACCTAAAGTTCATCTTGGGTATCATGTGTACGTGAAGTTCGTCTTCACACGTGCACAGTATAGATTGCAGCCAAACACATCAGTCGCATATTGCAGCCATGTTTGTTGCTTATTTTTCTCAAAGGAAAAAGAACGTAATACTTTGTCAGAATCCAAGCTTTATTGGACAGTGAGGTACCACGACTCCTAGAGCTCAAGTCCATTCGTTTTATACACCAATATTTCCAAAACAGGCGCGCGCTTTGGGGCTTGTAGCATCTTAATTTGCTTTATGCTCTTTCTTTAAAAAATAATAAAAAATAACGCCGGTGGCCCAGGCGGCCTTTGAAGCCGGGTTTACGTCCTACCAATTGTCTGCAGCGAAGCTTTTCAGCAAGTTCTCCCGGGACAAGTTCTTGTCTCGGGTAAACGAAAAAATATTGGTCGTTCTAGGACATGCTCCGTCTTGAAACGGTTTCAATTTTCTTGCTGGTCCAAGGTGTTCCGCCACGGGTACTTAAGGGTTGTACTCCGCAGTGTAAACGACACTTGGTCGTGTGGGCAAGGTTAATTGTGAAAATTGCCTTGAAAGCCAGCTTTCTAATTGCTCAGATGAAGACGTTAGAATAAATTATGCCGGTTTTTGTTCACTTTACGGCTTCCAGGATCGTTTCCCAGGACCCACACAGCATATTTTAACAAAACTATCACTCCTTGCTTCTTTGAAACTGCTTTTGAGGTACCGAAACAGAAGCTCGGAACTAGTGTTGTAAACATGTATAAATTTCTTTCAAAAGTAGCATGACGATGTCAGCTTCAAGAAGTATTGGCTACATCCTGTATGAAGTAGTTTCACAAGAATTTATATGACCAACATAGCTTATGTTAGTTTAGCGTCATTAAAGTTTCTCTAACTATCTCTTGTCACGTTTAACGTATGAGTAAGGGTTCGTCAGCGGCGAACGTGCTAGGAATGTTTGCATCAGAAAATTGCTAGCTAGATCTACACTCGGCATTACTCGACGTGCAAAAGACAAAAGTCGCATTCCTTCAACCCCCATGGCTTTTGGAATTTCCTGACCACCCCTTGTTTGAAAAGACACTTCAGGTGAAAGGAGTGCGAACGGTTGTTTTGAGTTTGCCGTGGTAACTTCATCAGGATTTTACTGGAAGGACACTTGCTGCGCACAGCTTAAACTATAGTGAAGGGCAAATCCCAGTAATCTGTTTCTTCCTAGTCCAGAAGTCTTGTCCAGAAGAATACCAAGGAATAACCAATGAATCGCTCATACTTGTAATTAATATAGTAACACAGTAATTTATTCATGTATATTACAGTATATCAGACATATATTAAAGTAGTTAATGAAAAATAAAGTTAAATTAAACATTTAAATTTACTATGCTTAGTTCGTTTCTATTACTATTATGTATTTCATAGAGTAGAATTGTTTCGTAGTGAAATGTACAAGAAAAAAGACAGAATGGCGCATCCGGTTCATTTCTCGGTTCGTCCCCGCAATTAATGCATTTTAACTAGGCTGCAGCAAGCCAAGCGTGAAACAAGATTTCCACTGTATGAGTGATTTGACGTGAGGCACCTACAAATATCAAAGGAAGGTTGACAGTTTCTGCGTAGCCTCGTTTCCTTTTACGGTATTTGTGTAATCTACCTTGGCAGGCCTAAGCTTGCGCACGGGCGACAAAGAGTGCAACAATGCGAGAAAAGTTCTCGTTCTTTGCTCTTCTTTACACGTGGCAGCGCGTATTAGACATTTTTAGATCTCCGCTACGGAAACGAGACGTCAAAGTTCCCCTAGTTTTCGGGACCTATTGTCTCCAAGCGTCACTGACTTTATAAAATGTATTGTATGAAGCTTCTGAAGGGCATCATTGCTTAGTGTTATTTCCCTGGCAACCCAATCCGAGAAAAAGAATAGAAATACAAAAATTCGAGTGACTCAGATCACATTTCAAATACAACTTCGAAAACAAACTAGATTTTTTTAAGAAGTTGCGACAAGCACATTGGTATAATTTTTAAGTAGTGTATTCATATTGTATTAAAAAAATTCTTCATCTTTTATGCATTAAGCTTACAAATAGTGCTATTTATGTTTATAAATTGCTGAGTGCTATTTCCCTGGCAACACAATCCGCGAAAAACACACAAAAATACAAAATTCCAATGATTCTGTTTATATTGTAAACGCGATATTAAACTCAAACAAGATTCAAATGCAAAACTTTAAATCTCATAGCTGTGACGGTCGTGCAAGAAATAACGTAGTGTTAAATAATTACAGTACAAAACCTCTCTCCCAGCATTAGCTGTGCTCGTTGTGGTACAGTTTACACTGTTTGATTTAAAAATAATGTAAAGTAATCACCAATGATAACAAGGGAATTATTTGGCGGAAGACATTTTTAAATTAATTAAATTGTACCAAACATTGCTAGTGAACCACTTTCAACAACGAAATCATTCAGCGGAAGAGATTTAAAAGATAGATTGCATGACAATAGTGCCAACAATCGCTAATTACAGACACGAAAATATTTGACAGAAGAATCTTTTCAAACAATGAGATCCCCTGACAATAATGTAATTATTGGACAGCAGAGATCCAGGTTGTGGCGAACGTCAAAATCGCAGCCAGTTATCTGGTTCAGTAATCACGACAACGAATCTAATGTGCTAAATGGATTGCCTATTGTTAAGCAATCTAAAGTCGCAGGAAACGTTCGTCTCTTTCACCGAGCCAGATATTTCCCCAGTTTCTTCTAATAATTACGTTACTACCGCACGTGAGTATAGTTCTTACCTTGACTTGCCATCACGTCCGGGATCACGGCAGCCAGGCAGACTTCCCAAGCCTGGTAACATGATTACCGCAGTTGGCACTCGTATTTCACGCATGTATCAAGCCAAGCAAGAATGGAGGGCCGAGCTTGTTCCGATGTCTCGGCCTATAGAAAACACCTGAGTGGATCTTTCGGGACTAACAAGGCGCAGGCTTTCTTTATTTTAATTGGCTTCATTATTATTAGAACAAAGGGAAGAGGGGGGAAAGGTGGAAGTTTGGTATTTTAATGTACGCAGCCCACGTTTCGGCTTTTGGGATCCGTCGATAGGATCGTCGGTTGCGAGCTAGCGCAACAACTTGTTCAGCTATTTCCCCGAACCTTGGGCCATTTTTCTTGTTCGTGTAAAGAATCAAAGGACGGGGGTTGAGGGGGGCTCGGGTAGACTTGCTCTGACATTCCTCATTAGCATTTTCGTTGCCCGGGCAGTCTCGTCAGTTATGCCAGACACAACTATTTCACGGCAGGGGAGAGCGGTGCTAAAGCCTCTACACCTTCGCTGCTGATTTGCTGCCACATTTTTAACGAAGGATACAACGTGTTGAGAGTTGCTTCGCCTTCTTCTATGGCCAACGTTGGCTCCAAGGAACCTCCCTTCTCCGCTTTTTTGTGTCTTAATATTCTCGGTGTTTTTCTTGTGATGGTTTTCGGCTCCTTGAGCACAGCCAACTCGGTTATGGGCGGAGATAGCGTAGACTGATAGAACCGCAAAAGGGCTGTGACCGTATGTAAATGAAGCCATAAGAAAGAGCGAAGAATTTGACGGAATATGTGCAAGGTAAGGATGGTACAAGTTTTTCTTCGCTGCTAAGGAAAACAGTGGGGAAATAGGCCTCTACGGGACAAATCGCATGACAAAGTGCTTTTTCCTAAGTTGTCTGTACTAAGGCGTTTAGGTTGAACTCCCATGGTAGAACGACCGAAAGAATAACACAATTCGATTTTTCTATGATAGTCTTTTCGTAAGGCCACGAGACATTCTCATTCTCATTCTCTTATGGACGATTACATGGAAAACTTGTCTTGACGATTTTGCAGTGTTTCTCGAAAATCTTCTTGACAGTAAAGTTTAAGCTGATAATTCCTATAATATAACGAAGAAATATCTTTGGGAAACGCCAAGGTAATTTATAATGCAAGGCTTTTTTATTCGTTTTTCAAATATTTTGGAAATCTCTCTTTGATGGTTCTAGATTTAATTAGTAAAACATTACGTTTGAAGACCTTACAAAAATTACAACAGTTACTAGAAACTGATCAACGCAATTTTCCATCTCTCGGATTAAATCAATGTAGAAAAGAGAAAGGGTACACAGTCGCTTTAACCCCCAGTTTACAGGTGTAATTGCCTAACAAAGCACAAAGTAAACAATTCAGACTGTACAAAATTAATCTGTGCTACTTTTCGATTAAATCAAATGAAGCCAGTGACCGTTGCGACTCACTGGGTTGACGGGAGTGACTCATGTGCTAACTTTACCTTATCGCTAGTCTGGAGGACGAGTGTGATGGTAATTAGTCAACGGGCGTTATATAGTAATCAAACGCATTCGACAGGGAAAGTTGGGTGACAAGGCGTGGTTGACTTTGTTATACAATTTTGACAACATCTTAAACTTTACAACCGCAATCATGTGCCCTTAGCGTTCCTATTCGCGTCCTACTCAGATTTTCCTTTAGATTACAAGAATTTATGGCCGTCTAAAGAATATTCTGTGTGAACCCCGAAACGCTGCAAAAGTGAATTGTGAGGATTACCCATGCGCGTTGACTTGTGACTAGTAACTTTTGTCGTTAAACACCACAAGTGAGCGTTATCACTCTTTCTTGGAAAGTGTCTGGATGTTAATAGGGTTGCACGTGTTTGACTAGCCAACAGACTACTAAACCATTTTTTTCCCAAACCACCGTCACCTTTAGCTTACGTAGGGTAAATGGTTGACCCCCAACAGTGAAGTGCAATTAACTTGGAAGCAGTTTTTCTTGTCTTGAAAATCGCCCCCATTTCCCTAGGTAATTCACATCCATACGTTAAAAAATAAAAAAAATAAAAAAAAGGTTCAGGTAGACATCATTTGTGGTCTACAAAAAGTTTTGTCACCAAGCCTACGGGGTTTTAGCTCCTGCTTTTACTTGCACAAAAGCTTTACTTAGAAGGTTTTATTTAGACAAAGACGATTGTAAGGGAAAGTCCTCAGGGGCTCCAAAGTCATTTACGAACCCTCTCCCGTTTCCCCAAACTCAAATCCTGACTACGGCCATGTTTTGTCACCCATTAGTACATGGTGAGGTTTGGGAGACTCGACGATTTGCCAGAAAAGCCATTAGTGTTGACAAGCAAAGTGTGGAACGAGATTGTTTTCACTTCTGTATTTATTTTTATTAAAGTCGTAGGTCATACCCAAAGTTTGGCGTTTACCCATCTTGATCTGTCCGGAAGACCATAAACAAAGGGATAGTCTACCCATGGGACAGGACATTTGGGTAGCCTTCGGGGTATGATGAAAGTCGTACATCTTGCTAAAAGAATCAGCTTCATATATATTTAACGTATTATTGAGTCTGTACGAAGATTATTCTCATCCCTAAATTTTTTGTACCATTCCTGTACTCAAACGATTTTCCGGGCAACGAGCTAAGCTCACGCCGTAAGAAAAAATTTTTTTAAAAACATATAATTCAGTCCCTTGTGTGGAGCTCAAGTGTGAAAAACTAACATGGTCTCCCCTAATTACGGTTCGTACCTATGTGGTACATTCTAGAACACTCTCGTGGACGCAGTACGTTTTGGGTACTTTCTGGTACATGTAGTTCCTTTATGGTATATCTGACCATTATGCCTAACATGGGTATTTTCGGCCTTTCGGATAGTGTAAGGGGTTTTATTGTAATTTTTATTGCTTTATTTTGGCCCATTGTGTACTTCCCCTGTCCAAAATCTGATGAAAATTCGAGTGCTGCATGGTAGGCCCGACTGGTACGTTTGAAATCCCAGAGGCTTAAACCCAAGACAGGACCCACCTTGTATGCACACCAACCTTGGAATACCGAGAAACAAGCCGCACACGTTGACTGCTAACGACGTACCACCCTAGTTTGTTTATCGCAGCTTTTTTTAATTGGAAAATGGTTGAATTGGAACTTTGGGGGGGGGGGATTTGCATGTCTGTTCATATGATGTGTTCCTGACAGACCCTTTTTAGCGTTTAGAAAGCCGAGAAAGGGGACTAGCGTGATAATTCTAGCAAATTGAGCCTAGACAAATGCGTTTTCGCATCTCATGAGCTTGCGGCTACGCGGCATTAAAATCACAAGGGGTAGAATGTCTAAACAGGAAGATTGGCAGCCAGTTTTGCACCCTCGAACGCAGCTGTATACAGTCATCCTATTAGAACAAACGAGCTCTTCACGTCGCTTGGTTCCAATGGTAGTTGCGCCTCGCGGCAATGCACGCCAAGAACCTTCGAACCAGGTATACAAGCCCAGAGTTGTTTTCTGAATTGGGTGCTTACCTTGAAAAGTCCAAGGGGGAGTTTCTCCTGAACGTTAAATGAGATGTCTGGATAGAGACATTCTAAATTTCCACGTGAACTGGCTATTCGGGAAGATAGACATGACCTGTTGACCTGCCCGTTGTCGCTAAGGCCACAGTATACCCATTGAACGATTTTTTTCACCGATAATAGATGGGGCAACGTATTTTTTTAGAAACTTTTTCGATCACTGACGAGGACGAAGTTTGGAACGGTTACCTAATTTGCATGTCACTAGTTACAGTCGCGCACTGGTGCGTTATTTTCATATGTATGATGCAGTATGAGATCCACATCATTCCTAGTTTTTTTTAAGAAGGTTGTGTGATTTTACTTGTCTCGAAATGTAAGGAAACCATCAATAGACACGAAGTAAAAAACATGAAAGTTATCTCGCTGTAACGGAGGCTGTGTGTAACGCACTATTGGCTATTCTGGACGAGGTTTCCATTAGGTCCAAGCGAAAACCAACTTGCTGCGCTAACGGAGGGATTACTGTACGATTTTCTTGGAGCATTCGTCCCGTATACCTTCCCACTCGCCATTTCTGGTACGAATGAAACGAACTACTTGAATCAACGTATGTTTAGCTTAAACGGTTACTTGTTTGAAGTGTTGTCCAGTACTGGGAATCAAAACGTTTAATAGTTGATTGAAAATAAGAGCAAAGCACGTGCATATGAGAACCGTTGCTTGGAAATGTTTACATGTAGTTTGGGTATCGCGGGCTAATGTTGGCTTTCCGCCCCTTGGAGGTTCATTATAATGAGTTTTTACTGCATTTAGATCTTGTTCAACTAAGTGAACAGTTTGTCGATAACACTATCGTTCAAACAATTTAAATGTCGGGGAATTCTTGTTTTTATTATAAAAAATACGTGCTAGTTTCAATAGCAATATAGTAAACTGGAAGCCCACCAGGAACAGTTCATTATACAGAAGGCACTGTGCGAATACTTAAAGCACACTTCCATCGCGGAATTTATCTAGTCATAGACGGAAATTAAGATATATTTACGAAACAAGTGCATGTGTCGAAAGAACGCCGTAGACGATAATACGCCGAACAATCGGCATGGTTCGTCTTAAAACGTAAAAAAAAAACTGGAAGCCCATTTTGGCGAAGTTGAAAGCAATTTACCCAGAACAACTCCTCTGCCGGGGAGTAATGATACCCATAGGCAATATTCTTCTGAAACATGATCTGGATCAAGTATAGCCTCCACTTACGTGGTGGGGCTCCACTTGCAAGTGAAAATGGTCTAAGGAGATAATGCGTTTATTGAGCTAAGTGACGCCTTGACTACGAAAGAGAAGGCTACCCCGTGTGCTTGGGGACTGTGTAACTAGAGAGACTAATGTAGTGCATGAAGCCACAGGCAACAGAACGTTCGTTATGACCTGCAGGTCAACCTAGCACTAGTTACTCGGTGTCAGATCAAATTACGAAGACTTAATGGGATTATTCGCGTATACTTCGCGCCTTCTTTTCGTCCCTCCCGGAGGCAATAGAATAGAGAGGAAAAAGTGCTTTGACAGCACGAGCATTGCAAATAATAGACAGTGAGTCAACTAGGGAATATAGGCTACACTGGCCAAGTGCCCAAGACTATAGTTTGCTCGGAAAGTCTGGATGCCAGAGTCTTTGAATTGTGTCTCAAAACAATATGCGTGACGAGCGTTTAGATCCTGTAATTATTTTCCATCGGCCTTTTCATAGCCTCTGTCCATTATAATAACACTATACGGTTCTTCGGCGTTTATCCACAGAAATGACAAAAAAGCGTCTTGGCTGTCTTAAGTGTTTAAGGCCACTGTGTACCCTTCTCTTATGGACGATTACAAGAAAAACTTCCCTTGGCCATTTTGCATTTATTGTTCAGTGTTTTTAAAATATCCTTGACAGTAAAGATTCAACTGATAATCTCTAGAATCCAGTGAAAAGATATCGTTGAGAAAATACCAAGAAAATTCGTAATCCTCCAAAGATTGTTTCCTCTAAAATTCTGAATTTCGATTTTTTTTGTGGCGGTCCTAAATGTTATCGACTAAATGTATTTGGTTTGAGAATGTTTCGAAATGTGCAAAAGTTATCGGAAAATCGTCAACTCAATTTTCTTTTCTCGTCCATCCAGTCAATGTAAAATAGAAAAAGGGCATACAATGGCTTTAATGACCATCTTCGCAAATGTGGCTTTGATTTAGAATGCATTGCAAGAATTTTTATCGAGTACTTCCTAAATTTGTTTCCCGACCTATTGTGTTGTATACATCCTGGATCATTGACACGAGTCGTACACATGGTTTAAAAAAGTATTTATGGGCAATACCAAGCCCGTAGTTAGATGAGCTTGAGGGTTTAACCCCTCCCCTTCCTTGCCCCGGAACCGAAATCCTGGGTACGGCCCTGCACGTCACCTTCCTTTTTAACAAAACGAGGAGATAGTTTGATGTTCGATACCTAATAATTACGACGGCATGAAAAGAACTGTTTGCTAAATCGAATGTATACTAATTTTTCAAATAAAAACATAAAAATAAAAATCCGTATAATAGCAAATAGGAGGTAAACAAGAAATATATGACCAAACAATGACAAATTTTAGTTATGTTGCTAAACATTCTGAATGTCCTGGAATATTATAATAAAACAGCTATATTTTCCGTCGTAAAACTTACATGTATTTTCATTGCCATTTTTTTTTAGAAAAAATTACGTACAGTACGTATGGTAAATACAAGTGCAACTGACAACTTAGTGTTCATTAGAGCTTGTAGTAGTTTTTTTTATTAGTGACAGGTGATATTGACATTTCGACGAATGATGTTCGTCACATGACTTTGTTATTGTTTTGTCATAGCCACTCCAAAGGCGCGGTATGAAAACAAGACTTCGCTTTCAACTTTATCCCGTTGGAAGGATAACATTATTCTAGGGAAAATCGTTTTCTGTCTGAGGTGTGCCTGCGGCGATACCAGCGCTCACTGTTTTCAAGGTTAATCCTTCATTCCTTTTATTCACTTTTTTCGTGCAAACGACTACAAGTTTTCCGAGCCGTCCTCTTCCAAACATAGCATCACATAATGGCATCAATGAAGAGATAAAACTTGCAAACGTTGTCGGCGATTTTGTGCAAAATACTTCTTTTTTTCTTTCGCGGTAATACTCAGGTATTTAGCACTTATTCTTGATACCATTTGAACGTTGTCTTCACTTGGGGAAAAAACTAGAAAATTCCTCTCAATTTTTCGATTGTTAGCAAAATTTAGTTAAAATCTTTGAAATTTTTTTTGCTAAATTTGACAGGAATTCAATAAAAGGTTAACGTGGCATTTTACCAAAAATTGAGTTATGGGCAGTGGGCGTTTCAGGAGTAATTTCACTGTCAGTGTGATTTGTTGAGGTATTGAACCATTTCTGCAAAATCACCTGCACCAATTCGCCACACCGGTACAAGGTTTTATAGCGGGAACCTTCAGAAAAATTTCATAATACGTAGTTTCGTACTTTTCACATGGCCTTTTCGTACAATAGAGTACCTTTACATGGACACAAACTTTGTAAAGCAAGGGGACGCGCTAGTTCTTTTGATTCCATTTTGTCCAGCGCGGCAAGTTGTTCCATTGGAAGAGGGTCGTGTTTAGCAAGTTCGTACTAGACACAGTTCAGCTTCCCTAAAGGCTTTTCTTACCGCCTAGGCGCCATACTTGCCGTCGGTGGTCTTGTCAAGTCAAATAAGTTGTCAACTGCGTTCGCCATGTGAACCCAGCAAGCAGTCTTTCGCGGAGGGACATCCAACCTTTCTCAAAAATATGTCAATGGTGGCGAATATTTATCAAGCGCTGGCAAGTTTGCGTCTTTCAGAAATTAATACATTAATAGATTAATTCATTTAGTAATAAATTTAGCCTTGACGTAGAAACAGACCATTCTGTGATCAGGACTCGTTTCTAGTGATCAAAGCGCTTAAGAGTTAAAAAGGTCTCATCCGACCTACGTGTTTCGCTGTAACATGATTAGAATATTAAAGTAGTAAGTCCATTCATGGACGCGCTTGGAAAACAGACTACTAGAGCGCGAGCGTTTGTTTCGTAGCTTCAGGAATAATAATACCATTTTGTGTCCGTGTCGTTCTACGTTACTGCTTTTTTTTCTCACCTTTAACAGTAACATATAATACAAGCAGAATGGAGTCATTTGTATTTCCCCTTGTCACTTATTACCATCGTTGTCGTAAGTTGCGTAGATGAGTTTCTTTCGGCCACAAAGCAAGCTGTTTAGTTAAGTTTCTACGTCTAAAGCAAATCTTGAGTTAAATGTTAGTAGGCCAGTTGGGAATGATTTCGATGCTAACGAGACATGTCACTGTAACTTTCTTATCAGTAGTCAATCAGGAAGAAAACTGGGTAGAAGCAAAACTAGAAGAAACGTTTACAGCATGAAGATCTCGAAGGTTGACCGCGAAAGTGTGCCGTCAAAGTTTTTGCACAAAAAGGATCGACCGTGTTCCTCGTTACCAACATGCAAAACTTTTATGTTAACAGCAACTTTTTAGGTCTCTTCTGCAGCAAAAACTTTCGAGAAAAGAACACATAACTGACAATTTACATGTCAATTCAGCTCAGGAAATGAAAGAAGAAAGAGTTCTAAAGCTCAGCACAGCTCCTTTTACGACAGTTGATAAAGTTTATCCCTAAAGCGGAGTTTCGGCCTTTTTCGGTGCAAAAAGCGTTAAGTCTTACTTTTGAACATTATACAGCACGTAGCAACAGTATGGTGTTGTAGTACTTCACAGTACACAACATACTACAGTGATTCTGGATACTTAAGATTTATTTTTAATTTTCAATAGGGGATAAATCTTGACCGAAATTCCATCGTGGAATACTACCCTATGATGCAGTTTAAGTCATCATTATTTTCCCATTCTAACAGTACACTTTTTAATAGTGCCATGGTGCTGTTTTTACCATGTTGAATATTTCAAGCGATTTCATTAAATCTATTAAATATTTCGTCTAAAATTCTTGGTAGTAATGTTTATGGAGAATTCCCTAGAGAATGTCCTGGAGAATTTTTGCATAACAGGAGTAAATTCGTAACAAGTGAGTTATACTTTAACTTGTTTGAGAACAGTAATTTTAAAAATTGGACCTCAGGTCCGCTAGAGTCGTTTTAAGCTATTTGTTTCGAAAAGAATATTTAAATGCAACTTCTAGGTTTGGAGGTAATGGAAAAACTAGTAAAACTATTCAGCTGACGACTACAAAACTATCCGATTTACATTATGTTTTCACGAGAAAATTACTGAGAAAGTGCTTTAGTGCACATTGACGCTTGATTCTAAAAACGGTTTACTCCAAAAAGTTGGAATTGGACTCCATTGTTGCAAACGTATCGTGCATTTTTTCTAGGAAATCTCAAAGATTCGCACTAGATATTTAAATCCAAATCTTTACTTTCGACAATTTAATATGAAATATTACACAGTTTTTCACGAAGTTGTCCGAACCATTTAACCCTTATAGCACAGTAGCCTTACTGAGACAAAGTTTTAAACTAGTCAGCTGTCAGCTAATTTTAATTGTAATTCTCCAATTTGTTTGCGAATGACAAGTGAAGGCTGGTCCCACTGGTCAAGATACTGAAAATATCTTAACTTTCGAATTCACGCTGTGCGACAAGAATTTCCTAATATTTTCTCCGAAATTCGCCAAGCTTTGACGAGTTTTGATAGGGTTGGACACCCCTGCTGTGGGAGATAACGTACAGCACGGTACGTTACTCTTTCGAGGTTTACCGATCCCAGAATTTTTAGGATGTCTTGAAAGACCATTTTGGGCTAAAAGTTTATGTGACACAATTGGGAGACCAAAAAACCGCCTCACCATAATATTGTCCCATTATTTCTCCATTCCAGCCCTTACTCAGCGTACTATGCTGTACTGAAAAATTCTGTCACAGTCCGCGGGTGTTAAGGTTCCTCTGGAGAGCAAGTAATTGTCATCCTTGATCAGTTGCGCCCTTTTTTTTTCTTGGTGTGCTCTTAGTTTCCCTTCTGGGATGTAAAGGAACTTTTCTCCGTGCTGAGTACGCACTGTCCCGCCTAAGTTATGATGTTCTCATCCAATGGCACGTTGACTGGCATGAAGATTCGATTATTGCTTGGGCGCACTTCATCTTACTCGAGTTATCCGCTCGGATAGGCATCCTTTAGGAAGTCATTATAAAAAAAGGTCGGCAACTCTATCCCTGTCGATACATTGAGGGAGAGGAAAAAATGAAAACGAGGCAATCAAAAGGCTGCATTGTCTTGAGCAGAGAAGGCTGAACAGTTCAGCAAAATGAATACAAGTATGTTTTTGTTGTTTTCCACAAAAGGCATTGGGAACGCTTTCCAGTGTCGACTCCCTGGAAACTTTGCTCTGTACGAAGTCAATAATAGGCGTTCCTTGAGGCGTGGAAAAAGAGAACGAAGCCGTAGAAGCAACTAGAAGCGGTGTCCTTGATTTCCTATGCAGCTTACAGCCAAGTTTTGTAAACGATGCTTCAGACTTTTTCTCATCTGCTTGAAAAGAAGTTGAGAGAGTAACCATGCGGACTAAGCTCTTTTAATTCACGACATCCCTCCCACTTCTGCAGTTGTCAGAGCCTGACTTAATAAACCCTGAGCATAAAAGAGGCGATGTGCATCGCCCAACTCCTTCGAGACGCACAAAGGTAAGGGATCAGACAACCCGCTCATTACGTGCAAAAATTATGAAAGGTGGACAACGATTGTTTGACGAGGTCAAGTTTAACAGCTTTTTGCAAGGTGAAGCGCGAAGGGCCAAACGGGCTATCAAAGTGAAACAGATGTAGGTACATTTACACGTCCGAACGTACACGAATCGGGACGTAATAGTTTCGTCACCTTTTCAGTCCGACAAACAAGCTCAGACCAGATTTACGTTTTACTTACAGAAAAGACCTTTTAGTAAAAATGTACGACAATTTGTACATTATTTTATATAAATTGTATTTCCAGCGTGAGCATTTGCGCTTTGTTGAACCTCTCTTTCCCATTTCAAAGATAACCACAAGTTACTTTAGATATATAGAACTTTTAATACATTGACCAACTATAGTGACCTATAGTGTGGCCGTCTTTTCCATTAACATATTAATAGCACTTTTAACAAAGGTGATAACTGCTGGAAAAGCTTTATTCATTTCATTTTATATAACTAAATAAATGTACGGAATTATAAATATACGAATTGTACACAATTCCTGCCAATCCTACTTCGTACGTAAGGGTAAAAGCAGGGCCGTATCCAGGATGTCATTTTCTTTTTTCTTTTTGGGGGGGGTCAATATGCAATTTTTTGGACACTTGGTCATTCCCTATCTTCCCCATTATAAAATCAAAATTTCGGGTGACCTCCCCCCCTAAATACTGCCTTGTGTAAAAGTGATACCGTGCGGATTTTTGAGTTTTATTAAGGCAAATAGCTCGACATGTTATGTAATTTTTAAGTAAATTTTCCACTTGTACAATATTTTCAAAACTAAAATGTTATCCATTATAACTTTATATGTCCCATAGGCCGAACTCGGTTCGCAAGTTCGGCCACCCCTCGTGTCTCGATGAGAAGGGACTTTGAGGAGTTCTACTGTATTCGAGTAAGAAGAATTGGATCCTTATTGAAGTTCGGCAAAGTTTTTCAAACGCCTGTTAGCAATTGAGGTAGAGTTTTGGTTGTCACTCGCATTCATGGGGCCGGCGTTCACAAGAGGCTAAAAGGTAGTAACCCTGCAGCTGTGTCCGTAGAAATGTTCGTTGGGCACCGAGTTCGATTTGGTGGGTCCAGAAATCCCACAATACCTGTCTTCAGAATTCTATTCAAACCGCACTATTCATACTAGATTGCCCGTGGCTTCCCGAAAATCCTTTATGTAAAGAGCAAACGCGTCTTTTAGTTCCGCATTTTGTATCCCTGATGTATTTTAATGTGGCGTAAGCTCTTTGTGTGCGTGTTTCCTTCACCAGCAAAGCTCTTTGGCCAGCGTCACCTTTCTCAGCCTCCTGGACAATTTGGAAGTCTTAGCCATTTACCTGCACAGTTTGTTGCCTTCCAAATGTGATTAATATGCTAAGACTTGCATCTGTCCTTTTGAAGTTGTCAGGGAAGTATCAGGTTTGTTTGCATTCTTGGAAATTCCAAATTCGTAGCTTACGTATGCACGAACCCCACCGAAGTACGCATCCTGAGTAGGTTGCTGCGGCTTTTCGTTACAAGTTTGCTTCGGTAACCAGGAAAATGGAAGGCTTGCTGGGAAAAAAAACAAAGTTTGCACATTTGGGAAAATCGATGCGACTTAAAAAGGTCGCATAAATGTTTAGGGGAAATTGTTACGCTGTTTTTCGCGGTTACAAGTGCAGTAGAGGCCCGCATATCCGGCCCTTCTTTAACCGCCCATCCTTGAGTACGTTTTCCCCCGCGAATCCACTTTTGTAGCAGATTTTAGGACAAATATGACACGCAGACAAAATACAAGAACTACAGTATTATGTCGAGAAAGTAAAGCAACACCTTATGGGAAAAAATGGTGTGATTTTGCTGTAAAAAGAGCAGTTAAGAAATAGATGAATGTATTTATTTGTTAGATTTCTAATTTATTTGTTCTTTAGATTTCTAATTTATTTGTTTTGTTAAAATTCCTTTTTTATATTTATATTTTTTATATTGTTCTAATATCTATTTTTTAGATTTCTAGTTTATTTTGTTATCTTTTTATTTTCTACAGATAATGTTATTCATAAAAAATCTTTTCAAAATTAAACAAATGCAATTATTACGTAAGTGATGTCTAGTAAACGCATAGTACACATACTTTTCGTAATCTACAGTTGCTAGTTCAGCAGTTGTCCGTTCACCTTGTTTTTCCTTCATCCGTCATAGGGTCGTTTCCCGTAAAGGCCGGTTAAAAGAGCTTTTCCCCTTAGTAGTTTTCTTTCTCTCCGAAATGCCTGCCGGTTTGGTCCCATGATAGATGGACACTTAATTATCGCGCAAGATAAAAATATATTGCCTGTTGAAAGCAGCTGTTTAGTTTGGGGTTCCTTTATGAATGTGCGGTTGAGGTATTTTCCTGGCATTGACGCCAGGCCTTATTGTGGTTACCTGTAAAGTAGTTTCCTTTGGCACGTACAGTAGAAATTGACAGCAATGGGTCGGGCGGTGTCTTTCGCCCCATGCCGCCGTGTTAAAGTGCTGTAATCTTTTAAGTCAAGGAAAAATGGAATGAGGTTTTCTCCGAAATAAAAATTGCTGCGGCACTATTTTGAATGAAACGCAGGGTTAAGGTCTGCATAATAGTGTTCCAAGCGTTACCAATGCATTGAAAAAGGGGAGATTTTATTGCCTGCGAAGAACGCAATTAACCAAAATTTTGATTAACCAGACCGCTGCAACGAGTCACACGACTCATTAATTCACTTCCCCGTGGGTTGAACTTGCTCGTGGGTTTTAGTCTATTTTCTTACCCATGTGGGTAGCTTGTGGGTGAAGTGGAGTAATAAACAAGTTAGCATGTGCTATGCATGTGGTGTTTAGGGAAAATAACAGAGAGGCACATTTGCATACCTTCTAACGGCCCTGATATTTAGCGACTTAGGAAACCGGAAACTGTAAGCTGAGCTACATATGGAAATACTTTCCGCTGCTTTCCAGGGGTACCAAAGATTGCTTGAACGTGTTCGTATTCAGAAAAAAAGGAAAACTGTGCTGTGTGGTGCTAGTGAAGCCCTGGTTCAGATCTGATAGCGCAAAACCCCGAAGTGTCGTTTGTTCCGTGGGTCAGCGACGCAAGCTGAGACCACGGATGAGGTCAATGGATTTGGGGGATTTGCATTAGGGGAAAAGTAGAAGTGGGTAGAAAGGTTAGACTAAACAGACGACGGAACTAAGGCGACGAGAGTGGAGACAATGGAAGTAGGAGTTTTACTGTGCCAAGTTATTTACACGAGCAAAAGCGTTTTTCCGACAAGTGCACTTCCCTGCGCATCTGCAGTGCAAGGATACATCGCGATATTTGACCCTTTACAGAAATTTGTTCCTTACAAGTCTGGTGCATTAGTACCATGATTTTTCTTCTTAACTTCCGAACAGTTACTGCCTATACAAATGTATGTATGAAAAACAGCAACGAGCTTGGCTCACAACGTTTGCAATAAAAAAATGGATGTATACACGTATTCACGTTCAGAATGCCAAGAAGTTTAACAAGAACGAGTGAGATGAAAATGCAAAGCTCATGTCCGCCTGTACCCATAACGGCAATGAATTCTCGAAGAAACACGACAGCTCATTTTACAAAATAATGGTCTTATTATTTATATGATTTATTTTATTATTTATCTGTTCTATATTTTTTATTCCCGACGTAGGCTCGCGTCTATTGTCGACAACTTACTATTTGTTTGGTTATTTGTTTATTTATTCTCCCTATTTATTTGATTATTTATAGATTTATTTGATTAACTTACTTGATTACGTGATTATTTGCCTATTTCACGATTTCCTTATTTATGGAGGATTGAGTCGTATTTCATAGTTTTTAGCGTTTGGAATATTTGAAAAGATCTGGCAAACGAAGCTTCGTCTGGCCCACGATGGGAGCGGAAGGTAATGGGGCCTTCATGTTAGGCACGGTGCCATATTTGTGGTGTTTTGCTCTATTGCAGCATTTGTCTTGCTTCTTTATCGCTCATTTTGTATTTCTGAGTCGTAGGGCTTCTCTCATCCAATCGATAATAGGCTCGACTGATTGCACTGGATAACTGTAACCAATTGTGTGGGAGGTTACCCGGTTAATCGAGGGTCCACTTTGTCACAAAATTTCTCATAAGCCACCTACAGAGACCCGACGATTTGTTGTTGTCAACACTTGTGCTGCGAGGTGGAGCAAATTAGTCATCTTTAGCGTGGAAAATCGCTAGGAAACAGTTTTCTTTCGTTGTACTTCTTTCACACTTCGCGGCTCAACCTAAGGAAATTCCTTGGTTACCACGGCAAAGGCCTATTCACACAGATGACAAAAAGATGGCGTTGCGTTAATTAAAAGTCCCGCGAGCACGAAATTGAAAGACGTCAATCTAAGTAACATTTTCCAAAAATAGATTCGTAAAAATCACAAGTTTTTTTCTGGCACTTGAGAATAGTATCAAATACGATGCTTTATGTCAAAATACTATTACTAACTTTTCTTTACCTACAAACATCTATTAGGGATGGTACATTTCACAAGGCTACCAGTAGTTTAGGCCCTGCCTACTACGGTGCAGCTCTAATTTTTCTGGTGAGCTATAAACAGACCAAACGAGGTTCAGTGTTTCCAGGTGTTCAGTGTTGCTCGCGTCCTTCTTTGTACCTGTTAGGTAGACCTCGTGTCCTTGTATCTGCGTGAATAGACCTTAAATGGCGTAATATGAAGAAGGTATAAGACGGGACTTACCCTGGATAATTTCCACCCGCCAGCATCACCCTTTGGGGAATTCGAAATTTGTATACCTGGCTGATGGTGATTCAGGGTCATCTCACATGAATGAGGCACAAGAAGCGTTTTTCACCCTTAGCTTGGACTGCTACTGTTGAAAATTGTGGTAAAGTGATAAGGGATAAAAAAAAGATAATCGAAAGAATGAAGTAATAACTCACCTTGAGGGTTAAAAAAAATAGGTATGAGCAAAGTAACAAATGACGTGTGAATTTTGGGGAGTTTTTTGGAGTTTGAATTAGTCACGAACTTCATGTGCACTTGAGGAGCGTTAAAAAAACTCATTTCTTTTATCTGTACGTTTTTCAATTGAGTTTTTGATATGACAGGTAAATTCGCTCAAGTTGGCCTGTTCAATTAACTCTTCTATAGACGGTTCATAATAGTCACCTAAAAAGGGCTTTTTTCTATTTTACGCGTTCCTAGATGGAATGGGTTTTGTCGTGGGCCTCTATTCTGAGTTGTCTTATCAGAATGTCTACGGCATCATCAATTCTCTCGGATCTTCAACCGCTATCCATCCGACAATCCCAACAGCTTCCCTTGATGGCTCATCCTTCGGAGGCTGGAATCGAACATGGTTTTTTGGTGGACGAATTAGCGGAAGATGCGTGGTGGAGTGGCGTGGATATTGTAGATACGGCGCTGCGACCTGAAGATCACTGGGAGTAAGATATTTATAATAAGTATTGCGCGTCCAGATCGAATATACCTTATTCTCTCGGGCCAGGTTGCTGGAAAACGAAGATGTGTGTCAAATGTTTGACGATGTATGCGATGATCCAGGACGCATCTCGGCGCTGGTGGCTCCGCCCCGCCTGCTTCCGCCACCCCCACCCCCAGCATTTCTTACAGAATGGCTCCAGTCTTTTCCTGCGGACAATAACCGCTGCATCCTATGCGAGTGGGCCTCGCTGAATGATACGTCAAACCTACTTTCAAGCACAGGTAAGGCAGTACACTTTCGATCCGTCCTTTTTTATTTATTTTTTTCCCCTTTTTTCTTACGTTTTTGGGTGAAAAAAATGTTGTCGTTCAATTCATAAGACTGCCTTAGAGATAGCCGTGTTTCAGAAACGTAGCTAGCGTATGCAGCAAGCAAGCCTTATCTGAAATGTAGATTTAATTTGCCTCCCACCTCTGAATATACTTACAGCATGCGATGGTAGAAATATTTCTTCGTTGAATTACGCGAGTATGCGCACTCTTTTTTTTACATAGCAAGAAGTAATAAAACTTGTTATAAGAAGGAAGAAGTAACTTGAATCTTATCTGCACGCAAGCTTTGAGCAACACGACAGGCTTTTTAATAAAGATTTCAAGGAATCTCTTTCGCAGTGAGACTTCACGTCGCGGACTATTTCGAAACGATGCTGCGTTTGAAAGTAGAGTAGGTTGGTTAAAAGATTCGCAAGTTTCTAATTCCAGTTAGATAAGTAGATAGACACTTGATCACGAAGAAAGGCGGTGTTATATTTGGGAAGAACAGCTCTAGTGTTATTAGTTATTATATTTGGCATGAATATCACTAGTTTGCTTAGCTCGCGCGGTATGTAATTTCCTTTGCCTGCGAGGCGGATCGCGTGTGTTGTCCAATTCAGTTTTGAACCGCAGGTTAGGCCCAAGTGTCAGACGTGTTCTTGTGAATCTGGGATGTCTTGTTTTAATTCAAGGTTGTCGACTTGGAATTTTTCTTGTCGTAAAGTATCCAAGCTTCGTCCGGGGTTTGGAATATCTAATTATTATTTTTAAAATAAGGTTGTCATATTGTATAAATAATGTAGAATTATATTTTATTAATAAATTCTCCCACCTCAATAGGCGAAAGCCTACGCGGGTTATTCCTAAAAAAAATCTCAAGATAAAATTTTATACAGTGTCTTAGAAACAGTTTGGAAAATTTTCCGAGAAAATGTTGAAAATATTTCGAAATAATGTCGAAAATATTTCCGAAATAATGTAGGAATATTTAATTAATAGCTCTTTCATAATAATGTGTGAAATAGTACTGAAGGAGGCACATATTACACGGTCAATGAATTCGTGAAAAAAAAGAATGTCAGAATAACCAAACTGGAAGTATTTCTGAAAGAGGTATCTCTTTGTTTGTGTACTGTAAATGGTGATAATGGAAGGAAGGCAAAAAGATAACCGATTATTTTATAAATTTTTGTTGTCGTCTCATTTCAGATGCTACTTCTGAGCATACGTGGATACCTGTGCTGGTCATTGTAGCCCTAGTTTCGGCCATGCTTGGAGCTATCCTGATGGTTGTCGCTCTTAAATGCAGAAGGTAAGCCCATGCAGTAAAACCCCCTTAAGTTTGTTCTAGTCAGGACAGAGGGGTGGTCGGACTTGCGAAAATCCGGACTATGGCAAGTGTAGTGTTACAATGGACAAATGGTGGTCGAACACAACAGGTACTACGACTTGAGTATATGACTGATGTAAGTTAATCACATTACATACTAAGACGCACATTTTAGCGCAAAAACTGTTTGGTTTAACGTTCACGTCGAGTTTCTAGTTCCTTACGTACAGTTCTGTTGATAATTACCACTTGATTTATACAGTTCCCTTAATGCGAATTCACCTTAACGTGTTAGAAAAGGTTAAAATTGTATGTTAAGCATCACAGACGTGAGGTTTCGCCCCAACGTGTAATAAATTAACTTTAGCAAGAGAAGATGTATGTACTGCACTACGGACAGGATTGCAATAAGGTGAGACAAACACAAGAAGACCAAGATTGAATGAAAATTAACAAGAGCTGGACCGGTTTTGAGAGCCAGTTCATATACTTTGTTCTGTTCAGTTGAGAGTGGTGCTAAATCTCAGTTAGCTCCTAGATTTGGCGATTTTTTTCAGTGCCACCTTAATTATAAGTATGAAGCCAGATGGGTAAGGAAAGGAAAGAAACTGAAAGTATGGGTTACCATGGACTGTTTGCAGTTAGAACTGATAAAAGCCATTTCGTGGAACTTCTTTTTCTCGGACTGTTACGTTATTATCGTATTAGTTAAGGATGTTTGCTTAACGAAGGACTTGTAGCCATCAAACGTGTACATAATTGTATAGCACATAGCCTAACTTCATTCATACGAGCTATCCGGATACATGAATATTACATGTTAAACATCTTACTTACCCTTGTAGTGTCATTTGTGCAGCAGTGCTTGTTTTTGTGTACTGGACTGTCTTTTTCTGTTTTGTTTCACGCTAAAAGTCGTGGTCTGAGACTGCAAGGGAGTCAAAAAGGTCGGACACGCTCAGTAACAATGAGTCTCGCTCTTTGTACATGATTATAATAACAGCTGAGAGAATGCAGGTGGCGTAAAAGGAAAAGACAGCTTTCTCTCTCCATTCTTCACTTCCATTCTGTTAATGTGGATTTTAATGCACCTTCTCATATGTTTTTTAAGATGACAAGTATAGCGCGAAGCGTTAATGGTTCCTTTTTTTTCTCTTGTCTTTTCTAGCTCCCGGTTCAAGGTTATACCCCGAGGAGGTAATGCAAAAACTTTTTTATCGTTTGTTTGCCAAAGATACAATGAAGTTGATGCATTAATGTGGTTTCAACCTAGGCTCTATCCCAGCGATGCCTGCTGGCTTCGTTGTTGGCGATAAGGACCATCCAGTTACGGAATTGCCGGATTCGCCCACACCTGTTAATACCTTGTTTACGAGCACAGACATGAGATTGGACGCGACTCGTGATGTGCGCGCCCGCAACCCCGCGGCGATTACAGGCTGGCGGATCAAACTGTGGCGCAAAGTGGCCGCGCAAAACGCGTCGTCTTCCGCGTCGTCGTGTAAACCAGTAGATGGCAACTACGACTCGATGAGTGTCGTCTATGCCGAACTGCAGAGCGTTGCCGAAACGAGTGATAAACCGGATTCCATCTACGAGGCCAACATGTACTCGGAGATTGCTGAACCGCAGCTGCCCCAGTACAAATCGAATGATACTCCAAGTCCGAGTGCCTTAACGCTAAGGAAGCTCTTAAGTAACGGAACATATGAAAATGCTGCTTATGTGATATCTGAATGTGTAGTATTAGACGTTAACGACAGCTCTAGTGGATGTGCTTCTACTCCAAGTAGCGCCTACTACTCGGATCTTTCAAATTCAGATCGAAGTGCCAACGGCAAAGCACAGCAACCGCACTGGCCCATCAACTGGCCTGCACAGTCACATCACCAACAGCAGCAGAAGAAAATGCTTCAGCGACACTCCAGAGACGCCAACGAGCCTCTAGACCTGGTTGTGCTCCCTTCGCATAACGATATCTCCAGTAATCAACGTGTCAGTGAGCCAGATTCAAGCAACGAAGGCAATGTGGTCCATCCACACGGACCGCAACCGGGTCATGAGACACTGAATCCCGGCAATCCTCCTTTAGGACATTCGGAGTTCATGTCTGAAACGTACGAGCGCTTAGACAATTCTCTCCATGCACGAACTTTGCCCCATCCTCCCTCATACCCTTTGCATACTTCCTTGTTACGTCAGCAGGATCCAGGAAATCATTTCAGCCGTACACATAACAGGGACCTTATGCGAGCTACTCTGCATTTCATTCCCGACAACTTCCAAATGCCAGATGCTCATGCAATGGCAGATCTCGGCTCGCTAAGCCTCCACCATGACCACAAGCACTCCGTCATGAATCCGTCGGCAGGAGATCGTGCTTTGGGCAAGCCTGCTTCGTTCAGTCGAAGAGGCCAATCTGCTTCGTTAAACACTTCACAGAGGCCACTACCGCCGTTACCCAGCCGGCAAGTGCAAGGGCCCAAACGAAGGTATCCATATCAGTCACCCGCACTAGGCGCCGACCATGGAGACCAGGTCGCCAATCCTTTAACGAGTGTGCCGTCCGAGTACGTTTGAATTGTACAGTCTTGTCAGCAGTAAGAAGGCAGAAGTATTAAAGTCCCATCAATTTCCTTGGCAGACGGCTTATTACGTCCAGAAAATTCTGAATAACGACCATGGGTGTGATAACTGGCGATTAGTAACTTGGAGTAAGAGACTTTGCGTACTGGACTGCATGTACTTGCATAGGGCGTCGATTTCATAACCACAGAGACATCATGGCGTAAAAGCAGTGCCTTGTGTGGTTGTACAAAGTCATGGATACATATGGGGCTAAGGGAAATGGTTATCAGTGCCATAACGGGTTAAGGTCAAAAGGCTGGATCATCCCACAACAAAACCATTCCCCTTTTTTTCACGTTATAATGATACAATGCTAGTCATCTTCAAGCCCACAGAAATTACTCTTCATTCTATCCATTTTCGGATATAGTGTATTGTCCTACTCTTAAGACAATTATATCTTGATATGTTATCTCTTGTAAATTGCACAGAGACGGGAAGTGTTAACTGTGAGTATATATGATTGTAAATTTGACTGTCATAATATATGGTAACTTTGTTCTTTTATGTGACAAGGTCTTTTTATACTGACGATGAAGGATTTATAGTCATACCACGAATTCTTATTTGCATAATAGGTGCGACTCAAACTTCTATTTTTTTCTCGTAGAACACTAACGGCAATTGTTTTATTCAAACGTAATTATATATTATATTTTAAACGTAATTGTTTTGTACAAACACAAATTAAACAGAGGCACTTACTGAAAAACATTTACCGGATGATCACGAATCACCTCCCAATCAGTCCCAAATAAACGTATTACCAACCCCCGTCCACCGAACTAAATCGTGATTACATCCCTGCCTGTGTAACATTATACTACCTAAATACTACAGTACCCCAAATTATTGGTAAAAACCGTAACTTCCATTTCGACATGTTTGCTATTCTCAAGGGTATGCAACGCGGAAACAAGAGCTCATAGGTGAATATGAAGAAGTGATACCTAGGACACATTGTTCAGACTAGCGCATCTAAAAAAGGACTCATTTGAGATCAGCTATGAGGTATAAGGGTAATAATAGTATATATCTTCCAAAACTACAAGTTTTGATGTACGAAAACCGTGCCTGTAATCTGGGAATGTCCCGATTTCCCACAATTTCTAACTTGCCTTAGAGCTTTCTGTCCCATTTTTACCGATTTTTACAAACGTTCTGTCAGAAATTTGCTTTAACTTGCACGCAACTCCCTCCAGAATATCTCTTTCATAAGCTTTACATTATAAAGAAAGTGATTTATGAATCGTACGGTATTTTGCAATAAATTTTACACCTCCAAAAAGTCATATTTTTCAAATCCCCGCCAAAAATGGCCGACTTGCCCGCGAAACTCCCCGCTTCCCATTGGTCGAAATTTGAAAAAGTGGGCGTGGTTACGTTTTCGAGCTGGAAATGCCTTTTCTGGGTTATTTTCCATAAGAAACAATGTTGAGCAAAGGGGTACTTCAGAAAACGTGAAAAACTGGAACTCCGCCTTCCTTCCCATCCTTGCTCCTCCTAGCCAGTTCCTATCCCTCGTGCTCGCTCTTGCACTTCCTGTTTTCCAAGCAGCTCGGTGTTCCGAGCTACTTGGTACTACAGACAGGGCAGAGATGTAAGCACAACTGATAGGAACCGAGTCAGGGAGAAACTTGGATTTGGGAAAGATGGAGCAAGACTACATACCGAAGAGCCTGGAATTTTTTCATATAAAATAACCAGTCGACTGCGGGGATCGAACCACGGTCCTTGCGATCTCGGTACTACCGCGTTAGACCTCTCTGCCATTTCGTTCCACATTTTTAGTACCAAAATTGACGTACAAATATTATGAACAGCGAAAAGGGAAAATATTATACACATTTTTTTCGCCATATAGACCTTTCGCGTACGTATAATCGCTCATGTGGACTGTGATGTTCGTCCTGTCGTCTACACGAGAAGAACCCATAATATAAGTTTAAAAATCTTTTCGTGACCAATTTTTACTGTTTACTTAATTCATCAACTTTACTGGGAGCTGTAATGCAAACGATTCCTATGTTTTAGACAAGCACTTTTAATTTCTTCACATCACATTCTACTTGAAGTTCGGCTCGCTAAAAGAAAAAAAAATAATGTCGAGAAAATGTTTTCAGCGTTATTTGCTCCAAATTTTCGTGACGTCAGAGTGTTGCAGACTACATCGAACTTGAAAAGTAAGCTATACCACCCTGTCTATATTGAAATGCAGTGCGTTCACTTCATACACACGTCGCTAGATGCGGCTCTCGATTAATCGTCTGTTTCACTACGTATAACGGTGTTACGGTAACATTTACTTCTGCAGGACCACCATTCTTTCTCGACAACATACTTACTTGTATTCTTAAGTCTAGTTAACCGTACCCACGACATTTACATGATTACTCCCCTCTGAGTTTCTTAAAGACGTTATGCGACTTGCAACACATGGCCAAAAATAAAGAAAAAATAAATCCAAAAACGAAAGATGACGGCAAATTTGTCCGAGCTGTCACTCATACATACCGAGGTGTATTGATGCGAAACTATTTGGCTACAAGCCCGAATTTTTAACTTAACATTTACAATATATTCACGTCATCTGCTTACAGGTCAACGCCTACTAACATTCCAGATAACCCTGGTTCCTCCACTTTCCTAATGGAATACAACTATAAATTCACTGACGTTCAAAGCAGCTAGGGTAAATTGGTATTGTACATATATTCACAATTCTGGATTGCAGTCAAATAATACATTGCGGCAGCGCAGTCATTAGGCAAAATTCAGAACACATGCGATGGAATTCGTGTGATAATTCTCGACGGTGATGGACCTCAAAAGAATGTCTTTAATTGTAGGTCAAAAAAATAATATTTAATTTCGTCTTAAAGTCCGACAGTCAAAGAGAAACGCGGAAAGGCGGTACAGAATTAACTTTTGTACAGTTTATGGCACCATAGCTTCAAAGGAAACAGAAAAAGTGTTTTCATTTTAATTTCAAGTATGCTGGTTACTTTTTTATGCTTATTAAAATGACACAAGTGATAAGAAAATGACATGGGAGATTAATTAAAATAAGCTGATGTCCAACGCTACTTTTTGAATTATTTATGTCGCTTCTCTCTACTGGAACATCGCTAATTGACATTACTACGTGAACAAGTAGGAGTAAAGAAAATCTGTCGTTGCGATTTGAAAAATCGCCACTTTTTCTGCACTATTAGAGCTTGGCTTATACTTCAGTGAAGTCTTAATCTTAAAAAAAAACTTGTTACATTGACAGTTTATTCCAAATGTTTGGACAGTGTGCCTAATTGATGTTCATTCTTTTAAAGTCTTTTGAAGTGTAAATTTAACTGTCGTCAGTAAGATTCAACAAACTCGCATCGGACCTACAGGCAGTGGTGTAACGAGATTGAGGCAATTAGGATAAATACCCGGAGCGCCAAGGTGAATGGGAACCATTTACACATCCTTTTAGCAATTTATAGAATCACGCTTACAAACGAGATGAGATTCCCATATTAGAGCCCCATTACTTTATTCTCTGTTTTCTCGTCGTGTTCTTCGACCTGAGCGCCACTAACTCTACTTACGCCTCTGCCTGAAGGCGCAGCTTAAATTGAATCTGTTGATTCAATGTTGTTCAATGTTGTTCAATGAAATAGTTGATACGTTCTCTTCGAGAATGCTACTTTTGCAAATTTTACTAGAACTGCTCTGAATATAAAAAAATAGAAACTAAAAACGGTGAAACTAACTGCCGATTAAAACACAAAATCTCATGACTTAAGGGCCCATGTGTACACGGCATTCGAGCATTTTTACATGGCGTAATACTTGAACGAAAGATACACTGGAAACTTTCTTCTGAAAATGTGCCTTATTGTCACAATAGTTTTCTGACGATAACTTCGATGCTACGCTTTCGCTCTCGCAGGCTACACCTTTCTTTATACATTATTAAAAAAGACCCACTCATGCAATTCGTACAATTTGGCAAGAATGAGATGAGATCAAAAGGAAGCCTGGTCGTCTCAACCCGAGCTCTTCACACTGAACGCGTGCGCTTATACGCTACAACGGTCAAATTCGAAACAAGTAACCCCCAGAAATCAAAATCCTTAACGAGTCAAATCAAAATATGTTCCAGCAGTTGTTGCCGCGATTTCTTCACGACTACGCAGGTTCAGTAGACGAATTGATCTTTCGGAATTAACCGTGCTGTTCACTCATCCGTCCAATTCACTACTATTTCAGGGTAGTATGATGGTTCGTATTCCGACTGGCCTCCACTGGTAGGCAGCAAATGTCTTTGATCTTCCCGTTTCATCATTTTCCACTGTGCTCTTGTAATGGATGTTTTCGCATAACTGGAGTTCTTTTTGTACTTGACGTTACTGGCGACCGTCCGAAGTTTATGCGTTTGTCATTCAACAAGCATTTTATGAGGTGAAACTGGGGGTGTATGGAGGAATAATTGTAACTTGTTCGGAAATTCAATTGGTAGAGCGTAAATTGGTTCCTCAGCTGATTCACCGCTCAATTCACTATAGACAGCCGACGAATTGGGCGAAAATTCGTAGGACGCCGTACCGCTCTGTGATAATCGTCCGTTGTTGAACGGTTGAACGTCAGCAGGCTTTCTTACATTGTTTTGTGCAGAATGCTGGCTTCTCCTTTGGTTTAACGGTGGGAGATTCGGACTAGCAATCAGGGTAGGAGATGACACAATAGGAGTGTCTCCTGTCTTCCTCCTCAGATGGCTTGATTGCCCCTTCAGTTTGGTAAGTGCTTCTTTCCTCGGACTTAAGGAGTTTTTACAGTTTACTAGCGACCCGTCCCGTGAGTCCGTTTCATCGTCATTATCCAAGTTTGTTACGGTCGTAACAAAAGCTGTTTGTCGACCGTGGTCCTGTGGAGGGTACCCATGATGAGTGTTTGCGTAAATACGTCCGACGACATATGTATCGGCACACGGATTTCTCCCTAAAGTTTCCGTATTGACAGAGTGGATTCCGTTCTTTCCGACGAAATTTGAACCATCCTTTCCTGGTTCAGTAATCGCCGTTGACAGCAATGTAGTGTAACCTACAGATCCATATTCCGCATAATCATGACTAGCCGAGGCCGGGGATATAATTGGGTTGTAATTATTGTGCAGGAATAATTCGGATTTCTTTTGCTCCAGGGGCTGGGCGTGAGCAATGGTGTAATAATTGCCTTCATTGGTAGTTTTTACACCTGCCCATAGAGCTCTTGAAGATGGCAACGTGCTCTCTACCCCAGATCCACGATGAGTTTCGTAAAAGGAGGCAGCATCGTCACTCTGGTTCTCTCGTAAACGTGCGCCGCCGAACAAACTGTGCGAGGATGCGGATTGCGGGTACAGTACCGTTTCGCAAGCACGATTTTCCGGCACGGACTTGCACGTGTCAGTTCCCAAGAAGTCTAAATCCCCTTTCAGGAGCTTCCTATAATCCAAAGTACGCATGTGAGTGGAGATGTATGTTTAAAACAGTGCAATTCACTTTAACTCACCCTTTAAGCCTTAGATAGGCAAATGTGAACAACAGCCCGAGTATGACGACGAGGATGCAAGAGGCTAGAAGCAGAAAGAACCAGGTGTCATTCATAACAGGGCCTGAAAGAAAAGATACATAGTTAGAAAGACGTGTAATAACTAGAAACGCAAAAAGTAATGGCATGTTCGAACATTATGTACTTGTCTTATACAGAGTGCGCGAAATGCAGTTGTACGATATGGTTGTAATAATATAACTTCTGGAGTGCTATTTCGAGAGCAAAAATGTTTGACAGCGCATTACCTTGTCGATGTAATTCCACATAATCGACCGAGTCCCCCGATTTTGCCCACTCACACCAGTGACAACTGGAGTTCTCAGTGTCGTCCGGGTAAATGAACACCGATTCCAGTAGTGACGGTAAAGGAGGAGGCGGAATTCGAACAATCATATCCGGCGGTGGACCAAGCTCCCAAAATAAATCGCAGGCGCTAACTGCGTCTCTCCCTGCACACCAATTTTCTCCCAACTCGAAATCCATTTGTCTTTTTCGAAAAGCCTGTGGGAAGCAAACAGGATCGTTTAGATGTAGCTAGAAAGTTTTTCGCCAATAGCATTTTGTGCATTCGGCGTCCGTTTCAAACGACCAACGTTGGCGAGCCAATAATTAAGCCTTCTGGGGTAAATTTCCCTTCTTTTTAATATCTAAATTCATCGAAGACTTCCACTTGTCGACGGTTCCTTTTATTGAGAGATTTGTTGAGTACAAGGCCACATGTGATAACAGTACTGATGTAGTACTATCGAAGAATCAAGGATATTGTTACAAATTATACAAATATTAAGGAATGACTAATGTAAGAATATTAAGTATTGATTTTGACTCTATATGACCCTGAAAGGAGGATACATTGATACACTCTAAAAGTGGAGCCAGAAGTCCGAAAACCTATTTTGAAACGTTTCTACATGTAAGTAACATTAGTTAAAAGATCGAAAGTCTTAATCATACAGCAAGAAACTTTTCCAGTGGCTTATTATTGTAAACAATGGTAGGTGTTAAGAAGGGACCAAAACGACAGTCAAGAAAATTTTTACATTAAACAAAAACGGTTGCTGTTGTTTTGAAGGCTGCTTTGACGATGAAACGTCCCTTGTTGTGTAAGCTTTTAAATCTAAACCTTACATATTTGTCACTGGTAACGTAACATTTTCAGACCCAAATTCATGCGTAAAGAATTTCCGAGATAACATTGACAAGACCCATGTCAGCGCATCGAAATGTCTTTGTTGAATACACGCTGGTTTACTGACAGAACGGGGATGATCTATTGTGGTAGGAAGAACCTTGCTATACTCGGTCGGTTCGTTTGTCCTGGCAATTGGGGAAAATGGTCATTTCCCTTGCGGAAATCTTAGGAGCTCTTAAAACTCGTTTTCTTTTAGGCCTACTTTTTCCTCCATTACACTCCCTTAGTAAAACCTTGAACATAAATATATACTATTCCGTGTACCCCTATCAGTGCCTCGAATTAAAAGTATTTTGCTCCAAGCTGGGCCGCTTCCATGACTCAAATTGTATGAAGAACCTTGGTTTTGTTTGTACTGTCATGCTCCTAATCGAATCCAACTGATTTTTACCAGAACTCTCACATTTATAATTTACCATGAACATTTCGGCTGGACCGTACACTGCCCAATTGGAAAGTTTTGACCTTTGTTGAAATGCTTTTATTCTTGGCGGCCAAGGAAGCCCGCTTTTGGCGGTGGAGACGTCAGTAGTAAATAGCCAAGCGTCCATTGCCTGTAGTCTTCTGCGGCAGCGGTCTTTTCCCTTTCGGAGGTACCGTCTCTATTATAAGCTTTAGCACACCTGCATGGCGGTTCTCCCAAAAGGATGCCGAATTAAGCACCTTATGGCTCAGGGGGCTTCACTTCCATGTAGAAATGGTTTGACCAAATTTTATGGTGTTAAGGTCCATACCAAGGCTTACATAAAAGTGTTAGCGTAATACTAAGGACCCCTGTATCGGCGGTAAATAGGGGTACGCGGTCCTAGATGGTACACAAAGTACTCAATATAGCGTGAATGGTGGGTAGAAAAGTCATTTCTGTGGCCGTGAGATGAAGATACTTGCATTATATGGGATACAGCTGTATCGAGGGGGTTAGGAAGTTCAACCCACTCGCCCCACCCCCTGAATTTTTTTGTTAAATAGAGACCTTCCCCGGTTCAGCGGCTAATAACTGAGTTGAAACTACGCGTTTGCCGCCTGCTTGGTGAGAAATGTAATAGCAAAGAAAGGACGGGTGGAACATAGAACGACTCATTCATGGGTGCCTATTGGGACGCTACTGATGTTACAAATCAACGCGAGAACGAGACTTTGAAAAGAAAGAAGACATTTTCCACACGTATAAAATCCATATGGCGTACATGAGTGTTCTTTTCCTGAATTCTTTACGAGCAATTAACTATGGATGAAAAAAAATGCTATAAAGGCACACGTTTGCTAAGCCATGTCAAGTGCGATTCGTTACTATAACTAGAGGAGATATGGGGGAAATTTGATAAGGGTAATTTTGATCAACTTTAGACATGGCTACATTTGGATATCTCAAAGCTGTGATAAACCAATAAAAAGCGCAATTTAAACGCGAAATAATAATGAAAAGTCATGAATAACGGTCATTTTGGATAAAAGTCAGAATGGATGACCTATGGATATTTAGGCCTGTGAAATATCAAAGTTGAAATAAAACCATACAATGCATACGAAAAAAAGTAACAAAAACAAGAACGACCTAGGAAGATCACATACATCTAATTTAACTGCTTTCCTTACACGAAAGTGGTTCTATATTTTTCCTTGTTCCGTTTATTGGAAGTGATTTTTAACAAGGGATAATAAGTCAAGAGCAACGCTTCATTTGATAAGAAGCGTTTTGTGAAGAAAATAGTTATTTTGAACATAAATCGGGTTAAACAGGTCACATATCAACTGGGCTACTTTTGTCAACTTTTGCATCGCTAATTAAATCCAATTTATACTAATAAATAGAGTTATTATGACAATCAAAATAATAGACTAGTCAAATTTATATTAATTCTCTAAGTGTGATATTGTAAACTGAAAAATGGTACAGGTAAGTCTTGTCACAACAATACAAATTCAACTGACTCGTTTTCTTACGATGAAGAGGCTCATGTCCAATCTGTCTGGCCTTAAAGCGAAACTAGATAAAGGCGTCTCTCTAGTTTCAATTACCATCCGCTAGTGTTTTAATTGTTAACTTCCAGCATAAAATAGCCCGTCTTAAAACAAGGAGGGCTTTTAGTGTAGTGGATATTGTTTCGGATTACAGTGTAGTTTGGAGACAATAAAACAAATGTTGTCTGTCCAAGTTGCCCAATGTTCCCTATTTTGACCAAATAGTCGCACTCGTCATTTTGGTTGGTATAAAGCAAACGCACGAGACTATCGTTTTTTGCTCATATTTACCCCGCTTCCACGACAGCAACCTTTTTATACATGTTTATAGCCACACTCCTTCTCCAGTTTGGTCTTGCAAACATATAAAAGACCCCCAAATTTTCACAAGTAAGTTCTTAAGCAGCTCCACGCTGCAAGTTATGCGTTTTCACTGCAGGGAAAGTTAACTTCTCAGGATTGAGATGTATTCTGAGAGCACCAGGGTGGTCTTCGTCCAAGGTGCTCGGATCCTGCTGGTTCGTGACTCTCGGCGAGGACCTTCGCTGGTTTGGTGCACGAAAGGCTTGTTTGAATGGTTAAGTAAGACGAGGAAAAGGTCTGCGGCAGGAGTTCGGCGGTTTTCGCAGTCATCTTAGGGGAGGAGGACGACAAAGTTGCCGCTGTTTGAGCTATAAGTGACCTGCTTACTCTGGGAGTGGAAGAGGCAACCTCGGTCATGTTCAGAAAATGGCAAGCTGGAAACCAGAGAGGAAATAATCGATTTACAAGGGAAAGATGAATATAGCTGTTGATGTATTATAGTTTTGGCCGCAGCAGGGGAGAAATTGTGGGCTGTCCAAGAGCTGAAAAGGGGGAAAATCTCCTTAGTGAGCTATGGTCTTGTTGGAACAGGGAGGGAACCCAAACGACTTGAACTTCAAGGTAGAATTCTTAATAACCCACGCCTCTGAAAAGAACTGATGTATTTCAAACGCCTTTTGAAAAAAAATACAGCCAAGAAGTTAAGGAGAACTAAACGGTTGGCCAGAGGACGTGTATCGATATTCGGCCCTGTTCGTTGTGCATTTTTACGTGTTTTAAGACTATTGTTGGGCTGAAGACCTTTTATGGCTCGTTAGGATGCAATTACAAAAGGCGAATAGCAACGCCTAGAGACCTAGAGACCAACGCCTAAACGTTTTATAATCTGCTCATTAATGTACTGAAATGGGAACCAATAGGTGATTGCCACGTTTAAGCAAGTCACCGTCGTCATTTAGGCAGTGCACAACCATACATAGAACAAATGAAAAAAGTGTGCGGAAAAGAATGGGGCTTAATTAATGACTCAATCCGCCACGGCATGTTAACTGGAAATTATGGAGTTTTTGAACCTTTGACTTACTTCAAGGCTACGGAGTGCTGGTCTGCTCCTAACAAGGAAATCAATAAGTATTCCTCAAAAGCGTTCACTGCGAGAAGGAACACAGAATGTTTACATCAAGTTTCTTTTCTTCACGCTCGATAAATTCACAGTTGTTGTTCAAGATGAATCAAATTCCATTTTTCCCCAGGCACTCATTCACAAAAAAAGCGGTTTACTGTTAGCAGTAGCTTGACACAATATGGACAAAAAATGGTGAAAAAGTCCATTAGATTACGCACACAAAAGACTGTCACTTGGTTGCAGGAGACGCGTCTTCTAGTCACCTTCGCGTTCAAGTCTAAACTAAAAGCGAAACGCAGCTTTCTGTGATGCTCCCGGCGTCTAGTTTTTCTCGCCCCTCCAGGAGCTCAGCAACGGTCTTTGGTTGGGCTAGAAGGACTTTAGCTGCAGCGAGCCTTCAAGCTGGGTTCCTCAATGCGTGTTATCTAAATGCTGGGGACTACAATAGTAGGAGTCGCGATCGATAATCCTGCGCGATGCACACGGCAAAACCTGTCGTTTCTGCCCTAACTTGAATGAATAACTGTAGACGTTATGTAGGCCAACACGGGCCTATTCTGGATAAAGCGATTACGGGATTCGTCAAATGACTTAACACCGCTATTGAAATATACTGAATATATATACATAAAATAGTATACATAAAATGCTGCTGTATAACTGTCCCGAATATGTCTTTTTCTTTATTTACGAAGCATTTACATATGGGCATAACAAACAGAAAAATATTTTTTCTTTTAATAGTTTGAAATATCGCTAAGTGCACGGCTTTAGTTTTACCAATGTTGAATGTATTACTTAGTAATTTGGATCTCCAGTAAATATATTTATTGAACATATAAAAGTGTTAATAATATTCAATCAGTTTCTGCGGCCGTGCCCCGGCATGTGGCATTGAAAGACCAGATTTCTATACAATGACAAAAAAACGAGCGCCATTATAGCAGTTTCGTGCTTGACTTCCCAATTCAATCACAAAATCTAGCCTGCCTATCTTAGGGATTACTGTTTGGAAATGTACTGCACTCAATACAATGTACTGCATTCAAAGTCGTAAAGATGTATACACGTAGGTACACGTATTCATGAGATGAATATATAAATGTTTGAAGTGCTATACATAATGTAAGAAGCGAAAGCATGGATTTGAAAGTGTAAATTAAATCAGTGAGTTATCAGTGTGTACACACGACAAAGTCAGCAATTGACTGATTTGCATATTTCTTGTAAAAAAAGTACCATACTAAAGATATTATTTTTACTTTTTGCATTTCATACACGACGAACGAAATCGCTCAAGTTGTTACAAAGAAATAGAAAGATCGCGTAGCGAATGCATTGCTAACTTCCCACGTAGCCGTACTAAGAGCTTAGTGTTGCTACTGATAGCCTAACAATAAAGACACAATACCGGTGGCGGCATTTAGGGAGTGCAGAGGGTGTATTGAAACCCTGGTCCAGTGAGTTGCAAAACCTTAAAAAGGAACAATTCGACTGGAAAGAATTAGGTCCGGGCCCCAAGGACCAACTCATACGGGTCTGCAAACCCTAGACGTACACAGTACCTTAAAACCACCACTGCACAACATATAAATTTTCGATAAATATTTGGAAATGTATAGCGAAGTTGAGTTAATGAAGGCCTTTCAGACTATTAAAAAGTATCTATTATGAATCCATCGATTTATTGTATAATTTCATGTCGGAAGAAAACTTCTAATTACCCTTAAAGCTTACCGATCCCAAGAACTCTGCTTGTTCACCCCCCCCACACACACACACCAACAAAAAGAATAAGAGATTAAATAAACCAAATTACGAGGCATAATGGTTGAAAGCGAAAAGTTATGCGAGTTGACGTAACAAAATTCTCTTGAACCCAGTCTAGACAGCACAATTCCTTTCTTCTATCCGAAAAGAAGACGTAAACTCCTTTTGTATTCGTACCTGTAATGTAAGATGTTTAATCAACTTAGTACTCAGTTTACTCTAGTTTGAATTCCACGTTTAGTTCCATTCGAGCGAAATTCCGTTTCAAGTTTTGAGCTTCCCAACAAACCAATCAGTAATACATTCCTGAAAGTCTCTGACTATCATCTCATCTGTACAAAACCTTAATCGCTCCCCACTTTACAAAGATACTAAACACTCCCTTATATTATTCTGCCAGCGAATTCCCACCAACAACTTAACAAACTTGCTCATGAGTCTTCTCACCCATTTTATCATTTTCAACAAAACTTTCCTATATCCTCTTAATTATAATCCGTTCCGAAGTCTACATACAGAAACTATCCTTGGGTGTGAAAAACGTTTGATAACTGTCGTGAGATTTTACTCGCCGCATTTTTTCCCTTTTAAAGGTGGTCACCCCTTACCCACACTGGTTTCAGCCATCTTTGTAACCACGGGGGTTAAAGGGTTAAACCCCATCCGGAATTCTTTAAAACAAAGGCGGTAATACGAGACAATACTGCAATGGACTTATTCCTTCCGTAGTATACTTACCCCCCACCTGCACCAAAATCACGGATGGGCTTTTTCTGTCCCAGTCCCCTTGTTTAAACCATCGACGTTGCCCTCGTCTTGGAAGGTATCCCGCAGACTGAAGGGACACTACTGTGCGTAAAACTTTCCAAAGACCATTATACAAGAAGTCCATCGGTACTAGTAGAACAAGTACGAAAAACTCGGTTTACTCAGTGGCCGTGTGCAATCCTTATAGGGACCTTTCGGGTCGCCAGTGTTGCCAATGTGTGGCACTGTCTTTTGTCATGGACCGCTTAAGCGACTCCTTGTATCGGACAATTGTCCTTTCAACCCGATTCCTTTGTGTGCGTACACAGAGAAGAAGCCGACCAGTTTAGAGCACACAGAGAAAGTAGCTAAAACGCTTCCTGTATTGGTTACACTAAGGCCAACACGAAAGACTAATCCGTTCATCGAAGTGAAGAAGGAACGACGACAATGTCAAGGAAAAGGAATGCGAACCTCGCGGGGACAATTGTACGCGTGATTTTGGATAATCTAATAATAGTTGCAAATGTACAATTTCTTGACCTACGTGTCTTACAACAACAAGTCGATTCTTTCAAGCTCAATTTTGTTTTATACAACGAACTGATTTGAACAAGCACCAAGTCACTTCTTCACGTTTTCGCGAAAACACGGGCGAGCGCACAAAAATGAAGCGAGAGGAAACGGACGTTCAATTGCAGCGTAAGGAATGATGAATAATAGCACATACAATATAGCCACCGTCTAAACTTTTTCGTGCTGTCCTGCTACTTTTCATTTCTCCAATGAGATTTACACGCACCCATATTCATACCAAATCGAATTCCTATTCGCTTCTTCTCCTTCTTTCGCATTCTCAGCGGCTCTTACTGGATTCGCTGACGAACGGGGAGTTGCCGGGGCATTTGGCCTAGGGGCTAATTGGGGTCGAACAGCGTGACTAGAAGTAGGAGCCAAGTCGTTACTCGAAGTAGATAAAGCTGAAGGCAAAGGGCGATTTCTGGCCGGCAAAGGAGGCGAACTGCAAACACAATAGTAGGCTTAATTATTTTTTGCAATGTCAGTTTATCTCAAGTTTACTTGGTATGGTCTTCCAAAAGTGATCCGCGACCTCTTAGTGTGTCATCTGAGGTAAGAGTGCGAGGCAAAGGCCGCGGTGGTGCGGAAGAATTATTAGGTAACCTGATAGAACCTCGTCTTTCCAAGTTCGATGCAATAGGACTTTCAATTGGCGACGCAATGGTTACATTAATATTGGTGGTTTTCACTATACGCTGATGTTGTGGGGTCGTTGACTGTGTACTCGTACTGTTACTATTACTTCCGTTCAAAGCACGCGTGAGCGTTACATCGTCATGGAAGCTAGAAGAATTCGACATTTTGTGTATTGGCCCTGAGATGGCAGTAGTGTCGTTAGCTTGCGGTGACTGTGGCGTAAAATGCGAAGAGTTTAATGACGGAGCGATTTTCGGTGTTATCGTGGTACTGCCAGGTGAATCTGGTTTCTCCTTGACAGGTTTGCTTGGTATCGGAGGGGCGGGGATATCACTTGGCTCATTCGATGTTGGGACAGAACAAGAATGGTCGAGACCAATGCGTCGCAGGGGAGAAAGTCGAAGAGCTGGTGGGACAACATTTTTTTCATGGTCCAATATAGGAATGCCATTAGGATTCGTAACCGTGGAATTAGGAATGGTGTACTGTTTACTATCGGAATGATCCGTGTCTTTTTCATAAATATACAAAGGCTGACGAGACCCTGCGTTGCCTAAAGCAAGACTTTCCGCCATCGGCAAGATTCCTCCACCTAAGAGACAAACTAATGTAAGCAAACGTCCAAAGTACAGGAGCGCGGGAATCATTTACCCAACTTTGATCGTATGTACGGGGAATCTTTGACGGAAGATATCGTACTGGAATCCAAGTGGTTATCACTTGACTTGCTCTCCCGAATAGCAAATGCGTCTGCCGGTAAAGAGTCCCTGGAAAATGTGAAATTTTTTGTTGCTGTTCTGTGAAAACAAAGCCCACAAAAGAAAACCTTACTTGAAAGTTGACTCGAGTTTTTCAAGCATTCCGGGAGGGAGGGACTGCCGGAAATGTGCAGTACTTAACAAGTTTGATCTCCCAGTACTGATCTTGGAGTCGTTTAGCAAACCAGAAGTTAGCGTTAGATTCAGATCTAAATTTCGCGATATTTAGTCTGGTGTAAGATTAGACGGTTTATATGATCCATACCCTGAGGAGAACTCTGTCTCTCGCTTCCCGAATCAACGGACTCCGTACCGCCCGACCCCAGTGAGGAACTATCATTAGCGTCTAAGCATTCCGTGCCATCTCCCAAGCGGGAACGTGAACGAGAGCGGGCCTGTCACAAGAGGAATGATTTCTGTTGGGAGATGTTCCAATCTATGTTTCTTACCCTTGGCACTTTGCTAATCAGATCGGTGCTCGCTTTCCGCATTCTTTTCACCAGATTGGACCCGAAATTTCTGCGACTAAAAAGAATGAAGGTTAACTTGTGTCTGAACTAGAAAAAAAACTATTAAGGAAACGGAAAACACGCCAAACAGATAGTGATAGACTTACGGGCGAGTCGCATAGCCGAAAATGTTGTCGCTTTGATGAAAATAAGCGAAAAAGGAAAGAGAGATAAGCACATATTTAGTCGCGAAGGAGAAAAAATAAAGCGGATCAGAAAGAGCTGTCCAACCTTTTCGGAGTATTGTTTTCCATGCGTCGATACTGGTCCATTATCTTTTCTTCCAGTTTTTCTTTCTGGCGTTTCAGGTTGTTGACTTTATCTCTGCACACAAGAAACTCATATGTTATTACTGACTTGAACACGTACCGAACTTACGCCAAGTTTTTCTCTTCTATATGAAAATGGTCTTTGTCTTCCAACGTCTGAGTGAGGAGATCATGGTATTGCGCCAACAACAGCGACACTTGAGTCATAAGCGCTCGTCTGTCTTCTTCCAGAGCGTTGTTCATTTGGGACAGAACCTGCGACGGATGATTAGATTCTCCACTGGGTCGGATCTAAGTTTCTTTTACCTCGCATTTGTTGTTCATTTTCGAGAGATCGATATCAAGGATGCTGATCTGATCACGGTATTCTGCCAGTTCTCCTTGCATTTCTGTTTGTTTCAGCTTTAGTGTGCTGTTATCGGTTTTCAAAGCTTTATAATCCATTTGCAAATTCTTATATTCTGCTTTCAATTTCTCGTTGGCCACAAACAAACTTCGGAAGTCGTCCTACAAGGAACCACAACAAACCCAAAAGCTTGCATAAAGACGACTTTACATATTTTACAGAAGTTTACTTTAAGACGCGAATGCTCTGCACGTAAGTTAGCCAAAGACCGGGAGTCAGCCTGTAAAGCTTCCTTTTCGAGCTCAAAATTGGCTTTAAGGCGTGAAATATCTTCCTGGATGGTTTCTGCGGATGCCAGACGCTCCTAAAGACCCGACGAAATGGCGACAATCAAATTTAAGCTGTGTTATAAAAAATTCGCAAATTACTTGTAAGGCTTTGTACTCCAGACGGACTTGTTTCTGGCTAGCTTTCAGGGCTTCGCGCTCTTTCAAAAGTACATCATACTCCGCTGACAGCTGCTCGTGAAGTTTTTGCATTTGCTCTTGGTCTTTGGACAGCTGCTCGTGCCTGGTTTGCAGATCTTCGTAGAGGTTCTGGGCCTGCGAAAAAGACACAACGATATTATTATATATCATTTATAAGAAAATGGTGCAAAACCAGCAGCACCGTTATGCATAGCAGGAAAAGCTATTACGTCCCCCATTGCAAATCAGATAAATATTCATAGAAACAACCGGACCAAAGAAATTCTCGGTCAGACTAGTTCTCATTGCTAATGAATACTTCGACGTAGATAAATCATTGGAAAGCCAAAGTGGAATTCAAACTATTCACACTCACTTTTTCCTTCTCGACCTCTAACTCAGCTTGACTAGTCTGCAATGTCTCAAGCTGCGTTTGTAAAGAGGAGCAACGACTTTCCAAGGCAGTGTTCTCAACTTGCAAAGCGGCCAATGTTTGCTGCAATTGCATAGTCGCAGTTTGTGACGCTGTAGTGGCCTGCTCCACTGTAGCCAGCGCTGCATTCAACTGCTGCTTCATGTTCTCTTTCTCAGTGGCCAGGGCAGTATTCTGCAGGTTGAAAAGTTATTATCTGTATGGACGCTTTGTACGGAAAATAGAGGTAGTTTTTACCTGGTGCTCGACTTCATCGAGTTTGTCTTTTAGAGCTGCCAGTTCTTGGCGATTATTGGCATGTTCTTTTTCCCTTTCCGTTACGCTTTGATTGCTATCAGAGGACGTTTCCAGTAATCTTTGTATCAAGGCCTCTTTTTCCCGTTGGACGACTCGCAGATTGTCACGCATTTCTATGTTACGGGCAGTGGATTCTTCCAGGCGACTTTCTAAGGCTAGAATACGCTCTTCTTTAACTTCGAGACTTCTCTTGAACGTTCCTTCCAGCATCGATTCCAAAGCTTGGTAACGATCCTCTGTGGGAGTGCACACAATCAGCTCGCGGTTTAAGCCCAAATGTTGCAAGTCCGCACTTAGCTTTTCCAGTTCGTTATTTAGGTGTTGAACTCGGATCTTTTCAGAGACCAGTTCTTCCCGAAGTGCACTCAAAGTGCGTTTCTCAACAGCACTTTGTTGCAAGAGATCACGGTTCTCTTTTTCAAGTTCGTGCAAACGCGCTTTCTGGACTTGAAGAAGCTCAACTTCTTTGACTAAGCGTTTGTTGTCTCTTTCAAACGTGGACGCCCGTGAAGTGACTTCGTCGATGGTGACGTCTTTGACTTCCGTAGATTGCTTCAGCCGCGAGATTTCCTTCGTTAACGACTGGTTTTCCCGTTCTAAACGGTGATTGTCTGCCTCGAGTTGGGTCATTTCCTTCTCCAACTCGTTGAGGCGTCGACTAGAAGCCTTCAGCGTCTCAAGCGTCTTGTGCAACTTGCCATTCTCATTTTCCACATCACGGCACAAACGCTCCGACTCATCTAGGCGTCTCTGTTGAGTATCACACGTGCGTTGTAATTTCTGATGCTCGGAAGTCAGACTCATACACTGCGACTCCAGTTCTTCAACCTTGCTGCATTCCACCTTAACCACAGAAAAAGATCGTTGTAGGTTATTAATTTTACGAGAAAAGTATTTCTTCTTACTTTCAAATTTTCCACAGTCATGGTTAACTGCTGATTTCTGCGAGCCAGATCCTCTTTTTCGTGTTCGGCCTCTAAAAGACGCTGACTGGTTTGCTTCAGAGATTCCAAGGCTCGGTTTAGTCGTTGGTTTTCCGTTGCTAGTTTGCCATTTTCTGCCGTTGTAAAATCCATCTTGGCACACAGTTGCTTCATGTTTTCCACTGTTTTGACCAAATGCTTTCGATCAGCTTCTGCAATGGACAAGTCTGTTTCCCACTTGGCATGTGTCTCGCACGCTTCTCGCAAGTTTGATAACGACTGAGGAGAAACGATACAGAAAAGGAAAGTTTTCACACACACTTTCGGACCAAGGAAATAACATTGCGTTCATGTGGCTAAAAGTACCTGTAGGAGCTCTTGCTTTTCATGCTCTAACGTGCGATTTTGGTGCTCAAGTTCAGCCAGCCTTTCGGCGTTTTCCCGTAGTCGTTGATTGAGTTTCGTTTGTTGTTGGTTCTCAGACTGCAGGCGGGAAAGTTGGATTTGTAGCTCCTGGGAAACGTTACGCAGCTCTCGACTTTCCGATTCAGCTTCCTCCAAACGCTGATTCTGAGACTTTGTTTGGCGTTCACGCAGCGTTTCTACAGTTTCGCATAGGAGCTCTTTCTCAATCTGAAATGCAGAGTAACAGAAGGTAAACTCCAGTGAATTTTTTTATAAAATACTACAAAACACATGGTATGTTCTGTGTATACTGTATACATTGTGAAAACGGCAGTGCTGTTTATATTCTAAAGCTAAAATACCACTAAAAGCTAGAAAATAAAATGTCAATTTCTCTTCTTTTATTCTTTTATCTCAATAAATCATGAATTAAAGATTTTGCGCAGTGAAAAGAAATGATTGGAATGCTGCACAAAGCGCACTGCAGTTCAATCCTGTTTAGATAAATGATTTTTTTTTCTATGGAAATTTTCTACAGCTGTAACTCATGTTGGCAAGGGTTACAATAGGATGAGTTCACTGTACGAATGACAATGCTGATGTGAATGATATTGTATTGTTACCTCGAGTTCGGCTTGTAAACGTTCACTGTTTGTTTTTACGACTTCCAAGGTCTCTTGCCACTTGACCGATTCCGAACGTGCATTGTCCAACGCGACCTCCAGCTCCAACACTCGCTGCTTTTCCCTTTGCCCATTTTCCATCATTTGCTCAATCTGCAATGTACCGCACGATTGGTTTTATTTGAAACACAGATACGAATAGAAATAGTAAAAAAAACGAAAGTAAAGACAAGAAACATACTTTTAAAGAAAGGCGTTTGTTTTCTTTTTCTAGCTCTAAAATTTTATCCGCACTCCCATGGAACGATGACTCCTTCATGTTGCTAATTAAGCCCATCAACTTCTGATTTTCCAACTCGAGTTTTCGAACGCGAGTCATCGCTTCCACGCCCAACTGGTCGGACAGACTATCTTTACCAAGATCTGCCACAAAAAAAGCATTAGTTAAATTATTTTTAACGAATTTTCATAGTACCTGAGGTCTGCGTTTTGAGCGAGTCCAACTCAGCTATCAGACTTGCCGATTCATTAAGACTATGTTTAGCACACAAGTGTAAATGCGCATTTTCTTCCGTCAGTTCCTGCAGCCTGACCCGGTCAGCATCTCTTTCCTTTACATTTATCAAGATCCAGTATTTTTAGTACACACAAAAACAATACTTGGAATAAACGGTTTACCAATAACAGGTTATTGACGTGCGTCTTGTATTTTAATACATCAGCTTCTAGATCGAGAAGATGGTCCGCCCTCTTGCGTGCGCTCTCCAGCTGCGATTCCAGCATATCTTTAGTCTCTTCCAATAGACGGTTATCTTCTCGCAGTTCTTCGATGCGTGACTTGTAAAACTCGATGTCTGCAACGCGATCTCGGTAACGCTGTAACTCCGCTTCCAGTCGGTCGACTTTCTGGGCGCGTTCGCGAACGATGTCCAATTCGTCGCGGTAAGACTTAGCGGCCCGCGCATCTTGAACTAATTCTAGATTCTAGATTTTCCATACAAATGTTTTTCTTAATTAATCCCGTGTCTTACGCGAAGTCGAGTTATCTTACTTCTTGCCGCAGTTTGGCTAGCGTTGCTTTGTTAGCTTCCAATTCTTCTCGGCATTCCGCGAGATTTTCCGACTTTTCTTCCCTGGAAACCGTTAGATGCACGAATTAGTGTTGACTGTTATCTTAACTTCGATCGACGCGAGGCAACAAGCCAAAGCTTGTTACGGTACTTACAGTTCTTGTCGCATTTTCCTTAACTTGGCCTTCTGGTCTGCCAATTCAACACCTGCGTGGTGCTTGTCATTATTGCTGAATATCTTGGGATGGCATTTTTCCATGTCTTCCAGTACAAGCTTGGTGACTTGCTGCAAAAAAAGTAAATAAATACATTAATAAAAAAAATCAAAATCAAGTTCTTGCAATAAAAGAATCTCGGCCACGCTTACTTGTGCATATTCGTCTCGCTCGCGAACCAACCGTTGCACATGTTGAACAAGCATTCGGTACAGAGCTTCTTGCTGGTCATCTGGAATTAGGGCTAGTTCACACCAGTCCTTACTCCAGACAGTCGCCGGGTTATCAGACACCTAAAAACAAAGATAACCGTCAATTACAGCACTAAACGGACAGATTTTTTGTTACGTTGAAAATTCCTGATCAATTTCCACGTTTTTCCTACCTGCTGAATGCATTCTACAATTGCGTGCTGCGTTTCGATTGCTAACTGCTTTATATCTGTAATGATGGCTTCTTTACGAGGTCCTTGAACAGCGCAACCCAAAACGAGTAGCAGAAGGAGTTTCAGATCTGCTAAGGCGAGTTCACTGTCAGCATCACGACCAAGAATAACAGGATCGGGAAGACGGGTGACGACTAGCTGACCCAGAACCTCCTGCAAATAACCGAAAAAGGAAAAATATCAATACCAATTTCAGATACAATCTCAGGATCCAACAAAAATGAACATTGTGAAGCAAAGAATATCACGGAGTATGAAAAAAGAAACTATAAATAAAAACCAAACAAGTAAAACGCAAACGGTCGTATTCTTTTTTTCGTCGCAATTTCTTCAATGTCGGTGCAAATACCAACAGTTTACTAAGCGCATCTCCATGCACAAGTCACGTTTTAAATGATTCACCAAATTTTTTCTTGAACTAAGATTATTTGCGCTTATGTTCAGGTTCGGCAGTATTTTTTTATGGGAAGCAGTTTAACGCTTTGAAGCGCAAAAAAATCTGTCACAAAATACCGTAATCGTTTTGCACGGTAAATGAACTGTAACTCTTAAAAATGTCTCCTAAAAACCAAAAAGACGACAGGGTCGTAAAGACTGACCGCAGCTAGGACGCAAGGACGCTGAACTTCGAAGGGAACTTGCCAGTCAGAATCATGATAAAAAAAAACGTTCTCAAGTGATTTAATTTCCAGAACATATGTTGCTGTCCCTTTTTGATTACTCCAGTGTTAGGTTACAACGGAAACCACTACCTGTTCATTATATGTTATGGTTCGGGAAAAAAAACTTTAAAAGACTGATCAGGGGAAGGAAGTAACTCTCTCAACCCTTCTCTCTCCCCTCCCCCCAAAGGAAAAAAGAAAGAAGGAAAAATTTAAAATTTTTCACTGTCACTGTTGAAAAAAGTTTAATTCTTTTTCTTGATTTCAATTAGTACAGTATTCAGCATTCCATCTCAGCAATCTAAAGTGCTCTATTGTCACTTTTCCAACAAGTTTCTTTCTTTTTTTCGTTGATTGCGGTTGGAGCAGGATCCCTTCATGGCTTAAAAAATGAGCATGCCGTTAAAACGAGTCTAACTGAGAAGACAGTCACCAATAAAAAATAATATACAGGATGTTTTTTTATTTTTTATTGAAAGCCCAAGCGTAAGCTAATGCTCGTTGTCGTTTCTTTACATTCTCAGCTTAGTTTTTTTTTCAATCAGTTTTTCAATTAGTTACAAATGGATGCGTTATAAAACATCAAACCACACTCAAGAACTAAGTATACGATATTTAGTGCTATTCAATTTACAAAGAGTTCTGTCTACAACAGCCCTATTTTGCAAATCACAGTCTGTAGCTAATTCAAAACCTAAGAAAAAATCCTGAAACCCTAGAAAGGAAGTTTGGCCTTTAACCTACAAGGTCTGGGGCTTTAAACGCTTTTGAATCTGGGTAGCGTGAATATTAAAAATGAAGCCATAAACTCTAGTCGGATACCAGGGTGTAAAATCCAGTAATTACAGCATCAGCTGGCTCAAGTGAAAAAGCTTTAAATATTTCTTTTCAGAAAAGACTAAGCAAGGTACAAAAATGTAAAAATATCTGGCCCTTTCAGTATTCTGTGTTTTTCCCTGAGAGCATACAGTCAAAAATATTCTTTTAGAAGTTCGGTATTGTCAACTTTAATTTTCGCAACATGACACTCGTGCTCTTTTGTTTATTTGCGTGCGACAGATCCACCATGCCTGGTCACGAAGCTCGAGAATATTCAAAATCATTCCCTATTAAATAAAAAAGATATCCCGATATGACCTTTATTCCATGTTAAAAAACGACTAACAATCTGACAAAGGGATTGCATTCTTTCCATTAAAGAATCACTAAAAGAGCAAAAACATCAACAAGGCATTCGGGGGCAAAAAATGCGGTCAGCTGCTTTAACTGTCGACAATAATGCCACTGTGGCCGTTTAGAAATAATAAAAAAGCCCCAATTACCAAAACACTGTTCAGGTCATAAATAGCATAAACTATATAGATTTGAACAATCGTAATAAAAAGACGAGCGAAGAATCAAGCCTAGCTAATGACCTTTATGGCTCTTTCGTGAAAATGCATCCATCCATGGAAAGAAGTCTGATTCTCAACATGGAAACTGACGAAGCATCTTCTGGTAACGACACTTGCTAAAGGATTTAAAAAAAAATAGTTACACGCCTTTCCTTATGCCAACTGCAGAACTTCACAACAAACTAAGTTTTGCTTCATCAAAATAGGTCTCATTAAGAAGTTCTTTTAATTTTTTTTTTCGTAACCTTCGAACCACATCAATCCATACATGTTACAATTCCCTACATGCGGCCTTTCCGTTGAACCTTTTCTCCCACGCCTCAGAAGCTTCGACTGTACACACATAGTTAAAAGTGTGCAATCAATAAAAGGCTTAATAAAACGTCTGCTGAAGAGCAGTCTGATATGATGCATCTTAGGAGTTAACACTCGCATTATATTGCCCTTATGTGACTGTGGTAAAAAAAAAATTAAACATTATTTCATGCAAAGGGATTTACTGTTTGCAGTGTAGCTTGTACACAAATGTTCCATAATTTACCTCGTAAAAACTTCTGAGACTTTGAATGAGGAACTCCAAATTACGGATACGGCCGCTGACATCTTCAGGTGTTGACACGCCCCGCCTGGATCCCGGATTGCTATGGAGAGATACATACTAATTAGTTTGGTTTTGACATTTATCAAATGTTTAGGTTGTCAAAGATGACAGATGGGGATACAATTCCTAGACTGCCTTGAAGCTGTCATGAATATATTAAAATAGGACAAGGCATTCCTGTTCTAACTTTAGCCGACACATTCCAAAAAGTTTCTCGGTTAGAGCTTAGGTGAATAAGTGTTTCATTGTGCACGCGTTTGTACGACGGCATTGTTGACGCCCAAACTCTGAAATATTGCATCACACGCATCAAACATAAAGCTGAATGCAATCTGCACCGACCAGCTCATGGAAGTCGTAGGAGTTGTGAACAAACGGGCATAAGAGCGGTTTCTAGTCACTTCCGGCACGTTTCGAAAAAAAGGCCTTGGTTTAAGCAGACCTTTCAAGGGCGTTGTTGTGGAAGCTCGACCAGCTTTCAGCTACAATATCAGCCATGCATTGCAATTGTGAAACAAAGAGGAACCGATTGCCGTGTTGGCATGTTCACAGAAAGCAACTTTTTTCTCTCCCATTGTTGTTACTGTGGAGTTTTATGGCACGCAAAAGTCTTTTTAGACAAGTCTTATTTAGAAAAACCAGACACAGTCTGTTTACCGCCCCAAAACACTAAAATTGCAACACTCCGTCGGCATGTCCCGAACAACGTTCAGAAAAGAACGTTTAATTTCAGAGAAAAGAGATACCGTCTTTAATACCGTAAGGGAGAAAATACCTTTCTTGTTTGTTATTTCCACGACAGCACTCGCGTAATGGAACACGACGCGCCTGTGAAAAAGTCAATGCAGCGCAGCTTCAAGAGCTTATTTGAAATAAGGCAATAACTCTGTGAACGGTATCTTCCTCCTTTGATGGGGAACTATAAATTTTCCTTCATCTTTATATATTAAAAAGTTATCTTCAAGGCGTCCTTATTCCCACAGAGTACTAATTCCGTAGTAACTTCAAAGCTATACCGCTAGAGGTAGTAACCAGTTAGCCACCATGACAGGTCTCGTGGTCTTATTGACATATGAATGTAAAAAATAACCAAGTTTAAGTAACCTGTTAGGAACGTGTGTGATTTCTTTAGAACAGAGGTCCAAAGACTACAGCGTACAATAGCTATAATAAGGGATATAATAGACACAAAACAGTCGTTTCTGGTCCAGTGACCGTATGAGAATTGGGCCTTACTACGGTTTGACTTTTCGTCTCGAGTCCTAATTGGGTTCACGGACGAAATTGCTCCAGAAAAGACGCCTAGTTACTGCTATTCCAGCGGGGAACCTGGCAACGCAATTTCAAGCTTGGTTTGAAACGTGCCCGTTTACTTGAAGCCAATTTCTACCGCACTGTCTCAGAGGTTCTATTATGTTATAAACCTGACAACTATTTTTTTGTTTCTAATCGTTCACACCGAGAAAAACTATTCGGCTATCTCACTGTCTCAACGTCACTCTGTTTCAACTAAAATCATATATTTTAACTCTGTTTAACCTAAACTAACCTCCCAGAATTCTACTAATTTTTTTTTTGAAAGATCCTTCCAATCCAGGTACACAGACATCAAAGCCCCAGTGGGTTCATTTTCGTATTTCAATCACATCTTACGTGAAAAAGCTGTAATAAATACAGATAGTGTAACTCTTCATACAGTTGGAATAGTGCATTATTTAGAATTTTATAACACTAAAATGTGTTAAAAAAACGAAAAAAATACTGGCTGGGATAATGTCCGCATCGCGATAAGTTAGGATAAATTAATTGTGGTTAAGTTAGGTTAGATGAGGTTTGACTTAGGTTAGGTTTGTTTATATAAGAATTCATTGCGAAACGGTTAACAACGAAAGCGCGTCCGGGACTACAACACAGAAGTACCGTCTCCGTAAACTTTCAGTAGCAAAATCAGTTTGACTGCACGATCTGGCGTTTGGGTAAAGGATCCGAACTCAACTTTACTACTGAAATCAGCTGAATGCGCTAACGCTCTTTGCTAGTCCTCGCCTGAGTCTGAATAGCCGTTCATTTTCACCAATTCTGCGCAGCTGACTTCATTTCCTTTCACACAGATTAGTTCTGTCAAACTCCGGCAATTTCTGCGTCAGAAAAATCAATTCCAAAGCTTCAAAAATGGTTCAACAAGCTATTTGACAGACAATTTTCTCAGAAGTGAAGACTTCCGAAAATTTGCTCACAGCTTCCCGACATCCCTCCCCCCATCACCACTACCACAATGAAAGCTCGTTTAAGGCCCCGGTATACACAAACCCCTTATGGGCGAATAACATGGGAAGATTTCAGACACCATAATTTGAAAACGGTCAAAATGTCAAAGATATTGTTTCGATAGTAAAGTTGCCATTAGTGATGACTAGTACACAACATCGAGTTTTTGTGAAAAAAGAGTTTGATAAATTTGTAAACTATGACTGAATGTGTGCTACTTTCTTATTATACAGAAAAATGGAAATCGGGCAATGTAGTGCACTAGCTCTGATTTTTTAAAGTCTTATGATAAAGAGAAAAAAGACATCTGTTTGGTAGTTTTTGTGATATTGTGTATGGAATTTCAAGGTTTTGTTTGATTTTATTATGCTTTACCGCTATCCAGAGTTTCTGTTCGACTTCGTTTTGCTTCTGTTATAAGTCACTTGAGCAGACCTACCTTCTAAGAATAAAAGCGTGTTCCTATCTTTTATTTTTTAAAAAATTCAGAAGTTGTGTATACCGGGGCCTTAACGGACTCGTAGTGAGGACATCCGGTAAAGCCGATTGTCAAACAAATAAAGGACGCATGTTAAATTACTACTAAATGTGAAAAAATAGGTTTATTAGTAAATTTTCAGGGTATATTTATTGGCGTATTAACCTCAGACACAAAGGTGACGTAGAAATACGGTAGACGAGCGCAGGGAACTACAAGCGCTTTGATTCATCATCACAAGAACTCGTTTGCGCAACTCCCGTTTCCTGTTCTTCCTTTCCGCTCAACGAACAGACTACATTTATCCGTTGCTTCCGGTAGGTACTAAATCAGTGACCGTGAAGTCTCTCCTGTAACTAAAAAAAATGGCCTGTACTGCTTTTTAACAAACTATTCCTGAAACTTAGGCAACACTAGATAAAATCTTATGATCATTACGATCATTTGACGATCTAAATACGATCGTTATTCAACTATTCGCATTCAACGCAAAATAACGATCTTTTTGGGTGTCTCTCTACATCGTCCTCGCAGAAACGGAATCTAAATAAACTGACTCGCGTAATAGTTGGTTTAGCACTGCACTTTATAGAAAAGTCCATAAAGACTCCTTACTGTTCCAAAGAACGTTAAGTTGATCCTTCAAATAACAAGTACGAAACATTACTCTTCATTTTCCATTGACAATATTATGAATAGAGTACACTTCATTAAAATGACACTTTCGACGCTCTGGTCTATAGACAAACGGAAACAACTACTTTTGTATGACCGGTTGGGGGCTTCGTTCACCAGAATCGTTTCTCGGAAAGCCCTGTCAGGGTCGTTTGGAAACTACCCTTAACCCAGTAGAAAGGTAGCCAGGTGCAACACGCGTACCCTTACCCTTCAAGTTATCCAACTGTAAATAGGAAGGTGTTTTTAACTGCGACTTATTTTTAATCCATGCTCGGTGGCACCTGCAATAGTAGGATGTTACTTAGTATATTCTCGCCGCCAGCAATTTCGACTCGCGCAAGGGTTTGCCTGAATGTTAAATCGAAACTGGCAAGTTTATTCTTTTTAGGCTTTAGACAACAGAAAATGCAACAAAAAAATCATTTGAAAAAAGACCTTTTCTTTACAAGAAGTCTAGCATACTAACGTATTGTTGTCGTGCCACATTATGATTAAGTTTTCGTGGATTTCCGTTTTGACTCTGGGCGCCGCTCATTAACCTTTTCCAGTAGGGGAAATACACAAGCTCAACGGTCACAAATGCAGATACTTAACTTTAACACGACTGTCTTCCAATGACAATTACAACGCTAGGACAATCTTCGTCATAAGAGGGTGCAGTAACGTAAACTTCCCCAACCGAATGAAATGGCATGTTATGTTAATGGCAAGTTGCACGCATGATCTCTTCCCTGAACTTCATTTAGACTAAATGCACGGAAAATAATAACACGCCATAAGATGCGCCCCCTGGTTTATCGTTTAAAGCGCTCCAGTGTATTCTGCCATAACAAAACACCACAAAAACGAAAGGAACTAAAAAATGACAAACCACAATGTTCTAGTTAAATCGCTTGGGGCTAACTGAGGGTGAGGCAAGTCAACCCAGCAAGTTTTAAAACGTCTCAAATGAGCTTAGCTCTCACTAAACAAAGTTTCAAACTTCCCACTCTTAAACTTTTTTTTTACATAAATAGGCAAATTACAAGTCCCTTCAACACTCCACGCAGGTAAATCAGCCTCGGGAGGCTGAATGGACCTTTGTGGTCTGGCAAGTACTCATTTTCTCATGACAGTACGTATCAGTATCGTGGCGCTGTTATAGCCACATCGACCAGTTTGGGTTAACCAGGTAGAAGTTAAGGACATTTTATATCCTTTCTCCTATGTTTGGACAGACTGAATGGGAGAGACGGGGAAATTGCTTTGACGATTTTTCAACACCGTTGCATAATATGTTCAATTATATTTAAACCAGAATGTTTAAATTAATAATATAGAACTTACCACAGGGGAATGTTTAACATACACAATTTTGGAAAAGATAGACAAATTTATTGAATAATTAGAAATCGTCATTGTTTTTCTTCGAAGATACTTCTTCATTAGCTTCTAGGGATTTTCAGCTTAAACTTTACTGTCAAGAATATTTATTTTGACAAACACTGAATAACTCACCCTCAAAAATGCAGAATTGTCAACACAAGTTTTACGTGGAATCGTTCATTTATTTATTTATTACTAATTTATACATCCTTTATCATCCGGTCCAAAATCTAACCTTTTAGAGGAGGTTGCACGTACGTATTTCATATTGACGTTAATTAAACAGTACGTATGCTCAAGTAACTTAACTGTCGAAATAGTAACTTTCTGGAGTTAGGCTGTTTCCACTGCTTTCTGAACGCGTGTTAGCGAGCGAAAGCAACACCAATTTACTAACACGAGTGTTTTCCTTAGCCCAACACGTGCTATAAGCTGGGCTAACGATCTTGCCCCATCGCTTCTTTTAGCCACGCTACGTTAGCACAACTTCGAATCGGTGTTAAACCCTCGCATGTGCGTGTTGGGCGTTTTTTGCGTCGAGACGGCACAATTGCAATAATAAGGAAGCCTTTCTTTCAAATGAAAGCCTCATCTTTAACATCTTATATTGTGTAATATACTTCATTGGAACATTTGGTATAAACATGTTTGCAGTGAATAATATTCCCTGAAAAATATATACTGAATTGTTTCATCTTTTCAAAGGCCAGTTTTATTTTCTGTATATTTATATTCGTCTTAGGTATGGGCTCCTAGCTGACAGAGAACAAGGCGAGTTTCTACTAAGCTAGCTTGTTTTCCTTGATATTTTTTTACTATAGTGGGTATTCGTGTTTATTCCGTGTCTCGTTATTCGTTTACAGCAACTACCTCACTAAAAGTTTTGGAAGTATCTCCCGTTCCTCCAAAGCAATGTTTATACCTTTATCTTTACGTCCAGTTGTGACCAATTCCTCATTTATGATCCGCTATAAGTAATTCGAAGGAAAAAAAATAGAAAATAAAAGTACGCAAGTCTTCTAAACCTTCTTTGATCAGATATGCATGCGTAACTTGCGAAACGAAGATACCAATTCCTTAGTAAAACGGCAAAAAATAGTTCGTCAGTATATAGCTATTTAGTCATCGCAAGACATTTTTCTTTACTGAAAAGCTTATTTGCTTACAGGTTTTCTTCACCGCTAAGTTCAATTAAAACAATTTATAGTCTTAATAACACATAATATAGATTCCAACCCTACTCAACTACGAGTTTCTTTTGCCAACGAAATGTGTGTTAGCTCCACACGTGCCAAGATAGCTCAACACGCGTGTTCGGAGTGAACAAAGTGGCGCCATTTGGAGTTCCACTACTCCAAACTCAGAGTACTAAAGATATATATTTCGAAGAAAATGGGCAGAGTAAAGCTCATAAAAGAGGGTGCGGAGTTACGTCTGGAAAGTGTTACCCAGAACATAAAAAATTAGGGCATGTACTGTACACTGGAGGTCCCATTGTGTAACCCAAAGCTCAAGAACTTGAACCTATACTAGTCTTTTACAACGCTGGAAGGCTCTCTTTGGTATTCTAAACCATAAAGACAAACTTCTCACTCAGACAAAACTCCCTAGAATGGTTTCGAACAGGTTTCAATCCCCACAAAATTCAAAATACAACCATGCTCTGAGGACAATGGCATTGTTCAGCAGACGACCAGCGAGCATTTTGTTCTGGGAAATGGGGATTAATGCATTCCAACCGCGTACAGTCCAAGCTTTCAGCAGAAACCCTTTGTCACCTACGCTGCTCGTATGAGAAAATGCCCTTTTCATAAACCAAAGCAATTTTTCTTTGAACGTCCAATGTAGACCTGGGCGCAGTTCAATTCAAATTATTTTATTTCAATTCAGATTAACAGATTTTTTTTAAAGTTTCCAATTTGAACTAACGACCTAAGAAGTGATGGAATTAGCTGAAATTGCCAGAAAAGAAGATTGGAGTTAAAGCAAAGACTTGGCTTGAAAAAGTTTCCCCAACTTCGACATGATACAAAGTTACGAAACAGAAAGACGCATCGAAATTGAGCTTACCTCTCTCTACGATCATATGTGCTTAGCCCTCTCACAGGATTGAAGTCGAAAGAACTAGAAGAAAGAATAATTTTCACTTGCTTAGGAACTGATTTTAATTTTGAAAACCTCCTTAAAAGATAGTAACTTTTTCAAAGTGTTAAGATTTGACTTGACACTATTTACATTCCATACGGGTTAAGATTGTTATGCATGAGTATGAGTTATCACGAGTATCAATGTGACTTGAAAAAAAATATAAGTACATCTTGTTCCTCTCCTTTTAAAATATACTACTTCATAAACATTTGGACAGCAAACTGCCAAATCTCACGCTGGTTTATAAAAAAAAGGTTATGAATCTGAAATGCACTGATTTGCATCTCCCCACCTCTGATAGGATGTTTGTAACAAAAGTTGCTCAAACACCAATGCTCATCAGATTTAAAGATCAAAACATCCGAGTACACTCTCTGCTACTTCAATGGAAGGTGTTGCAAGTATTATACAAAGGCTTCTGGCAAAGTGCTACTACTTCTCACAGCAGCCAAGTAGAGTACACTGCTGGGGCTACTGAATACGAAAACGTGTTCCAAAGCAAGCAGTGCAAACACAACATTAAGTAAATACAAGTCCTTTCCGGACGGTCTCGTTGTTTTTCTAAGCTGATCTCTCACGCAGTGTTCCGCATCTTTATTTTCACCGGATCTTAGATCACTGTCGATCATTTGCCAACGCTTCTCTACCCGATCTGACCCAAATAAGCGACAAAAACACTAGATTAGATCTAAGAAGATCATAGATCGCGTTCCAATCAATCCAAGGCGTAAAATACGTTTATTTACTCCATGGATCGAGTGTTAGATCATTCCACTGCAATCTAAAAAACAGCGACATGGACTACAAATATATAGCTACAAAATACAAACATTGAGACCTTACTGGAAAATGATCGATGTGACAGAAGTTCTTCGCCTACGACAGCAGTCTGAAATATTTGTAGCCAATAAAAACATTCTGGTCAAGGTTGACTGGATCAGAGAACTCGACCATAGGACATTTTTGCGGTACCAACAATCCGATCAGATCTGATCATTTTATCATTTTCTATTTTCTTTTTGAAGATCCGTAACGCTGCTCCCGTGGGCGAGCACGAACCTGTTTCAGTCCCGTTCATTCCCAAAACAGCAAGGATACGTGAAAGTGGGATCAGACGCTTGTATTTTCAATCCTGACAGGGAGCTAAGGTTTTCCTTCAGTCGGTTATGAGTCTGGCGAAGCGAACAGAAGGAACGGAAATGCCTCGAGCAAGTTAACCAATGCACGGGTCGCGGTGTTGACCATTTCCCATTTTTTTTGTTCCGACACCAGCTAACCGAGCCAGAACCTCACAACGAAAGGAAGATGTGAAAGAAGACCTTGAGACAAGAAAAAACGGTGCGAGGCGGGCTAACTAGCTGGCAGCAGTCTGGTCGAAATTCAAACGTGAGAACAGATATTAATTAACACACCTTATTTAAGACTTATGTACCGCGCGACTCTAATGGAATATATATTCATGCAAAACTTCAATGGACAAATTTGCGTTGACGATTTTACATTGGGCATTCCCTGTTTCTCAAAACATTTTAGAGAGTAAAGTTGTAACTGATAATCCCTAGAACATCATTTGATTTTTTTTGTGATTTATGAACAAGTTTTATTATTTTATTATTTGCGATTTATGAACAATTTTATGATTTTTTCAGCGATTTTTTTTCTTTTTCTCCCAATTGTAAATTTCTCCCGATATTTTGTAGATACAAATTAAAAAAGTCCTGAAATCTTTTAACAAATTCGCAGTTCTTGGAAAATCGCCCACGCATTTTCCTCGTCTCTTCTGTTCAGTCAATGCAAAAAAGGAAGAGTATACAGTTGCCTTAAATCACAATTCATTTGTATCAAAAGCTCATTCCATTAGAGGACACTGGCGTGCGCCAGCATGCTAATACCTTCAAGCTATGTTTAGAAAGGAGTTCTTTGAAAAATTAGCCCCATCGTACTATCACGAGAACCTTTTGTACTTTTGTACGTGCTATACCTTTACACGCACAGATACAAATATTTTCGAGACCATTTTTCCCATTTTCGAGGTCATGGTTCGACCAAGCTAAGGAGAGTCCTCCAATGAGTCCAGTTTTCAATCCACAGCTAGTGGAATACCGAGACGGTCGGCGACAAAGCGCCACATAATGTCTCCCTACTTCGTGTGAACCTTGCCTACGGGTCTTTTATGGGTCAATGGGACCAAACTTGGTACTGTGCATATAATAAACTTTTACAGACTTGACCATTCTTCAGATTTTATGGTTTACTCTTTCGTACTTGTTTCCCCTTTTTTCGTAAAGAAAGAGAAAGATTAGACCGAAATGATCTGGAGAACTATTGCAGCTAACCGAGGTTGTATTGGAGACAATACAGTGGAAACCGGTTATAACGAAAACGGTTAAGACGAAATATCGTTTATAACGAAATAACATGTCGGTCCCGACAAAATCCTATCTCTTTACATACGTTTTCCTTCGGTTATAACGAAACAAAATATCGGTTATAACGAAAAGATCTTCGGTCTTCGAACCGACAAAGCAACTTCTTCTGCTTGAAAGTCTCGAGTTACCCTCTCCGTATTTAAAAAAAAAACTCGGCATAAACTCCGCTCTCCTTCTTACCAACTCTTACCCTTTGACCAAGCGTCCCCCACTAAGGCGTACAACCGATGAAAATGCTTTTAGAGGGTTAACTGAGCCCCTACCTTATACAGTATTCAAGTTTTTGTCTTCCTTGCCCCATCAGTAGTAAGTTCTCTTTCTTACCGGTTGCAATGGCGGAAAAGTCAGAGCGGAGAAGAAGCACAGAAAGAAGCTTGGCGACATAGTAGAATATGTCAATAACATTGTAATAAAAAGGACAGTTAAAAAAATCAGATTTTTTAAAAAGAAAAGCTATCAATCATTTTATGAAAGTGTATAGTTAAATGTTAATATTAAGGAACGGAAATCCAAACTTTATTATTTATAACGGAATACACTGTCAGTGTATCGGCGTAAACTTGACTACTGTCTAGGTTGTTGCGACTTTAAGTTTTTTGCATGCTTTGGTTATAACGAAATTCGGTTATAACGAAAAATATTCTCGGTCCCTTCGATTTCGTTATAACCGGTTTCCACTGTAGTTTTGTTTCAATGACACTGAAACTCAGGTTCAATACAAACAAACCAAAGGTCAACAGACTTTCTTTTTCTCGAATTTTTTTGCCTCAATTCTGTGCACCTTTTGCTCGCTGTTAAGAGTGGAAGAATGAAGTAGTTGCCAAGAAAGCTTTTAGACAAAATAGACACAATTACCACCCACCATCTCAATAGTCACGCCGGAAAAAGACTTAAAATACAAGCATTCTCTCTTTGCATTTTTGGGGTAATGCAGACAAACACGTTTCCTAGGATCATGTTATCTACGAAGACTTTTTTTACTTGTCTTGCGGGTCCTCTGAGAGAATTTTGGTCAAACAGATCACTTCCAATTGATTGCGGTTACTTTGGGTTCCCTACCAGGACATTCCAGAGTGCATTAGCGTAAAGGAACCACGGGTTCTATAGAGTTCAGATCGAACCTTATGAATTCAAGGTCTTCAAGCTAAAAACCTATGTGCAAACCATAGTAGAAACGGGAAAACAACGAAAATGGAATAGACTGCCGAAGACGGCGATGCATGGCAAAAGCGATGCCGGCCGTCTGTAAAATTAACTAACTAACTAACTAACAACGAAAATGGCATAAAGAAGCCAAATGTCCATATTTTCTCCTTCTTTACCCGCATAGCGGGTTCTTAACCAAACCCATGCTTACCAGAAGGCAATACATAAAATACTTCCATGGAATTTACGTCCTTTTTCCTTTTCACTTGGAGTCCGTTACAACACTAGTATGTTTAATGTTTTATATTTTTAGAATTTATTGCGCACTTTTGCCTTTGTGTACTACACCAAGGGTAAAAGGAGGACGCGGCAATCCTGGAGTGTGTTTTTTATTCTCGTCGGACAAAGGAGTGCTACGAACACGAAGAACGGGTTGAGAACCACTGCAAAGGCAATTCCCAGGGAGAGTGAAAAGCTTTCACTTTTCGTAGGATGTAAGTCAGAGCGTGATAAGCCTAATGTAGTATCCGTTCGTTACAAATCTACCTGAAGAATCAAGATAAACTGACTTTCACCTCATCCTCCCTGGCTCGAACACTACGAACTGACATAGTTAACATTAATGACTTGTAGTCTTGTCTTCCTCTTTTTTAACTCCACAAATGATTTCGCGTTTAAGACCAGGAAACTCTGGCAAAATCCATCCTAAAAAGCGGCGACGATGGAGAAACGCATTCTGAAGTGCTGACTTGCGCTTTTAGATTACTGGCTTTTTTTCTGCACGTTCAAAACTACAAGAAATGCGGATTTCCTCCTGGCTGCCCACCAAGCTCCCCACTCATCCCCCAACAACTTTTTTTTTCTGACAGCACATTTCCGGTCTCCACCCTCATTAAGTAAAGCTTCTGCAAACTGCTTTTGTGTGAAGACCTTTTGTCTAATCGGTCAGAATGAACAGTAAAGGTTTGGGTTTGCGATTATGTATTTGAAAAAAAGTGGACTCAAAGGGAATTATACGAAGTCGTACAAAAGACACTTACATGTGCGACAAGACTTCGTCCAAGAAAACCCCATCGGTAAGCTGTACCAAGTCCACTGGCGAAGTTCCTCCGGAATCCTCTATAAAGCGTCGAATCTGGAAGAAACAGAAGACAACTTAGTGCATCAAATTTAAAGGAGCTGTACACAGCCATGTTTTGAAGCCAATCTTTTTGAGTTGAAGACAATCTAGACAACTTGCTCCGTTACAAAGTCCATGACCTGTCATTAAAAGATAAGTAGAGTGGCAAACCTACTTTCCCGCGTAAACAAAGGCGTGAAACTAAATAGAAAGCAGCTCTCGATTCACAAAACCCATTAACTTTTATATTCTGCGTGTTCTGGTGCACACAAAACGTGCAATAACGTAATTTAAAAGACAAAAACGGTTCTCCTTTAAGTGTGAAACTTGGTTTGCTCCAAAGCGATTACGCAGCATCTAAAAAATTATGAGCAGGAGTACACAAAATCGCACAGGGAAAGTACGGGATATGTGGTGCGGCCCGAAAGTAACGGAGCTGATTTTATAACGTAGCCCTAGCATTCGAAACCTACGAATTGCTTTTCGTCACAGTTTCTTTACATTTCTATGCGCCAAGTCTAAAGTAGTTTCTATTGTTGTGAAACCTTTTAGACTTTTTTGCCCTTTTGTTTGCTCCAAGTTTCTCTTTTGATATTTGCCTTTAGAATCTTTCATTTGCTTTTCTTCTGGGTAGTTTTCCCTAATCTTACAAATGTAGATCCGTATTTGTACTTGTAACGAGAAGGACTGACTTTGCTTTGTACAAGTGACTTCGGGTCAAAGGACGACGCGAAAGAAAGAATGCGAACAAAGCTGATTTTTGGGTTGATGCACTCCACAATATTGGCGACCAGTTTCCTTTGTACCTTTCGCTTCCGTTCCTTTAATAAAAGGTTTTGATCTAACAGGTGAGAAATCAAGCTCAATTTTTCCCTTAACATGAAATTGACTTCTACAAATTATTTTAGAAAATTTTTATTATTGACTAGAACCAGTTTACGCAATGACGTACATTCCGTTACTTCCCGTTACGCTGCGTAGATTTCTACCCGCAGTACTTCGCTGCTTGACGAGCGACTTCCAGAAGATTTCCTTCATTATTCCTCTCTCTGGTCACGTAAAAAACGAATCACATATCTAATGTTACGTGCTCCTCAGCGTCGCTTTATTTTTCCATTTTCTTCATGGGGGCACATATATTTCATTACGCATTTGGTTTAAGTGCAATTGCATTGCTCTCCTGTGTACACTCGACATAAATAACGCTTGCAACTATACCAGTTGTCAACGATACCGAACTTCAATAGCTAAAAGCCTTCGAGGAACCCAAACACAGCGTATGACGCATCCGGAAAGTAATCGTACTTAAAATACGAGACCGAAACTTAACATTCTAGACTACCTAATGAAACGCATATAGGAAAATAAACGAGAATCTGACACCTGGGTTACACAGATTGACTATTCCCAATTTCCAAAATGTAATATGCACATCTCTTGGATGTCAGCTTCCAGTAGAGTAGGTGTCTGGAATGGCGTCTAAGTATTTTTTTTTTTTAGAAAAAAAGGTTGTCCGACACGCTTTCATTTTTTCTCCTCTATCTTCCTCCGGAGAACTTTAAAGCTCGTGACACTACATACAGCGTTAAGGAACATCCCAACGTGTCGTAACGCCCACTCTGGGAACCCCTGTTCAATAACTCATGTCTCAACAGAGCCAAGCAAGCCCGAGCTGACCTAGGGTAGCGGCCAGGGGCTGGCATCGACTTTCGTGGAATGCACGGCCAGAAAATGAGAGTCGGGCTCGGTTCACGCGCAACAATCTCAACTTGACGCACACTGACCATAAGTCGATGGCACATGGAACCAAGGTAGACACACCAAGGCCGGTTCATGCCCAAATGAACAAGGTCGAACAGAACCGAGTTACTAATATGGCTCTGACTCGGCTCGTTTCAAATTAAGCCAAAGATTTCCCAAACCATCGAGCCATAATTGGATTCTTGCTATGAAATCGTTCGTGGGACAGCACTGATATTCTCCGAGATCGAGGATGGCAAATTCGCCAAATGTGAGGCATTTTTACTCATTTTACCACAGTATCCAACAAAATTCTATCATGTCTTGTTGTGCAGCACTCGTGGTCATAAAAAGAATTGTTATTACTAAATGGCGAATTTCAAAGTTTCCCATGACTGCCTGGAGTAGGCTTAGGGATGTTAAATGGCACGTGTTAAATGCGTGTCCTGTACTGTTAGTTGGCGTCCAGTGCTCCCTTGCTAGAAAGAAATGCGCTCAATAACATAAACTTCATGACCATGAATTCATTAAGCAGCCCAGTCAGCACTTTTATTTCGGAGGAAAAACAAACAAGTAAACTGGTTGACTGAAAGCAAATTAGCGTACTAAAACTAAGCTAACTCTGCTCGCTAATACTGACTTAGACCGAACTTCAATTTACCTAGGTTTTCAAATGCAAACTCGTACTCGGTACGATACGGCAACATGTATATAATTATACATAGAATTAACACACTATGAAATAACTATCCTGTGTGTACTGAAAGAAACACTTGGAAATTTAAATGGTAACAAATAACACTGACTGCTTTGCAATTTTTCTTCCACCCTATTTTGCCTGTGTTTAGGTATTTTTGCGTGGTTGAGATAACGCAGTTTGCACGCGTAAACTAACGCAAAAGTTAGGCCCAGCTTACATCAGCGCGATAAGGGATAAGAAGCGCAGACGTTGAACAGCAAAACAAGCGTTACTGCAATTTCAAAGTCGCTTTCACGATAAGGACTCCAAGGAATAGCGTCGAAATTCTGCGCTGTGAACCACCTGATCACTTTGACAAATCTCCTATTTAACTAACGGGCTTCATTACGTGCGTTAAACGCAACTTGGGACATATTACATTTAACGCTCTGTTACAACCAACTTTCAGTGGAGATCAATACCGTGGAGACTCTCTGGTCTCAATCAATACATAGTTTTCTAAAAGCAGCTTCCTACCAACCGGAAGCACCAATGCCCCACTGGTTAGTCACCATACTTGGGGCATTTCCGTGCTTTTCCACCCATAAATGAAGGATAACTAAGTAAAGTTCTGCCAAAACTGTATTACAAGAAAACCGGACAAAAATTAAACAGTTCTAGTAGGTAAAATACAATGTTTAAAGCAAAAAGTATGTTACTGTTTCAGGTTCGGCACCTGTTTTCAGGCTACGGAACAAGCGAAATTTCTACATTGTTAAAAAATTTCGCGTTATTTAAACTAATTGTGAAGTCTCGGTTAGAAAAACACAACATTTTAAAGAAGGAACCAAACAACTTATCTCAAATATGGGACCCTGGCTTATTCTCAGAACTTTTAAAGTGAAACTGAAAATGACGCTTTGAAAGTGAAACCTGGCCATAAAGACCACATTACTTCTTAAAACTCCAGAATGCAGAAAATGCATAAAGTTTCAAGGTGAGGTTTTCACCGCTAGCGGTGGCTCACAAAAACGATTTGTTTTTAAGCAGTGCAATACATCTTTCGGAAAGAAATAGAAATGTGACTCGAGGCCATAAATTTTGCAAGCACTCGTGAATTTTTTCCCCTCTTTTTTCTTACAGAAGAACCTGTACAGTAAAAGATACTGTCAGTGTCCCACGCATACGATTACCGCATAGTGCATGTATCTTTTTACTAACTCCCATCTCAATTGTTCTGCGTTGTTGTGCTCACCCTGGAATTGTGCTTACTACTGCAAATCACGGGGCCTTTGTTTATTCGGATTAGAGCTGCTTGTTAATGACCTTAGCAATGATCAACACGACACACGAAACCAAAGCAGGACAATATACTGCAGTGTATAAAAATCACTGGAAAGATAAGTCAATTAAACTCAAGATGAAAGTTTCGAACTACGTACCCAAGTGACTAGAGGTCCTTGCATAAATTCCAGAACAGTGGCGTTACTCATATTTGCTAATATGAGACGAGCCAAAAATGACCATAGCTATTTCGGCGTAACACGAATACTTCCACACTCACCGGTTTGCACCTTCTTGACATTAATATTCCCAATAGGGATTTAAAGCACACTTTCCGAATACATTTCAAGCACCAGAATGGCTGGGTTTTGATATCTTCCAAACGATTAAAACACTGTATCCGCAAATCTTGTAAATCCGAATGGTTGTTTAAAAAAATTGTCTACGCTGTAATAATTAATTCACCATCTATAGCTACAAGAGCTTAATTTGAAATGGAATTCAATAGATAACCGAGGTCCTGGAGTATACCTCTGGACTGTCGCACTTCAAAGAGACTCCCAAGAATCGTAAGGCTGCTACCACTCAGACCAACCAGTTCACGCTGCATTGACAAAACTCAAGCGGGGGAAGTCCTCGTAGGTTCTTTGTGCCCAGAATGCCTCAGGCCTATTCTTGAGAGATTGAGAAGCCCTGCAAAGGGAGGTCGCGGCAGATTAGTACATATCTGCCACCTATTGGCCGTTCCTCCAAGCTAGTCGAGATTTCTCCTAAGGTGCGTTTTCATGTGTCTCGCAAATGAGATACAGCTTTGCTTTCCAGTGTCCGTTTTTTTAAATAAAAATTAAAGATTACGAGGCATTCTAACTATTAATTAGCTCTTAATCGATACTTCGAGATTCTAGTTTGTGAAGTAACTCCTTACGTGAAATATATAATTAATATTGGTGGAAAATTTCGAACGCCGGTACTTGTATGCATGGGGAATAATAAATGTATAATTTCTTTTTAATGCGTTCCGAACTAGTTCCCTCTCCTTTTTGTAAAGTGAAGAACAAAGGAACCCAATGGATTTCAAACTTTTCATCTCCCAGTGCCTTTGCAATTTCGGGACTTGTGCCGCGTGGCCCGTCCCAAAACTGTTTTTAAAGTAATTTCAATGTATTGAACCATATCACGGCGCTGCTACAAGGCAACTGCGGCACACCTAGGCGCCGCTGTGCACAGTTCGAGAACCGCTAAAGTGAAGACATCATTATTATCATTTTTGTTTAGTTTAAGACCAGTTCAAGCATTTGCTCTCTCACTGGTAATTTATTTATTTTTAAAAATATTCAAAGGTAGAGGTGGAACACATTTCGTAAAAGGCCTATTTACATTGACCTATTAAAGGGCAATGGACACCAAAAAACAACTTTGTCTTATAAAAAAGAGCTAAAAATCTAGTTTCCGGATAGTGTCTTTCTCTCAGGTGCGAAATACTAACGAAGATATTTAGGAAATAAGAAATCTGAAATTCAAATTTTGACTTCCGTGACGTCACACTTCTCATGGGCGGGAAAAGGCCTAAACTTTGAAAATAAATATCTCAAGAACGGCTGGTCAGAACAAATCGATACAAAATTCTCTACGCTTAGAATAATGTGTAGTATAATAATCAATCAAAATCTCTACATGTGTCTTTAGTATCCATTGTCCATGGAATTCAAATTTGGGCTTCCGTGACGTCACGCTTCTCATGGCGGGAAAAGGCCAAAACTTTGCAAAGCAATAACTCTGAAACGGTTGGTCAGAAAAATCTGAAACAAAATTCTCTGTTCTTAGAATACTGTGTATTATACGAATCCATCAAAATCTCAAAATGCAATTTAGGTGTCCATTGCCCTTTAAGGCCCCGGTATACACAAACCCCTTATGGGCGAATAACATGGGAAGATTTCAGACACCATATTTTGAAAACGGTCAAAATGTCAAAGATATTGTTTCGACAGTAAAGTTGCTATTAGTGATGACTAGTACGCAACATCGAGTTTTTGTGAAAAAGGAGTTTGATAAATTTGTAAACTTTGACTGAATATGTGCTACTTTCTTATTATACAGAAAAATGGAAATCGGGCAATGTAGTGCACTAGCTCTGATTTTTTAAAGTTTTACGATAAAGAGAAAAAAGAGATCTGTTTGGTAGTTTTTGTGATATTGTGTATGAAATTTCAAGGTTTTGTTTGATTTTATTATGCTTTACCGCTATCCAGAGTTTCTGTTCGACTTCGTTTTGCTTCTGTTATAAGTCACTTGAGCAGACCTACCTTCTAAGAATAAAAGCGTGTTCCTATCTTTTATTTTTTAAAATTTCGCAAGTTGTGTATACCGGGGCCTTAAACAGTCTAATTCCTGTTTTTTACATGTTTGCGATTGAATTTTCTTATCCCCTCTTTCTTAATTAATCTCACTGTTATTTGTGTTCCTTCCCAGTGACGTTGGAATTTGGGCTGAAGAAGCTTACCTCGTCTTTTTGGCAATATTATAAATAACTTTAATTTATATCGAAGTTCCTCTGCTTTTGTCTTAGTTGTAGAAGACATTCTGAAAACGTAGAAAATCAAGTAGAACAATCACGTCCTTAAAACATAATCTAATTCTCCTAGACGTCGAAGAAGAAGAAGAGGACAACGTATTGGATCACTCAATAAGTCCGTGCCGCTTTTCGATCACTTTCGCATTCAAATACCCCGGGTATTTCACTTGAATGCACACGGGCGCATTTTCTTTTCGCAAACTACCAACAGGTGTTTCCTAGTCACATGTTTACCCACCGAGACACATGTTTACGCCGTAAGTTTGGTGAACTTTGACGTAATTTCAAAATTGTTACTCAATGCTGAAAAATGAACGATACCGCCGAGCATTATCGACATGTCATGCGCTATCCACGAGGGACTCAGCGCTTCAGAAACTAGGCAAAAAAATTGCGCAGTTTATGGTCCTGATGCCCTAAGTATACGTGTGGTTCATAAATGGTTTGCGCGGTTTCGAACCGGAAATTTTTGTGTCAATGACGGTGATCGACCGGGTCGCCCTAGAAGAGTAGATACGGAAGAAATAACGAATTTGGTGGACACCGCCCCACACCTGACAGTTCAGGCGATACAAGAGATTGTCGGTGTATCACATGGAAGTATTGCAAACCACCTGAAATCCGCTGGATACGGGAAAATAGGAGACGAATGGATACGTGAAAAGAGGAGACGAAGGGCGACGTAAACAGATCGTGAATGGAGCAGATACCAAGATAGCCACAGGAAGAGAAGTCAAAGTTGCTCAACAGAAGAGGAAAGAGCGACAGGGAAAGAAATAAGAGAGGACGCACAAGGATATTATAGGAGTAACTAACGCGAACGATCCGAAAAGCTTCAACAAACGACCCTGAAGAAATGGGCCGCCGATGTAGACTTTGACTGAGAAATGTTTCACGATACTGGATCCATATCAAGGCTCACATAACAACTGTAACCTATGTGTATAAAATGTATGAAGCTGACAGCAATTTCACCCGAAGATGCTGAGATATTGCAGTTGTCTTGGTACCTTTTACGCTGTCCACGAATGCGATCTAAAAGAGTTTAATCCCCTGTACCGTCAGATAATGGGCAGAGCTTCGTTTGATGTTAACAGTGAACCCCGATGTTACGTTTGTAATTGAATGTAAAATATGGCGCCAAAAAGATTACTACATGATTTTTTTACGCGTAATACAGATCAAGCCATTAATCTCTACACACGTTATGTATATAACGTTTCTTTGCGACGACCTTTTACGCACACTATAATAATGATGGGTCGCTGAAATCTTTTTTTTTAGGCACTTCGATTGTTCATATATTTTTGTACAATATTTCTACAAGTGTCTCTTTAATTCAAGTGATTGCAATCATCTTCTGCCAAACTATACATTTACATAAAAATACGTACTATAAGCAATACTATTGCTCATGACACTCCCATGGATGACTGTATCTCACTACACATTTCCGAAGGCATATCGCGCACTTCAACCTCAAACTGCTCCTGGAAACTGTGTATAAAATGTGGGGTGACGATTTGCACACTAACGTCACGACCTAGTAGTTCGCTAATGGATGTCACTCCCTTCCCTTGTAAGCCACAAGGGACTATATGGGAAAACCACTTCAAATCAATGTTGCAATTGAGCGCAAGGCCATGGGAAGTAACGAACCGTGCACCATGCACTCCTAAAATAATATGAAGCATTCACATAATATCGGAACAAAAGCATTATTACCCATGGCACAAATCTTTGAATCGCCAATCCAAACCCCAGTGTTACAAGAAGTCACTGCTGGAAGATCGTAATTCATACGACAGAGACGAATGATTGTCTCTTCCAGTTGACGAACGTACCACTTCATGCTTTTCTGGAAGTGCGATAAATTGAGAATAGGGTATGCGACTAATTGGCCTGGACCATGAAATGTGATAAGCCCTCCACGGTTCGTGCGGAAGAATTCCGCGCCCAACTTTTTCAGTCGATTTTCTTCTGCCTCTGAATGCCCTGCGTTTCGTATTCCTATCGTATAAACTGAAAAAAAGTAGTTTGGAAGTTAGACGGAACTCAACGAAGCTACGAAACACAAGGATTTCAATAAGTTTGTGCCCAGGTTCACTTGCCACCAGCAGATCTGGGCAAATTAAAGTCAAATTCAAAGTATACTCTTCTATTCGATTCTTCACTATACTCTTCACACCTTAGATTATTCCTTTATAGATTACTATAATGAGCTTGCCCCGTGCTTTATACTCTATACCTCATTTGTAAATACCACTCAACCAAGAATTTTTAATACAAATGCCAGCAAAGAGCCTTGCTATAATAATAATAATAAAGAAATTCACAGGCTCTTTGAAGTCAATCGAAATGGGCTTCCTTTGTTCTGTCAAAACTTGTTTCTCCAGATAAGTCATGTCCAGTCATACTGAACAGTGTTCAGCATCTTTATTTTTATCTGACCTTTGATTCTGATCGAGGAATACCCTAGATCGGGTCTATGGTATTCTATTCTAGTCTAAAATACCCTAGATCGCGTCTAGGGTACTTGTTCTAGTCTAAACAAGTAAGACATGTAATTGCTTATCTATAACTTCGTTTGTGATAGAGATTAGTTAACCTTCACAGGCAATAAAAAAATATTCACGGCTGACCGGATCGGAGATTCCCCGATAAAACTTATCCGATTTTAGCAAATTTTCGAGGTATCGACAACCCGATCAAATGATCAAAATAGGTGTCCCACCTATTGCTGTACGAGCTGCTAGTCAATTTCACCAGAATGGAGGTAAAAGTGACCTCTGATTGGCGTGGCGACTTTTCTGAGAACAGCGCTCCGCTGACTTCATGCTTTGCTTTCCTCTGAGAAGAAAGGCATCACAAAACAAAAAATTTCCTAAACTTTCGATATTAGTTTCTTTTAGGTATGTAAGGTCAGATGTAGCCTAATTAACGCAGTAACTAAGAATATATTACCAGGGTCATGTTCGACCAAAAGGAGTGTGTTATTGTGTTCCTTAGGATTCGCTAGTATTCTTCGGACCATAGTATTCTGTATGTTAAGAGCTTGCGAATAGCTCATTTGTCCAAGGTTCCATACATTTACTACTTTTGTTGCAGTCATGTCCCCAGTGCTTTAACCAAGTGTACGAAAAACCCTGTTTATCAACTTGGTGCCTTGGTGTCAGATTTTTCCTGCAAAATAGAATATCTGGTGATAATGCACTTTAGATCTGCAAGCCTTACAGCTAACACGTGGTTCAAAAGGAGCCCAAGTATGTCACTCGTTTATAAATATCAGCGATCTCTACCCAACTAGCGAAACGGACACGTGGTAATTTTGTTATGACACTTCTGCGCATGCGTGAGAGCGCTCTCGCCAAAGCTTTCGTGCTGTTCGTCCAGGTAGCGCTACTACGCTAGTATTTAGATCTACGCCGCGAAGAGCGAAATATGAATATGTGGAAAGTATACTCGATCGTCGACGTGTCTTGTTTAGTTTCATAAAAAGAGAGCTCGGATCTGCAAGTTTGCCTAAAGTAGAAAAGAAATAACAACTGATCTACAAAAATTAGATAATGGGAAATGATGAGCTTATTTGCTTTCTTCGTTTGAATAGGAATAGCACTGTGTTACTATGAATATAGTGTTAAACAAGTAAAATAGTAAACACGTTAAAAATCTTGTGATAGGAATTAAACTAAAAAGAGGCGAGTTTATAAAACATCCAATTAATGCAACATTTAAAATTTTCTGACCACCTTTAAATGACTCGTTTTCCATGAAGCTGAATTAATTTACTACAAATTGGGAAAGCAACCAGCAAGTTTATTACGGCTTGAACATTAGAAATGAAAGAGCAAAGTAGCGACACTTGTGATTGTTACTCTCAAATTTGACATCGCAAACTATTGAACTCCCAGATTCCGCTGTTAACCATCGCATATTATCAGGACATGAGTTCCTATTTTAGGTGAACATTATTGAAGAGTGGGTGTGGCGTACTGGTTGATGCGTTGTAAACAAGCAAGCGGACCAGTCAAATTCACTCCAGATTGACGAAGAAATACACAAAATACCGCTGAATATTTGCTGTGTTGGAGGCAAGCTGCGTATTAGGAGAACAATGCAAAGTAGTCTACTATAAAGAAATTAAAATGTCTGAAAATTCGGGATATAACCAACGGGCATTTGCTCAGAAGATTTCTAGGTAAATTTCGTTTTAGTGACCATTATAACTGGACTGGAATAAAAAAAATCATAAATCAAGGTTTGCCTCTAGTTTGTTAAAAAGCGTGAAAAACTGCTAAGAAGTTGACTAGTCTTGTAGATATTAGTTGCGGTGTGAGACACAATTGACCATCAGTCCTGCAAGTCGCATTCGCGACCTTTAAACTGTAAAGGAAAACAGCAACAAAGCGAAAAACAAGTGCATAAGCTTAGAAATTTTCTGTTACCATGTAATAGAGACAATTATGCCAATGTTTTAAAAATTAACACCGTCTAGGTAATTTTCCGGCCGTTTTCGAAATGTAAAAGTTAATGGATTGCAAGTTGCCCTTCATTCATTTTGCATTAAATAGCTGTCGATCTTCCCTGGCTGAGTACAATCCTTCTCAATTGTCTTGGCAATTTTAAAAACACTGAAGCGTCAATATGATTCCTGTCTATGAGACTTGTCCTAATAGTGTCGCCTTTCTTAACGATTTTAGATTGTAACATAAAGTTACGATCTAAAATTACGAAGTTTATTGTTACGATCATGTCTTCATTCGCGCTTTATTCGCTGGTTCACCGGAGAGAAAGAAAACTTAGTAACGAATACTATTTTCTACACAGGCAGCACGCGGCCGATGTCAGACGCCAGGTTTCAAGTGTTGTCAGTTACGGCAGTCAAGCAACGCGTACCGTCTCCTGTACAAGTAGCATTGCCAGTATCTATTCGGTAAGAAAGCTGAGTCGTACATACCATTTCTTATCGTCCGTTAAATTCACAGATTGAAACTACCGACACGTCAGAACCCGTTGACTATGAAGACTTTATTCAGCGACATATGTCTTTGACGGAAAGAGACCCCCTGAGGCCATTGTTGTCATTCCCAGCCGACGATTTAGAAATTCTTTGCATCCCTCGAAAGATTCGTACTATACATCCGATTCTTCCACTGGAATCGCTGTAGGTTTTTTTTATGTTTGGCCCAACCCATTCTCATTTTATCGACAAAATAAATTGTGTGCAGGGAACAATTAGATAGCCGGACGCGTGCCTCGGTAAAATGCACAACTGCAAACTGGGTTGTAGTTCAGCGCCGCTATCAGCAATTTGCAATTCCACCTTTAGCTTCTCAGCTGAAGAGCAATATCTTAAGAACGATCCCTCGTCAAGAATTTGAGCTGGATTGTGATGAAGACGAGGACGGCAATGGTGGCCTGGATACCACTTTGACTGCGCGATCTTCTAGTATCCGAGAATCGCGGCGTAGTACCCTTAGTGCCCAATCTAGTTCTAGTCTTACAGAAACACCTAGAGGCTCGTGGGCCAGCTTTGACTTGCGCCAGTCTCTGGGCGATGCTCTGTTGCCGTCACTCTTGGATCGTTTACCACAAGAGGCCGTGGATGCGAATAACGCAACTCACCGGGTGGAAATTAAGCAGGTATTTTTTATCTTTTGTATGTGCTATTTTGTCAAATTATTGTTTATGCATCTTTAGGAGGCCATATTTGCCCTGTATCCCATGCAAGATGCGGAAGAGCATATTGAGCGTCGCCCACCAGCTGAGATGTCGGCGGAGCATAAAGGCCATCCTTTGCTCGTTAAATGCACCCAATTACAGTCAGTGATTTCAATTTACAATTGGCATATTGCGGAAAGCTAATAAGTGTATCCCCTTGTTTCAGGCTGGACCTGGAAGTCGAGCCGATATTCGCCTCCATGGCCTTGTACGATGTCAAAGAAAAGAAGAAAGTGTCGGAGAATGTTTACTTCGACCTTAACTCAGAAACTTTGAAAAAAATGCTTACTTCCCATGTTCCTTACCAAGATATTAGCACCTTAAGCCGATCGGCTGTCTTTGATGTCAGTTTTCCTTCCACTGATCTCTTTCTGGTGGTGAAACTCGAGAAAGTACTCCAAGGAGACATAAACGAGTGCGCGGAACCCTACATTAAAGAAGACAAGGTTCGTATTTCCAAAAAAATATTAACTCATCAGAAAACCAACTTGTTTCTTCCGTTAGAATCGCGAGAAGGTCAAATCTTTAGCCGTTTTGGCGTGCGAAAGACTGGGACACTATCGGATGCCTTTTGCATGGACAGGCATTCATTTGCATAATATACTGAACGGTAGTAATAGTCTGGATAGTGATTCTGCGGACCTTTTGTAATGAATAATCAACGTAAGCTTTAAAATTGTCTCATTGTAGTTTGTTTTCGTGTAGGGTAAGTGGCAATGCCAATTCGTTGGACCGCAGAACTGCCGCTAGTTTTGAAAGTAAGCGGAAAGAAGCTGGAGGGTCTCTAGTCCGGCGAGGCTCTGTAGAAAGGAAACCGGGAGCCGATAAGCGCCATAGTTGGTCTTCGGATGACGTGGCCTTGTATTTGGATTCATTCCGACCTGTGACCTTAACAGTTTCGTCATTTTTTAAGCAGGTATATTCTATAAGTTTAAAACAAATATATATGTATATCGTTAAGTGTATTTAGACGTAATGTACGTTGTAACATTTATTCTGTAGGAAGGGGATCGTTTACGCGATGAAGATTTGTTCAAGTACTTGCAAGAGTTGAAACGTTCGAATACAGCTCTGCGTCGCTTGAAATGCATTCCAGGAACTCTTAAATTAGAGGTTTCGCCTTGTCCAGAAGAGGTCAAGTTTTGTTTAACGTCAGAACTGGTTAAGCTTCGCCCTTATCCTGGTAAATATGCTTGGATTACACGTTTAGTTCACTCGTAACACGATTCTGTGGTAGACGAAACTGTGCGACCAACGAAAGAATTGGTCGAATTTCCTTTGCGTGAGATTTACGCTCCGCAGTATAACTATAGAAATCTTCTATTTGTTTACCCGAAGAATCTCAACTTTGCCAGTCGCCCAGGTAAATAAGTTGGAAATGCACCGGGATTCGTATTAATGAAGGGATTATTAGGATCGGCGAGAAATATTGCAGTGAAGATTGAGTTTAAATGCGGCGAAGAAGACAGTGATGCGTTACCAGTGATTTTTGGGAAATCGTCTTGTCCAGAATTTACTACAGAAGCATTCACAGCGGTTACATACCATAATAAGTACGTAGAATTAAATTCTTTTACAATTCCAGTTTCCATAGTAGTAGTAAGTCGTCTATCTTACGTTTCTAATCGTGTTAACATAGGTGCCCTGATTTTTACGACGAAATAAAGATTAAGCTGCCTGCTCCACTACGAGACGTGCATCATTTATTGTTTACATTCTATCACATTTCGTGCCAAAAGAAAACGGAAGTTGCGCAGGTGGAAACGGTTGTGGGCTATTCGGTAAGGCATAAAGGGATTTGTTAGAATAGTCTCTTATAGTTTATCTGTGTTATTAGTGGTTACCATTACTTAAAGACGGAAGCTTACAACATGGCGAATTTGGTTTGCCCGTTTTGATGGGTAACTTACATCCGCGATATTTCTACATTCCTCCCCACGTTCCTTTACCCGGTACACGATGGGTCGACAACCAGAAAGAAATTTTTACAGTCGTACTAGAACCGGTTTCATCAGTGCACACTCAAGTAAATTTTTCTCAGCTTTCTCTGTGATTTTCACATAATCTAACGAAAAATTGGTATTTAGGACGCTTGTTTAGAACGATTCTTGGGTAACGTAGCTCAGCTAGAGGAAAACATCCTCTCAGCTGCCAGACCCACAGAATCCTCGAAAGAAATGGAGCTACGCGAAAGGTAAACATGCACATGACAACTGTAGTATAAGATTCTTATGGGTTTTCCGCTTGGTTGTTTAGTATTGTCAGCTTAAAACACGCGCGTCTGGAGCCTCTTGTTAAGTTTCTTCCGTTGGTAATGGACAAGCTGTTTACTCTGCTCGTAAACCCACCGGTATGGGATGGAGAAAGCGTGAGTGTAGGCGGGGATTGTTTTGCTACGCTGGCTGTCCTTGTGCAGACCATTGGTGTAAGTAACGAACAAATCTCTGAAATATCATTTCGTGTAAACTGATAAATTCTTCTAGGAAGAACTAGAGGAGAAAAATGACCAGCACGGCCGGAACAGCTTGTTAGTTACGTATGTCCATTATCAGTTGAGTTGCTCCAACATGCAACTTTCTAACCCCAGTCCTACCACACCTTCTGGGCGTCCACTCTCTGTGCCACCACAGCGTCGACACAGGTATAAGGGAATTTTCTCTGAAAATATTAATTCTATTACTTGGCACCCCAGGAGTAGCAGTCAGCCCGATATTAACCAAGCCGAAAATGATCTGGAAGTGCACGGATTATTTGCACGAGGAGTAGATCGTGCTGCTAGCATGAGAACTGGTGCAGGTATTTCGTGAAAGGTTTAGAAGAGCAATCTTTAGCATTATTTATTACTCGTTACAGAATCTTCCAATTGTGGAGTGAATATCAGACGCAAATTACTCCACGAAGAAGTTGCGATGCATTGGGGTATGTGTGGACCCCATAATCAAGCAATTAGAGAAGTGGTCCTGAGCAACGCTTGGTATACGCAGCCCTTTTCGTGAAAGATAGACTCTAATAAATTTTCTAGGTTTTTCTTCGAAGTCATTGTGAAGAGCATGGTAGAGCATCTTGCCACGCATAATTTACTTGACGCTCCTCGCAAACACCGTTTCCCTGAACGCCTATTGGATGACATAATTCGCGTTGTGAGCGTAGTTATTACAGAGATTTTAAATCGGGCTACCAAAGAAGGAAGGGATTTGAAGGTATACTTTCAAAGATGTGCGGAAGATGGTTTTATGTCTTGTGTCGTTTGGTGTAGTTTTCCAGTCAACTCAACTCCCATTTGGCCTTCTTCTTTTACGACGCATTGTCAGTAATGGATCGGGGTTTCGTCTTCTCCTTAGTGAAGTCTTACGTCAAACAGCTAACCAAGGACACAGGAGACACATCACACTGGACAAGCTTGAAGGTAGACATCACTGATGCTTGAGGGAACGTTTAAACATGTTAGTGCCTTTAGTTGGACTTCCTGAGAATTGTCTGCAGTCATGAACATTTCGTTGCACTGAATTTGCCCTTTTCGACACCTTTTACGCCTTCATCCGCGCCCTCGTCCCCTACGCTTTCGGTTGCGTCTTCCAACAGTCAGTCTTCCTTTGTGTCGACCTTGATAGGAGGCTCTTCGCATCGCATTTCCCAATACGCTGAACTCTCTACAGAATTTCAGCAACATCATTTCCTAGTTGGCTTGCTCTTATCTGAGCTGGCTTGTGTACTAGAAATGCCGTAAGCGTAAATGAGTTTTCCTATGGCAGATTGAAGCATCGATTTTCTGTTTCTAGGGATCCGTCGTTACACAGCAAATCCATTAACTGCCTTCGTAACTTACTCACATGCCATGATTGGGATGCTCGATATGCAGATTGGCAGTGCAAGGCCCGTGTGGCTACGCTTTATTTGCCTCTTATTAGCATTGTCCTAGACGCCCTGCCACAGTTGTATGATTGGAAACCAGAATCAAGAGGTAAATAAAGTCACACCGCTCGTAAAGAACTTGGAAATAGTCCCCCTTTCGATCTGCACTTGGTCTTTTAAGACGGAAGATCTAAGCACAGTTCAGTAGGGCATAGCAAATTACTAGGTAAATCAGGGTGGATAGCACCGAAGAATTCGTGCTTCCATTTGGGTATTGCCTTACATATTCTCACTTGCGCCTTTGAACACCCGAAAATTAAACGTTGTATGCAAAAATTAGGACGTGATCGCCATCATGATGATGGCGAAAGCGGAACAGCTCAGGCGATCAATCCAAATATTGCCATGGCTATTGCTGGCCGTGCGGGCGAATCGCAAGTCTACAGCCACGTAAGTATCGTGAAGTTCTTCTTTTATCGTAAAGTTTTTTTTATTATTGTTATTATTATAATTATTCGAATTAACTTACGAATTCTTACAGCGACGGGTACCCTTGAATGCCGAGTGTACGCGACACCTACTACTTTGCGTATTATGGATACTACGGCACGTAGATGAGTCCGTTTTACGCCGCTACTGGTCGGAATTGCCGGCAAGTCGGCTGCAGCTGCTTTTGGAGCTTCTGTTTTCTGCTGTTTCGTGTTTTGAATATAAAGTATCAATTAATACGATAGCTCAGTCATGAACCTAACGCTCTTTATGTAAACAGGGAAAGCGTTATTTGAAGAGACTTTTACAACAAAGTTTAAGCAGACACACGGATTTGAAATCACGTTTGGAAGATGTCATCCTGGGGCAAGGTTCGGCCCGTTATGAAATGATGCGGCGCAGAGGTAATGCTGGAGGTTTGTGGGTTAGTGGTGGTGGAAAAGAAGCAGGAGAAGAAGATAAAAATGAAGCCGCCCAGACGGTGGGCAATTCCCAGTTTTATACAGGCCTCAGTCAAGGTAACACAGAGGAATGCAAGGAACAGAACGCGGGAGCGATCCCTAACAACCCTTGCAAGAGCCTCGCTTCAGAAACCCACAGCGAGAAAAAGCAAAACTGCTTCGCATGAACTTGGCGACAAATAATCGACACCGTCGTTTTTACCGATTACTAACAGCAAGCTGTTTACCAAAAAGGGCTTGAATTAATCTGAAGCTCCTACTGACTTGTGTTAGCCTCATCTTTCTTTTTGGACTGCGATACTTTCTTAATTTAATTTCTATTATTTACTCTTCACTTTTAAATTCAATGTTGTCCGTGCAGAAAGAAATCCGTCACCCAGCACTGGGCCGCCCCTGGGAGGCAACGTTCTTCCCCAGACACCGAGCGTGAACACAAGCGGATACGGTCAAAACACTAATTCTGCTCCTCCCAACTCCGAACGCCCTGCCTTACGGTGGAGAAAAGATTTGACGTGCTGGCGGTCTCCGCTAGAACCAGAGCGACCTCGGGTGCGGGACTCAGAACTAGACGCCGATGCGCAAATTGAAGGAAACTTAGCAACGCAAGCTAATCTGGCCATACTTGATTCGCTGGAACTTCTTGTTCAAGTACTTGTGCTATTTGTATACGTTTTTTTACTTAGAATTTCAATTTCTTAGGTGGTCTCCCAACAAGATACGTTGCAAGGCTTACTGCCAGGAATTCTTCGTGTAATTCTTCACATGCTTGCCTGTATGCAAAGCACGGCCTTCCTGCAAAACCTTTTTGCGACGCAGCGGTCACTCGTGTTCAAAGTAAAAAGAAGATTCCAATACTTACGCTGGGAGACATTTACATTGAATTGCTTTGTTTAGTATCCCAGTCTTCTTTTCGACGAAGAAACGGAATTATGCGCTGATCTGTGTTTGAGACTCTTGCGCCACTGTAGTTCAGCCATTGCCGCCGTGCGTTCACAAGCGTCTGCTTCTCTCTATTCCCTAATGCGACAAAATTTTGAAATAGGCAATGTAAGTGATTTCATCCTTTTTATTTGTGGTATTAACTGACAATCATTTCAGAATTTTGCGCGCGTAAAAATGCAAGTTACCATGTCTCTAAGTTCACTGGTTGGCACCAGTTCGTCGTTCAACGAAGAAGCTTTAAGAAGATCGCTGAAGACTATATTGATGTACAGCGAAGAGGATTCCGAGTTACAAGACACATCATTCCCTGAACAAGTATTAAGAAAGTCTATCTTAAATGCACCACTTTATTTCACAATTGGGATAGGTGCGCGATTTAATATTTAACCTGCACATGATCCTATCGGACACCGTGAAAATGAAAGAGTTCGAAGAAGACCCTGAAATGTTGTTGGATCTCATGTATCGTATTGCAAAGGGTTACCAAAATTCGCCCGATTTACGTCTTACGTGGCTAGCGAGTATGGCACAGAAACACACCGAAGTAATCCATTTCTTTTTATTTTCTCAAGTATCTTTCAATGTTCGACTGTCTAATTTCCCTATTTTCGGTATGTGCAGCGAAATAACCATGCAGAGGCTGCGCTTTGCTTAATCCATTCTGCCGCATTAGTAGCCGAATATCTGCGGATGTTGGAGGATCGCATTCACTTGCCAGTAGGCGCCGTGGCATTCCAGCGACTAAGTCCTAATGTGTTAGAGGAAAGTGCCGTTTCTGATGACGTTGTTTCACCCGATGAAGAAGGAATTTGCACCGGCAAGTATTTCACAGAGAACGGCCTTGTCGGACTCTTGGAACAAGCAGCCACTGCTTTCTATACGGTATTATACTTGTGAATGCAACACAACGTATTCACTTTTATTATCATTCATTATGGATTCCACCAGGGTGGGCTGTACGAAGCCATGAATGAAGTGTACAAGATCTTAACACCCATTGCTGAAACCCATCGTGACTACAAAAAACTTATAAATATTCACAAGTAATTTTTTTCCTGTGAAACAGGAAAAGAGTGTTCTAAAGAATAATTGTTTTGTTGTAGTAAGCTTCACGATGCCTTTACGAAGATAGAACAAACACAAGGCAAGCGGGTCTTTGGAACCTATTTCCGTGTAGGATTTTATGGCTCCAAATTTGGCGATCTCGACGGGCAAGAGTTCGTATATAAAGAACCTACGCTGACGAAACTCGCCGAAATTTCTCATCGATTAGAAGTAATATTGTGAATACACTGAAGAAAAGCAAAAGCTTAAGCTTTCTTTTCTCCATATAGAACTTCTACTCGGACCGTTTTGGGACGGAGTATGTAGTAATAATAAAAGACTCAAACTTGGTGGATTCGAACAAACTACATCCAGAGAAAGCTTATATACAGATTACTTATGTTGAGCCGTATTTTGATTCGTATGAGCTAAGGGAGCGATTTACCATTTTCGAGAAAAATTATAACATAAGTTAGTGTTTTACTTTTGAGACATTTTGTCGATATCTTTATGAACTTTTTATATAGAACGTTTCATGTACGCAACGCCGTTTACCCCAGATGGAAGGGCCCATGGTGATTTGCACGAACAGTACAAGCGAAAAACTATCTTAACTACGTTTAACCACTTTCCATATGTTAAAACCCGTATCCAAGTCATGGACAGGACACAGGTGAGGCACATACGAGTCACTTTCCTTTTCAGTGAACATAAATGATTTTTTTCCAGTGTGTTCTAACACCTATCGAGGTGGCTATTGAAGATATTCAGAAAAAGACGCAAGAATTAGCTATAGCGACAGCACAAGAACCACCAGATCCAAAGATTTTACAAATGGTACTGCAAGGCTGTATCGGGACAACAGTCAACCAAGGTCCTATGGAAGTAGCTCACGTTTTTCTGTCAGATTTGCTCGAAGATAAGAAACAACCGACGAAATTACAGACGAGACTCCGTCTGGCTTTCAAAGATTTCACCAAGAAGTAAGACTTCCTCTTATTTGAGGAGTACCAACAATGATGTTTGTTCGCGCTTATTTAGGTGTCTAGACGCTTTAGAGCGCAACAGAAAGCTGGTTGGTCCAGATCAAGTGGCCTATCAGAAGGAGTTGGAAAACAACTACCGCCAGTTAAAAAGCCGTTTAGCGCCCTTACTCACCACCGTAAAACGCACTAAAAGGTAGCATTTTAAAAGAGCGTTTAATTAAGAGCTAATCTTTTCTTTGTTTAGTAGTCAAAATGCAGCAGATGTTACACCTGTTTAATACAAGTCCGTAGGGACCTATTCGAATAAAATTGGTGTTGCGTTTTTTCTTATTTTTTTCCCTTTCCGAAGCCAACGCTGCACAAAGGAAACTGTACTCAGAATATTGCTACTTCTTAGTGATCAGCTGTGCATCAGATATATTGATCAAGCAAGATGTTCGTATTCGATCAAACAACGTGAATTATTCGATAATGCGTCGCTTTTGAGATATGTCCGTATTAAAACAACACCAAACAAAGCGGCTTTGATCGTATATATCTCCACGATTTATTGCTTCATTTACTTTGTAAGCAAATGTCTGCTTTCGTCCTGTTACATTAATTCGTAATATTCACCAAGCTCAGAAAGTTGGCATAGAACGGGTATTACAAGCAGAAGAACTAGCGTTAGACTTATGGCGAGTTCCATTTGCAACCCTGGTGCGCACTGAATTTTCGAAACACAACCCGGTACGGTGTGTTTCAAAAACTTCAGTTTTCGAAACAGAACAATTTGCTGTGTTTCAAAAACTTGGTGCGCACCAGTTTTGCAAATGGAACTCGCCATTAGCGGAACGATAGAGGGCAAGTCATGTGCTGTTTCCTGAAAATATTTTTAAAGTTTGTAAATATTTTAAAATTAAGTACGGTGGGCTCCGCTTATTTGAATTAAGCTCGGGACTGGCGTACTATAAAGCGTACATTAAGCGTTCTATAGATTTAAAGGAAGTTCTCTAAAATAGCATGGGACCACGAGCTCAGTGTGTAAAGAGGCAGATTATGTTTTTATGGATATGGAAATAAGGACGGTTCACTTGGAAGAAGCAGAATTGATAAGCAGAAATAGCTTCTACCCGAATTTGCTACAATGCCTCACTCTGTCGTTGGATTGCCTTCTCTTTATCGTCATCATATGCAGGAGTTGAAAAGCTTACGACAAACGAGACTGAATTATAAGATTATTACTATGTCAAGCTTATGATATAAGCACGAAAGCACTCGGATCGAATTTTGCAAGACAAGCAAGTCAGCAGAAATTCCTTATTCGAACTCCAAGATGTAATTTGACAAATACGACACTAACATGTAGTGCAATTCCACTAGCAACTCAATAAATGGCTCTGCAGTTTTTGTCATCCATCTAAGCATCCGAAGACGGATGAAAAATAAAAGGGTTATTTTCCCCCCAATTTGACGTCGGGAAGCCGATCGATTTCTTCAAATCTGTGTCACACACGTCCAGGTTGTATTGTAGAAAAACTTTTCTCTCAACCCCCCCCCCCCTAGCAACCAGCCTCGCCACGAGAAAAAAAATCCATAATTTAAGTCCAAGCCGCGTTAAGTGAACGGTTCCTGTGTGGCAAAAACTTCGACATTGATGATATACTACGAAAGTTTAATCCGTCTAGGCTATTTTTGTAATGCTCCTTTCACCGCTGCAGACTATCTAACATACAGATAAAGCAAGGAGTTGTTACTAGAGCAAACGGAATGATTTTTTTTCTGGATTAGTAGCCTCACACCCATGTATTGATCTGCATCTCAAGATGGACATAACTTAACCGCTGACTGAATTCAGCAACGTGGCTAGAGCTCAAAAGTACTAGGAATCTCTTTTAACCATCAACCTCGCCAGGAACAAACTGTTTGTAATTAACGAGAACATAAAATCACCTAGGGTAGATATGACGGCCATTTTCAAATTGGGAGGCAGTATAGCTAGAGCACAGCAACGCGGCTAGCAAATGAACAGTTTTCACATGTGTCCAACGTTACACACAGTAATTTGTGAGGATGAAGACAAATTTAACATCGGGAAATGGGGCGGAGAAGTTAGCTTGTTACGTTTCCCAGTTTCAAAGAACCCTGGACACTCTCAACCGCTTTTAAAGAGGAGGATGGCAACTTGTCCCAGGTAAAAGTAAATGAAGTGCCTGGTCTCATGAGTGACATAGGATCCGAAATTGCGGCCAACTATACAATGCCACGTGGGATTGTATTTCTTGTCGAATTCCTTCTTAATGTAGGCGGCTATATCCTAGGTAATAAACAGTAAGGATAAGATTATACAAGTTCTGTTAACATAAAGCAAACTGAAATTAAGTACAGCATAAAGAAAGTGTCTGGCAGCCGAAGGTTCGCCCCAGACATCGCCGGAACTTACGAGACAGGCCACCCCCTACTCGCCACAAAAAATAAATCGCGGCAAGTTACCTTTTCAATGTTATATTTTTCTAACGCTGTGGTTGCACAGTCTACTGCGTCTTGCTGCATATCTTCCGACATATCCGCATTTTTAATTACTGCTTTACGGTCAGCCATATTCTACGAGAGTGAAACAAAACACGGTTAGTATTGTTTGGGTGTTCGCAACTTAATCAGTAGGAAAACATTGTTATACACTTCGCTAGGAAATTGTACACACTTCAGCCAAATAGCCTAATTAAATAAAGCGTTAGACTTACCTTGTTTCAAGGAAATAAATACTAAAAGAGATTTAGGCCTCGATGAGCTTCCACTGGCCAAGAAAGACTGTATACGTACCGAACATTCGGCGCTTGAGCAAACCAACTGGTGTATGCAAATATTATTACTGGTCCTCAGACCGCGTCTTCTATCGGTCTTCTATCATGTTGCACCGCCCACTACCGCAGTAACAGATGTTTCTAGCATAGGTAAGCATGGTACACACAAGGTTGGTAACGGGGCGGTGTCCTCAGGCAGAGACGATTCGTGATGTGGTTGATCGACAGTATATGAATCGAAAAATTCCACAGTAGATTTTTCCTATAACTGTCATTAATGAACATGTCTGTAAAAGGGTAGAATTACTATCAAACCCTAAGCTGAGTAAACTTAAAGCAAAGTTGCCTTTTTCGTTCAATTATAGGAAAGATCTTTAGAAGCTAAAAGTTTTTGTAACGTAGCAACCGTCGACCCATACCCTTCTTAACATTACGTGAACCTTCCAGCCATGAGAGAAAAAAAAAAGAGTAACCCAATTGACAAAAACTCAGCGCCTTCACGCTAGATAGTTGCCTCTTCCTGGAGAGTACTAAGCAACACAGTAGGTGTTTAAAATGCCAATAAGGCGTCGAACTCGAAACTCCATACGGCCACGTCAAGCGTAATTTAATGTGCGTATAAAGTAGTAGTAATGTATTCTGTCGGGAGATACGTCTATCTTCTAGAGGTCAGGAACAAACGTTAGGCGTCCTATTTTCTCGCGGACAACTATAATGTATGTCCGCATTTTAATTGTGTGACCGTCTGTGCCTGTTACGTCAATCATAATTGTCGCCTAGCACGACACTGCGAGAAGAGGTCGTCTTGACACATACAAAACGTATAGCAGAAATAACTCAATTGCCTACGTTTCTTGGAGAATGTATTTTCTATACCCATTTGCAAGATATTGGCTGGCTCTATAAGACAAAGATATAGATCCAGGTTACAGGGTCAATTTCGTCGACATCGGAAGCAGGCGCCTAGTTTCAGACTGAAAGCCATCTATTACATGCTTTATTACGAGAATGATCCGAAAATCGCACCGTGCTCGTATCCAACCTTAGACGTGAATGAATGCATGATACAACTTCAAAACAATAAAGATGAAGCACAGGGTAGAACCTGAGTCCTTGACACATTTTTCAGGTTTTTATTTTCCTCTTCGAATTTTTTTCATTACTTGGGCGTTATATAAGGAAGAAATACTACTTTAGCTCGTTTTGCCAAAACTGGTTGCATATTTTCTGTCAATTCAGAGAATTCGGAAGAGCCGCGGAAAATGCATCGCGATACGGAAAGTGCGTCCGAGGTAAACTGATCCGACACAAGGAATATATTGCTTGTTTCTGAGATTTATACTTTGAGACTTTCACTATTCGCGAACTCCTGCGAATTGCTTTATTGTTTCTAGTGAAAAAGTTATAAGCCCTATCAGGTCTACTGAGATGAGAAAATAGTTACTACTGTTACAGTACTGCGCAGTTTCCTGACCTCGATAATTACGGTTCTACTATTGACTTCTGGACAAAGGCCCAACTTCGATGTCAACCGTGCCATCGAATCTATAGGAAGACTTTGTTCTTGAATCTCATCAGTAGCTAAGTAACAAGCAAAAAACGTAGGCGTATTATTTCTGCAGATAAAAAAAACTTCCTCGAGACTAGTCCTTCCTTGAGAAAACGATGCAACCTCTCGTCACTCGAGAGAAAAAGACTCTTTGAGTTCACACAAGAAGTCAGCAAGCTCTTGTACTGTAAGGGGAAAGCTGCCGAAGTCCTTTTCATGTACAGTTTTTCATTGTCACGAGCTAACCATTCACGTTTTCCCTTTTCACCCAATAGGACTATCACTAACTTGAATCGGAACACCCACGTACTGTAGACAAACGAAGGGATAACTTGAATAAAAGCGAAAAACTTACGCCTTTATTACAGAACATGTTGTATTACAAAACTAAGAAAATTATACATAATCGATCTTGCCGATCAAAAATTTACACTCAGTCTGCGAACGAAGAAAAATTTGACTTCCGGCCACGGAGTGGGCAGTAGTAAATTCGGCTTCTAACGCGGCTGGGCTTTCACTCTGTTGGTCCTTAATGGACAAAACAGCAATTGTTTGCTCTTCGGAGTTAACACCTATGCGTAAAATTATTGCACAAGTCAAGTTAAATATTATTCTGGCCAACACAAAAGGTTTGGCAGAAGTCTACCAGAAAACTCAACTTACGTTACGTCCTTAGCATCTGGAAGGTGTGCCATAGTGTCCTCCGTATTTAGTTCCGAGTATGGGCTCATTCAAGCGCTCACTTAACGATGCACACTTGGGTTTGCGGGTTCCTATACTGTCCGTACCTGTAGCGGGAATTAATAGCTCCTCCCCGGCAAAATACGAAATCCTTAGAATCCTTAGAATGTGGCATTAGAAATCCTGGCTTGAACTCCGGACTCCCACTGAACACGCGTGACTTGGCTCCTCCAACATTTTGCCAGCAATTAGACGGAAAAAACTGTTCGGACATTTTTCTGCTAAATTGTGGATATTCCTTGTTTCGCTCTCCTTTTGTGTCAAATTCTCATAGTGCTCGAACGTCAAAACAAAGTCACAAAATGTAGTGCTCTAAGTTCCTATGACGACGAATCCTAAAAACCGCTGAAGCACATCCTTGATGCATCCTAGTCCTCCAATTGATCCGATCATTCTTCTGTTAGACAGGAGACCAAGTGTCCAGTACAGTGCAAAGTCCAAAGTCCAGTCCTCGAATCCTTTGGTTCCTCCTAATCCAGAATTGTGTATATCCAGAAGTAGACTCCAATGATCCATTGTTTTGTACTTTTCCTCAACTCCTTCCTTTTCTGCCCTCATTTCACATCCAAAAATTCCAAGGGGCTGAAGAATGGATTACAAATTAATAATGCTTATGGAAGAAAAAAGGACAAAAAACCTAATGACACTAACATTCCATACACACGATTCTTATCGAAACAGGGAATAACATGTCTTTTGAGGGGAAAAAACGGGGGGAGAAGGCTTGCTTGTTAGGATAGTAGTGAAAAATTAGTGGCCATTCGTCAAGGGAAGAAAATAAGAATAATATTACTTGTAATTTTACCAGACAAGATCCAAGAAAAGGACTTATAAAGACAGAGGGAAAAACCATCTTCACATACCTTTTTTAAAAAACGAACTGTCCCTCCTCATCCCAACTGTGTGTTCAGAATGTCAAGCGAAAGATGAGCACGGGTTAATAATAATCTTCCTTCCACTAAGTTTTACAGAAAATGCAGTTGGGGGTTTACTAGCTCCCCGGCCAATGACGATTAGTTGTACGAGCGGGATCGGGAGCGAGATCTAGAACGCGAGCGGGAGTAGCTCCTACGCACCGGAGAATAAGTTGGGCTGCTGCGACCACGACGAGGACTGGCGGACGCTCTTTTTGAATAGTTGTCACCACCATTATAGTCTTCTTTCACGCGTACATAAGCCACTTCACCCTGAAAACAAATTCAGGTATTAAGTCCCGTATTACTAACAACTACAACAAATGTACTTCATGGGAGCGGAATCTGGAATCGTCCAGTTTCTTTACAGCGTATTTCATGTCTTCGTAACGTAAGAATTCGACAACACCAGTGCCGTCTTTGTAAACATCGGCAAAGCATACATCTCCAGCTTCTCGCATATGATCCTTCAAGTCTTGCCAAGAGCCAGACGGAGGCAAACCTATATATTCGTGATGAAAAGATGTTTAAAGGACTAGTGCATTGCAACAATACTCGAAAACAAATACCTGTGACAAGAACGCGATGCTGCGACCTGCGAGACGGAGGGCCACGATTGCGGCTGCTATTTGAATTTCCTCCTCTATCACTTCCACCGCTACGTCCACTGGTAGCTCCTCCTGCTCTGCCGTCGCGGGCACCTCTGGGAAATTCAACGCGCAACTTATAGCCATCATAATTAAAACCGTTCCTTGAGTGGACGGCGTCTTCGGCATCCCTAGATTAGATAACGTACATATTACTCAATGTAGGCCTACTCTATCTCTTCTTCTTTTGCATTGTATAGACCTACCTACTGTCCTCGAATTCAACGAACGCAAAGGGGGGACCGCGGCGATTCTTCAAATCTATGTACGCTATTTTACCAAATTTGTAAAATAAGTCTTCAATGTCCTTAGAGCGAATGTCTGGTGGCAAATTGCCTACATAAATACGAGCTTCATTGTTCCGGTTACTGCTGCTCATTTTGATTCACGATGACGGAGATATTCCGAGATGAAATGCCTGAAATTATAACTCACAACCCGGCTTGTAAACAATGTATATGGCGGGTTACAGCGTTGTCACTCTGTCCTAAAGAAAACTTTCAAATTAAAATACGGTAATCAGAATCCTTCTTCAAAATAGCGTTCATATGCACTACTTTTTTCCTATGAAATTACTATATTTTTCTAGCGTTCTACCTTTAGTGAGCTAGTGGCACTGCCAGTTGAACACGAAATTTTTTATAGAACAAGTCTTCTTCTGAAAGCACGGTAGTTGCGTGTCAAAAGCAATACGCACGGGTACGCATTCGGGGCAAGGCTCATGGTTTTGTGAATACAACATATAAACCAGGGCTGGCAGCTTTTTATAATTATGGATCCAAAGTCTACAATGAAAAAAATAAACAAAATACTAAATAACATGTTTTACGTCGAAACAAAGAAATTATTTTTTCGCCATCAAATTCCGTACGCACTTCGAAGATAACAATGCAACGGAATTGTCATAATATATTGTACTTAATTAAGTACAAATTCAAGAATCTTTTGAAGACAACTGGCGTATTTATTACTGGCGTAATTATTTCGTATGATAATGTGGTACAGCTGTAGCTTAAGGGAATTGAATATAAGCAAGATATGTGAAATTTTTGTAGAGTAGTATGCCGCGAATGTCTATCGGACGAATTTACGCTACCGTTCCTGGATGCAATTCTGAAGATAATTAAAGCTGTAATTTAGGAGATCTGTAAAAAATTCGAGAAACTTACATTAACGTGGTATGGTTTGGAATTCATTGGAACTTACAGCCGTTTTAAAGAATCGCGAATTTGGCGAATCGCACAATCAAGGCCGTACCCAGGGGGGGTTAGGGTTTAACCCCCCCCCCCCCCCCGAAATGTTGTTTTACAATGGTAACATAGGAGAATGCCCAAATGTAAAAAAAATTGCATATTAGAACCCCCCCCCCCCGAACCAAAATCCTGGGTACGACCCTGCGCACAATGATAATATTGCAAATAAAAAATCTCATTGGACATTCTCCTATTATAAAATTAAACTTTCGGGGGGGGGAGGGGGGGGTCGAACCCCCCTAAATACGGTCTTGGTATATATTGTAAAACTATTGAAACATTCAATGTACAGTACTCGGCAAAAAAAACGGGCCATACAAACTTCCCTATGCTACCGCCACGGCAGTTGCGCGAGCGGTGTCCCACTTTTTCGTCTTTCGAACGTTTATGACCCGCAAGGCTTCCTCCCACCAGTGGCGTGGGACGCTAGCATAGGGCGGTTTGTTTGGCCCGTTTTTTTGCCGAGTACTGTACTGTACAGTGAAACCCGCATCATTACATAGGATTGGGACCGGACTATCTCTATGAATTTACGCGGAGTTTGAAATAAAACGGAGTTGCCTTTTACAAGGCTAATAAACACGAAATGATAGCAAATAACTTTACATCTAAAATATACTTGTATTATAACGTTACTGCTCAAAGCTTTCGCTATTTCTTAGGAAAAAAGTCCATAATGGAAAATTTCAACTCGCTGGCTAAGTGAAAGGATTGTGTGCTTCTTCCTCGACATCTTCACTTCCCGATTCACAGCAAGCTACTAAACATGGACGTAACCTATACGGCTCGTCAACGATTAGGTGAAAGGTCCGTGGCTAAAGGATTAAGCTCGACTACGAGTTTAGTCGAAGCCTTTCTGGGAATTTTGCGGCCTCCTGGTTTCACGAATTGGTCTTGCGATTGCCTATGAAATTAGCTGGAGTTACTTAGCATTTTTAAATGCCCACCGGGACTTAGTCTTTTTATGAATTTCGGCGGTTTATGCGATTATGCGATATGAAATAAAACGAATCCTCTCTCTACAGAATTAAATGGGAATAAAACGGGACCGTATGTTCAGTATGAATTAAGACGGGTTATGAAATTATGCGATATGAAATTAAGTGGGTTCCATTGTATTTATATACTTTCCCTGTAATCGTCTTACTGTAACATGAGACATTAAGTTTCCGCGCCTTTTCTGCCGCTTTACGAGTTGAAGTACGAAGGCATTCCTCATAGATGGCAATAGCGTCGTAGTCGGACACAACAACCCCTGATAAAAACAAACCGGCGTCACTAGTTTCAAATCATCAAAAATCTTTCATTTGTGAAGTCATCCAAAATTTTAAAATGTCGATTGGGGTTCCTATTAAAGTTTTGCACGAAGCAGAAGGCCATGTAGTGACATGCGAAACAAATACCGGCGAAATTTACCGTGGAAAACTAGTAGAAGCCGAAGATAATATGAACTGTCAAATGACGAATATTACAGTGACGTATCGCGATGGAAGAGTCGCCCAGTTGGAAAATGTTTATATCCGTGGATCCAAAATAAGGTTCCTCGTACTTCCGGACATGCTGAAAAATGCTCCAATGTTTAAACGACAAGGGCAGAAATCTGGAGCTGCTGCTGCTTCTGGACGCGGGAAATCGGCGATTTTGCGTGCTCAGGGTAATTTGTGCTTTCGTGTGAAACAGTTAAATATTAACTAACTTTAAATATATTTTTAGCTGCACGAGGGCGAGGACGAGGCACGTCAAGCCGTGGAGGTCGAGGATTTGTACCTGGAGGACCAGGAGGTCCAGGTCGAGGACGGTCCGCACCTTAAATCATTCGTAAATGATACCCATTGAGTTACATAATAATAATCCCCGTTTCTGTCATTCATTTCTGTCTGTCGAATACATGCGAAGAATTCATTTTTGATAGCTTTAGCGACGATGAACTCTTGCCTTCGATGTTTAAAAATTGCGCGTTATGGGCGGTTCAGCCATTCCTGTATTTTACATTCGATTCCAGTCATGATTCTCAACTTTTTGTTCACTCCCCACTTTCAGATCTGAATGCGCGGTTTATTAACCTACCCAAGTCACATTGCACTGACGCGTTAGCGTCCAATTTGCCAGAATTACGCAGACAAGCACAAGTAAATGCAGTTCACTCACACTATCGGCTCGCATGGTGTAATAGGTTGTCAGCGCAAAGGGTTTAAACATCTTAAAAGTTGGAAGAAAAACTTCTTTATCCTTGCTCGATCCCATGAAACTTCCCATTTAAAATTAGAATTTGGAACTCGAATCTTAAAAGATAGAAAAAAGTCGAGACCTCTGATATCCCGTTCCATTTAATTGAGCTTCATTAACGTCAGTGTTACAGTGGCGCAAAAATCATTTCCAATTCCATGAGCTGTATGAGAAAGCGTAAGCGGTTGACATATTTCTGAGTAAAGGCTCTCCCCGACAGGCGAATTTTTCGTCCGTTTTCCGCAAAACCATGCCCCTAAGCAATCAAGGACACCGGATTTCGGAGTCAGGAAAACGTAGGCCCCAAACGCAAGTTTTCCGGAAAAGCGAAAGTAAACAGCCAATCATCATTTGTCGCGGTCTTCCCTCCCACTTTTGGTAAACAAGTATAGGCGCGCTCTGTTCAAATGTCTCTATTTCTTGTAAACACCGTAGGCACCAGCCAAACTTATGTGAAAATTAAAGTTATAGGTTATAAACAAGTGTGTAAGCTGTTAACCCATACACTCGAGTGCCCTTGGTTTCACTTCTAGTGAGAAAGCCTAGAGAAAGGGGTTGGCAGGAAGGGAGAATTATCAGGTGAAGGAAGAGAGGAAATAACTGAAAGGTTTTAGTAAATTTAACTTTCTAAATTAGCCTAGGCTGGTGAAATTGGGTTGTATGCACATATACAGTATGCTCATAGATTGGAAAACGAGGGGATGTTATTGTTTATGGAACTTTGGGCGGAGTTCCGGAAAACTTAGAACCTGCCCTGTGTGAACATCTCTGACGGAATCCGGACCAAAAAACGTAAGGAGAAAAAACGTACGGAAAAAAAATCGCCTGTCGGGGAGAGCCTTCAGATTCCTTCCATTTTCTGTCCAGTTCTTTAAATCATCCCTATCATAACTCTTTTAAGAAGAAATATTTTAAATTTTGCCGCGCAAAGGTTCACGAAAACTACCGGTACTTTTAGTGGCACTTCAACCTTGCGAAGGTGCCGCATAGCCAATTTTTGTACGGCATTCCTGTCGCAATTTAGAACAAAGCGTTAAACGTGGTTAACACCTACTGTAGCTAGACAATATAATCACGCCTCCTTTTTTATAACGACATATATACCTGAATGGAAAAATGAAACCTTACCTACATGAATGTTGACAATCGTGTTACTAAAGAAAGCAACGTAAACTCGTAATTCGAATCTAGGTAACACCTACGGGCGCAGAGTAGATTGTTACGTAAACTTCTCGAATGAACTAAACGAATACAGTGTACGACGTTCCAAACTGAAGATCACATAATAACAGAAGAAAGTTTATTCATACGTTCAAGTTTCACTTCGATGCCATAGATCTTTTGCATAGTCGTGCAAGAAGTCCAGACAGCTGTAACAGGGAAGTGGTGCCTTGGACAGCCCTCAGATGACTGATTCCGATTTCCTACGTCAACAAGTCACAAGCCGTGTAACTTAGATATATGGCCTTTCAATTTTACCTGAATAAATTCCAGTTTGAGGCCCTCTGGGAGGGCTGTGTGACTTTTACACACTCGAAATATGTTGCTTATTATGTCTTCTGATGCATAGCCCAGTTTAAACAGGTGCGAGCAGATCTGTGTTAATCAAATGTACTAAAATCTGAATAAATCTGCCATTAAAATACCTTGTATGCATCATCGATATTTCCATTTTGGCAGTGTTCAAGCATGTCTTTTATTAGCATAGGATGAGGTTCATCGCAGACCTACGGAGACTCCAAATCAGTACTGTCAAACCGTCTTCGAATGCAATCTTACTTTAAAAACGTTTTGGCTGTTAACATGGCCGAAACCTTGCCACGTGGACTGCAAATTATTCAACGCTTGACGCATATCACCTTGAGCCGTGAAAACAACAGCTTCCAATCCATCATCCGTGTAGCTCACCTACAGTTTTGTTGCCGTTTTGAAAGGTCGCATACCAGTACAATACCAATCCGTAATACCTTTTCTTGTTGGCAAACTACAAGCAGCTTGGCTAAGATTTGTGCATCTGTCAGACGTGTAAAGCGAATCATGGCACACCGGGATTGAATAGGCTCAATAATTTTTTCGCTCTGATTACACGCTAACGCAAAGCGAGTTGTGGTAGTAAAAATCTCCATAGTTCTGCGTAACGCCTGTTGGGCACCATCAGTCATACTGTCTGCTTCGTCCAAGACAACTATCTTTTGGCGACCCGGAGGAAGAGTGATCTTCTGTTGAGCGAAGAATTTGATTTTGTTGCGTACGACATCGATCCCGCGCTCGTTTGACGCGTTAAGTTCCAGAACGGCGTCACGGTATGACGGACCCAGTAACTGACGCGCTAATGCCAATATGGTAGTAGTTTTACCTACACCAGGTGGACCCTACAAAGCAAAGAAAACATTTGTTAGTATTCCTAAACGAGGTTTGCAGAGCTTACCGCAAGGATAATATTTGGAACGTTGCCTTCTCTCGCAAAGACTTCGAGCCTGCTAATAGCTTCTTCATTTCCGACTATATCCGAGAATTTCTGGGGTCGGTACTTCTCCACCCTACAATTTCAAGTACCAAGACATTTACCAGGTCCAAAATAAAAGATTTCCCATATTTTCTTTCCTACCATGGAGCGTTGTCAGCTGCTTTGGAATGCTTGTTAAATTCCCTTTCTACGTCAATCGGATTATCAGCGGTTTGCATTTTCTCTGTCGTAGAGTCTTCCATTTGGGACTTAATATACAGTCTGTTCAATTAGTTTTTGACTATAATAGAAGTACTATAGTGTTCGTAAAAGACACAAATTTATTTCGGCTTTTTCAGCAAAAAACCCAAACAACACTTTCCCGCTAAGAAATGCAAGGTTGCAGTTGACATTTTCTTGTTTTTTTCATAGCAATAAAAGCTTTAGAAAGAAAAAATAATAATCAGTTTTGTTTGAAATAGTTTAGGTAGGTTTTGCAAATATTTTCCATAAAATAATTTGTAGCCCAACAACGCTGTATAAATAAAGGAGGAGCTTCATATTTTGCTTAGCTTGTTTCTCTTCTCAGATGACTGGTGTTGTACATCTTTTAGAGAGGTATTTTTCACTGCAGGAGTAAGTTGTGGTGCTCTTTAGTTAACGTGGCTTTTTTTCTTCAATTAATAGATATTTTCAGACCAATTCAGTTGGACTGTAGTGACTGGAAGTGTGCTATACCCAGATGTCCAACCCTATTCAGGAGACAACACCTGGCAGTTTACCGGCGTGTTGTAGGTTAAAGGTTCAGGAAAACCAGTGTTATCCGAGCTTTGATTTCTTCTCTTGTTGGAAGTAGATCGTGGCGTTACTGAAACTGGTGGAGTACAAGAAAAAAAGTGTCCTCGTCAAGTCGTAAACTATGGGGTCGTGCAAATCGAGAACTAAATTTTTACCCGCTGCATTTGCATGGACTCTTCTACTTGTCACAACTGCCTTATTCTTCTATTTCCCGTAAGTATTCTACGCTTTGCTTACAAATTATTGTATTGTATTTGTATCCCCCTAAAGTAAGAGTACTGATAAAAATTATAAAATCTCCTACTAGTAAAAGTAATAGCAACAATAACAAAGAAGAGCTTCCACCAAATAAGTCACTGCAAAAGAACGTACAGACGACCTCTGTTTTTTATTGTGTCAGAGCTTGACGAAGAATTGGGCATGGTATATTTATGTTTTCTTCCTGCTCTGTAAGTTACAAATTATTACGTTTTTTGCCGCAGGGAAGGGAATAAGCAATTAATCCTTCTAACTAAAACTAAAACAACAGATTTTTCGTAGTTGTTAGCTTTAGTCAACTGAATATAAGTTACGTTATGTCTTAAGTCTTACCTTATCCAGTACGTAATGCCTTATACATTACGTTAAACACTTATTGAAAATACGGGAGCCCTGTCGCGGTAGAAATCAGTAAAGCCTAAAGAAAGTTCATACGGATTATTACGTCAGCTGCCCCAGGATTTGCAGATGGTACTGCCAGTTCCCAAGAGTGAAATTTTACTAAGCTAGTACGTGTTACATGGCTATGGGCTCATTCTGGGTCCTTTTCATTGTTACAAAATAAAGTCGAGAAAGGGAATGTTATGAACGAGCGAAGAGAAAGCCAAAATAAAAAAGTCCGTATCCCTTGTAGTATTGTTATATCTGGAGAGAGGGAAGAGCCCATTCAGAAACTTAAGAACGTCGTTTCTCATAACGTTTTCATTCGTTTTTATGAAGGTGCAAGTACCTGTACGATAGTATTAGCATTGGAATACCTATTTATGAGGGCATCGTCACACTTTTCGTACTCACCAACTTTTGGTTGGCAACGTTCATGGACCCAGGCGTAATTCCTAAAGGTACTCAGTAATTGCATTTGCGTACAGTTCATTATTTCCTTGTTTCCCGTAGCCTCTTTTGACGAAGACAAAGAAGACGATTTTCGGGCACCACTTTACAAGAACGTCGATATTCAAGGCATCACTGTTCGAATGAAATGGTGTATGACTTGTCAGTTTTACCGCCCTCCGCGTTGTTCTCATTGCTCCGTGTGCAATACGTGCATTGAAACCTTCGATCATCATTGCCCCTGGGTTAACAATTGCATCGGGCGTCGGAATTACCGCTACTTCTTCCTCTTTCTCCTTTCTCTCTCTTTACACATGGCTTCCATATTTGTCTTCTCTCTCCTGTATGTCTTAGCTCACAAAGACCGCCTGACCGATGTCGCCACGGTTATTACGTAAGTCAGGAAATTAAGACGTGTTCCGAATGTGGTTCGTTTACTATCTGTCTACTTCATAGGACTGTTATCATGGGGATTATCGTGCTTTTAGCGATACCCATTTTTGGATTAACGGGCTTCCACGTTGTACTTGTAGCGCGGGGCCGAACCACAAATGAGCAAGTAACGGGTAAATTTCGGGGTGGCTATAATCCATTTTCCAAAGGCTGCTGCGTCAATTGCTGTTACATTTTGTGTGGACCCCAGTATCCTAGGTACTTTGACAAGCCAAGCTCAGCGTATAATTTTACTAATTAAAACTTTCTCCCGACGACTAGTATCAAAGATCCTAAGAAGTATACCGGTCGAAAACCTAAGCGATATCAGTTTCCTGCGCTAGCAAGGACCGAGTCTACCATTGATGCCAAAACCGGCAATGAAGCACCGGTGAAACTGTACTTAGATTCTGGCAACGGAGGTGTTTATCATAAAGTAAGCGATTTCCGGTTGTCAAATGTTGTGATTCATGCGTTTCCTGTCCTTCAGAACGTTTGTTAATTTCCTTAGTGTAGCACACAAAAGCTGGGCCCGAGAATCCGCATTTGCCAGGTTTCTTATATAGACTGATTTTCGTATGTAAAACGTCGTGACCTTAAAGAGCTAAAAACCGGAGCGGTTGCCTAGTGACAATTACGGAAACCCAGTTCCGTTTTTGCCTTCTTTCCCGTAGGCAGAATTTCCTTCGCATATAACACTACAAAAAAGAGGACAAATATATCGAACAGGCCCAACGCTACTTAGTTAGCATAACTCTAGTGCCAGTTTTTTTTATACATCGAACAGTTTTTAAAACCAGTACTTTACAAGGATTAGCCGAGAATTCACGTTCTCCTTTTTGTAGTAGATACTAATTTCTTATGTAAATTTTTGCCATGGCCGTAAGCAGTTAAAAAGGCGTGAGGTTGCTTAGAGAGATTTACCAAGTCAGTTTCCCATTTGCGTTTCCTGGTAGGTAGAAGTTCTAGTCTTTTTTCCATTTTTTTATAATACGTTGGCCGAATTTCCTCCACCTGAATGGCCGTTGCTGTCTAATATTTTCCTCTTAGGTTTACAAAATTGCCCTACAATGTATGAATACCTTTTTACACAACTAAATTTCACATAAACACAGGACGAACAAGGCATGGAAATGGAGTTGGAGCCCCTTGACATTACTGCCAGTCAGTCACAAGACTGCGAAGCCTCACCGCCCCCATTGCTCCTGTTACATCACCAAGGCTCCAAAACCAACTTTTTTTCGCCAACTAGCACAAATGATCGTCAAGCCACTGGAATGCCCCAAGGCATTTATGACGATTGCCCTCGTCGACCACATACTTCGCATTCTTTACGAGGTTCCAGAGGGTCTCCTCACCCGCGCCCCCGTGCGTCGGACGCCGTGAAAGCACGAAGCAAAACGCCCGATACGTTAAGTTACAGCCATGAAGACGCACTCTACAGTCACAACCAGAGTATGAATAACAGTCAGGAAAGCCCCAGCCTGCAACAGAGACTCAAAGCTATTGGAGGCGTTCCGACGCCTCTGGCGTTATCGGGTGGAGGACTGGGTCGCAATAATTTGCAACCGCCAGGTACGCGCTCCTTACGCCCTGTAGCGCCATATGTGCTTCAACCACCGTCTTTTGCTTACCCTGCGTACAATACAGGCAATACACGCGCAAAATTAGTCGCTGACAACCCCGGCTAACTGCTTGTTCACTTAGGTCCTGGCATTCCCTCACACAGTCAAGGTTTACCACCAGCCTACCAACCTGACCCTGTACAGTACCGTAGTCCCGCGGAAATACAAGCACAACAGCAACGACGGTTTGGTTCTGAAGGTAGTTGGCTTGTTTGTTGACGTTGTTGTATTTACAAACGCTTGTTTTCTTGATTTGTAGGGGAACTGCTGTGTCCACTTCCTAACCTGAGACCAATGGGTGGCATGTCTGGTCACTTGTCTTCAGACAGTCTGCAAGAATTGTCTAGTTCCCCCCATCGCTCAGTGTACAGTTGGAGAGAAACTAATAACCCCATGCCGGCCGTACCGGCTCCTTCGACGCAGCGCTCGACCGGTGTGTACAACAATAGTGGACCGGCGCCTTCGCCGCAAACTCAGCGTCGAGTGCTGTCGTCTTCGCAGCAACAATACTGTCGCACCCCACCGCCAGGTGCCATAACGCACCAGTACATGTCTGGTACGCGAAGGCCAGTGTCATTCACGCGGGCGTTGCAAATTTCGGACTCGGTGGAACTGTCAACGCCGCCGGGTCGTAACAGCGGTCAAGACAGCGGCGAAAGAGTTAGTATTTACGACGTGAATTACGAGATCTCAGTGTAGCTGAAGTTACAAGTTATCGCTTGTGATACGAGTGTGACGAAAGCCACTGACATGCGTAATCTGCTTATCGGCCAAATCCAACAAAACAAATAGTCTTTCTTGCTTTCTTTTATACATGTGTGTGCCAACGCGCATGCCTTTTTGAGAAATTAGACAAGTGCTATGAATGGTCGGGTTCCTGAAGGTGTGGCTAGCGAACATTGACTTTTGGTGTAGCGGAGATCCTTTTGTCGCCTACATATTGGGTGTTGCAGTTAACTTATTTATTTTTTACGTGTGCTGTGGATGTATTGGAGATCTCGTGCGTGATGGTCTAGGCCCCTTTGAATTTCAACCCCCCCCCCCTTCGCGTACGATATTATTAACCCCGTTGATACGGCGCCGCTCTTCGCTCCATGTTGGTTAGGTTACGTTAGTTGGAAGGGTGGTCGCTCGCCGACAACGCAAATGAAACGGAAACATTGGATCCAAAACGATTTTGTGAGGAAATAAGGAGTTTGTGTGGGTCATCCACGCAGCGTTAGAAATGATGTTTAGGAAGTCCTCCTACTCTTCGGTGGTCAAGGCTGATTTGATACGCTTTCGACCATCCTAGTACTCGAAAATCCCGTTTGAACCGTTTCGTTTGTGTCGAACCCTTGTAGTTGATCCGAAGCTAAGCTAATAACCAACAGGGAGAGGGCTTAATAGTACCACCTTGTGAATTGAAGTAGTGGTTGAAAAAGTGACATGTGTTTTGGAAAAAAAATAATTAATAATTTAAAGCGCGAGTGAGTTGTGGGTGTTGGGACCTAAAGCTAGAAACGCCGTATTTTCATTTTGTGTCGGCAATGAAGCGAAACATTGTTCGTTCACCAGCCGAACCAACGGAACCCGTTCTCCTGCTGTACAGTACAGGCTCAGTGAAGGTGTACCCTTTGTGTATGAGACCCCGGTCATGGGTGTTTTACCGCAAATGCACCCAATGTCTATTTTGTCAAGCTCTCCAGCTAATCATGGCCGGATCCGGTAAGACACGAATTCACGTTTATTGTATGATATTAAAGGACCACAAGTATAGTGTTATTTGCTCTTGGGTCTCTGTTTTGTGTGTTTTTCCTACTACGTTTGAAAGAAAGGCAAGACCGTTGTACAGTAGAAGAATAATTGTGTCGTTAAACACGGGAGATGACATCAGTAATTTCGACTATTTTCTGAGTTGTATAGTTTCCTTCTGTATATACACTTCCCCAGTTCTATAGTAACGACAAGGAAGTCGCGTCAAGATGTAACAGTCAATCGGAAGATTAGGAATTTACTGCCATATTAGTCACCTTTGTTTAGTTAAAATCAACAGCTCGTTTTGTAAATGTTACGAAACGCAAAATTCCGGTTATGCGAAATCGGGGGTTAACGTCTGGGTAATCGAATTCGGATCGTCAGAAAAAGAAATGTCAGTATTGTCATAAAGCAGGGTACGTTTTTCTGCTTTAAAAAAACGTATGTTTTAAATAAAAGAAGAATCGTGCACTAAACATGGTGATAATTCGACTAGGGGTAAGATATTCAATAAGGTTGCCAACAACTCGGTTCGGCCCATTACCTTGCGAACCGAGTCGAGCTGCGAACCGGTGTATCATAGGCAAAACCGAGCCCTGGCCAGTAACTATGAGATAGTCCGTGAGCTGACAGACGGAAGCGTGACGAAGAGGAGTGGAAATAAAGATTGTTAAGACGTGTTTTAAAAGAAATTTTGAAACAAAACGTCAAAAAGGAAAGACGTCTGAAGACGGGGTGATGCGGACAATCGAACTGGTCTTTTGGGTCGAGCAGAACCGGTGCAGTAACGGTCTGTCGAGTCGAAACGGTGCAGCCGAACCGCGTCCGGCTCAGTTTGGCCCGAGCCTTTTCTGATGCGCTAAATCAACTTACCGTTCTCCCGGAGGTTCATTACAGCGAGATATTGTTTTATTATTGTACTTATTGTGTCATTTGCAAGGACAAAAACCCGAAGTTCGATATTCTTAGTTTTTTAAAGAAACTACTTCAGATAAGCAAGTTTTGTGCTTCTTGTGAAAAAGTTTATAAGCTAAGAAAATAGGAATATCGATTTCATGGTAAAAATTTGCGAATTCCCACGGTATCATTCATCTGCATATCACTCCTATTTCCACCGGAAGCACAGCTGCTTACTTATCAATATAGTCCATAGGCCAAACACCAGTGAGCGACACAGTCGCTGTTTTGGTACTGGCAGACGAACATAACGACTTATAAAGGTAGGGACTATCAAGTGAACAATTTGGTATTGGACTGTGACTCCTAATGGATACAGAATAGCGTGTATTTTTCTTTTTTCTTCAAGGCGCTAAACAACATGGTTAGCAGCGTAAGAGCCTCTAATCGATTAGTTGGGATTTTTGGTTTGTTGCTTTTTGGTTCCACCGTACGAGCTTTAACGAATTCCGTGCGACCCAGCGTTGGTAATACTTTGCTCTTACTCGATTGGATCTAACAGAAAGAACACGCTTTGTAGCCATTATTGGTGGAGGAATAAGTGGATGCTCGACTGCATATTTCCTTCGGCAGTTACTCGGTGCGGATGCCGTGATTGACATTTACGAGTCAGGTAATTTAGGTGGACGACTAGCTACAACAAGAATTGCCGATCATGAATACGAAGTGGGAGGCTCAATCCTACATCCTAGGAACAAGTATATGTCCGATTTCGTCGCACTGCTAGGTATACTATTTTCGATTAAAATATGGACTCCAATGAATTATCAACTAGGTTTGCAAAAGAAAAAGTTTCCGGATTCGACTTATGTGATTTGGAATGGTAAAGAAATCGTCTACAGAGATTTCAGCAAATCGTGGCTAATGAGCACTGCCAAACTCTTGTGGCGTTATGGCTTAAGTCCGTTTAAGACAGCATCTTTTATAGAGAAATTGCTTTCGGGCTTTGAAAAGTAAGCAAAATAGTTAAGGCAGGGCCATACCCAGGATTTCGGTTCGGAGGGGGTCATGAACGTTTCGGGGGAGGGGGTTAACGCGCAATTTTTCTTGGACATTCGGGATTCTCCTGTGTTCGCCATTCTAAAAGGAAAATTTCGGGGGCGGGGGTTCAAACCCTCTAACCCCCCTGGGTACGGCCATGAGTTAAAGTGAACTTTTCTTAAACAAGAGTGCCTTTTCCCTAGTATATATGATTTGCAAGACCACGGCGTAAGTTTTGAGAATGTTACCGATTTGTTGGCTGCCATGGATACCCTATTTCCTGAATTGACCCAAGTATCGATTTCAGATGCTTTGAAAGAACACGGTATCAAGGAGCTTTTCTTAACTGAATTGGTTTCGGCAATCCTTCGCATTAATTATGGCCAGTCTACCGATGCCCATGCTTTCGTTGGTATGTGCTGAGATATGCTCCGTCTATGTATAATTGTAGTATGCTTATGCTTAGGAAGTGTCTCCCTTGCCGGGGCTGGAGACGGCCTATGGGCGGTCCAGAGTGGTAACAAACTCGTGCCAGAAAAGTTACTCAACATCTCTGAAGCTATCCTGATTCCTAGTATTGTGTCAAATGTTGACGCTTTAGCGTCCAACTACCGAGTCATAAGCCAACTCTCAGCGAAAGAGTACGAACAAGTGATTATAGCTTATCCTTTGACTCCCAACTCGAATATTGCGTTCTCCAATATACCCGGCGGAGTCCCAAGTTCTGGAAAGATGCATCACACTGTCTGCACTATGGTTCATGGCGCGCTCAATGCATCTTATTTTGGTCTCGATGAAGAAGAGTTGCCCAAAGAATTTTTGACGATTAATGACGCCCAACCCTTCACTTCCATTAGCTTAAACTCCCCAGTCGATACGCCAGACGATTCTGCGAACTACCCAACTGTTTATAAAGTATTCTCGAAGGAACCTCTGTCCGATAATGTATTGCATACAATCTTCAGTTCAGTGATTGAAGCGCACGTCACAGATTGGCAAGCGTATCCGGCTTATGACACGCCTCAGTCTCTTGGCTCGTTTGTGCTACATCGCAATCTGTTTTATGTCAATACTATTGAATGGGCAGCTTCTGCCATGGAAATGAGCGTCGTGGGCGCAAGAAATGTAGCGCTCTTGGCAGCCAAGGCAAGAAACATTCCACTGAAGGCACCTTACGCAAAAACGGAGCTTTAATCTTAAATACTCCACTCGAACTACTCAGACCGTTATTCTCGTCATTGCGTTACTATTTATTATGCTTGGGTAATATACTCCGTTTCGTTACTGTGTCCATTTTTACGACCTGGGCATTCGTTCGAATAAGATAGGCTTCCACTGGGTTCATTAAGATTGTCAATCTTTAAAGGAAAATTTCACTAATGTAAAGAATATTGTGATATCGTATTTAGTTGATAATAAAGAGAACGGTACAACGTTAAAGAATAGCTGACATTAACAACGTCCATGACGCACCCAATGGCGCGAGATTCGCTGAAATACTCTAATTTGTTCAATCGTTTGAAGTTAGTCTCAGCTCCAAAGCACGATATCCGAAGTATTTTAAACGAAATACTTATTTCCGGGTTTATTTGTAACGTGTGAGAGTTATATTTACAAAACAAGATTCTGCCTGTATAGAAAACATCAACCAATGCAACTCGCGTGCTCAAAGAGTCCACCTCGTTTAACAGACAAGAACGGGGGAAGGGAAACATCGATGACTGGTCGGGAAACAAGCGAAGGGTAAAAGTCAAGCTGTACGTTTCATTGATTTTTTCCTTGTGCCCAGCCGGGAAGTACGAAGTAAGCTGTCTTGCATGTGTACTTGCGGGCCGACCATACAGAAAAAAAAGGAGGAAGAAAACACTAAACACGAAAGTCAATTCTGTTAGCAAGTGCACTACTTGCTAAACGCTACCAAAGCTCCTATCACAGTCCAGAATGTTCCTAAGGTGAAGCAGTTTTAACTTGCCCTGGTACGAGCTTGCGAATCTCAAATGGGGCTAGTCGTTTAACATGTAGACAAAAGAAGCTGGGAAAACTCCTTTAATGCGAGGGTTATGCTCCAGATAACCTTCCATCCAATTCTCGTCCTCTGTTTGCTCCACGGTTACGACCAGAATATCGCCCTCGTTAAATGGTAACTCGTCTTCATTATCTGCAACGCAGTCGTACAAAGCTCGACAACGACGAGGCCTGAACTCGCTCTGTAATAAAAACGCACACAATATGTGTCATGTTAATGGAATCCAGTCAGGATCTCACCTTATAATGGTGCGAGCCGTGGCCCACGGAATCAACGTCCGATACCGCTGACGCGAGGCTTTCGATCGATCTTCCGTTGGATAGGTTCAGTAGGCCGGAACCTGCGTGACTTGAAGATGAGTGGGAAGCGCACGGCGCCGGTGGAGGAGGTCCCCGCGGACGCGATCCTCCCCCATTACTGGTATTAACACTCTTTAAAGTTGGAGGTTCTCCTTTCGGAATGACTAGCTTCGCTCCGGCTAATGGTCCGAGAAAGAGATAACGTTTCCATAAAAATCATTTGAAAAATAATGTATGAACTTACGCATAGACGCTGGGGAATGCGAGGACGTTCTGGTTGGGTGCATCGTGATGGGCAAGCCTCGTGTGCTACTCCCCACACTCACATCAGACGCGTGTCGGCTATGACCTATCGTACGCGTTATAGGTTCGTGTACATAAGTATTTCTGCGACAGACAATCAAAAACAGCTGTCAGTACCTGGTCTGAAAGTGGTTTTGCCTATGGGAGGTAACGGAGCACGCTTTTTGGAAGCTAGCTGCGTCGCTGCACTGGTAGTGAGGGCAATGGAGACAGCTGAAGCCGAAGAGCGAGGTCTGCTAGAAGTTGGGGGCGGTACAGCTGATCTTCCGGTCACACTGCTGGGACTTGACTCCGTAACAGAAAGACTCTCGGACGTTGAAGACCTCGATCGTGAATTGGAGTTCAAAGTGGGCGAGTCGCGACCGCCAGTACCACCACCGAGTCCCATTACTAAGCTCGGTGGCCGTGATCGTCCTTTGCTATCAGCTATTTCTTCCATCTAGACCATAAACAAACAAAACGGAAACTAAGCAAACAGTGGAAGGGGCTTCGCAAAATATACAAGTACGTTTGCCGTTGTTGTGAATTCGTCGTCGGACGATCCCGCGTCATCCTGCAATAAATTCCACTCCACGTTGATATTATCGAAAGGGCTTTTTTTGTTCTGCGTTGCCAAGTTCAGCTATGGAATGGAACAGAGCGATAAGTGGGAAGGTTGTAAACGCGAAAATCTTGAAAATATGCTACCAGTTCTTCACACTCCAGCGCACCAAGTTCCTTCGCCAAGTCTAACGGCGTCTTGTGAGATTTATTCTCGATATAGATGTTGGCACCCGACCTCAACAGAAGTTTCATCGCTTCCGGCTGGTTGTAACGGACACAATAATGGAGTGGCGTGTCACCATCCTTGGTCGCTATATCCAAGCAAGACGTATTTTCCACCATGAAATCAACCAAGTGCAGCGTCTGACCTTGTTCTAACCGGATGGCCATATGCAGTGCGGTTTCATTCACATCCTACAGACGAGATAGTCACTTCCGAACTCAGATTCGACCAGAAAGGCGGACTAATCTTATTTTCCCGCTTTTTGCTTAATCAAAGTCTACAATAAATAGAAATCCTCCTTACATTATCGAAATACGGCGCACTGAAATCTGCCCCATCCACGAAGGCGTGCAAAAGCTGAAGCAGATCTCCATTTTCAATGGCGTCTTCCACTTCGCCTTGCAAGTATCTAGGATCGGAGCTACGCTTCACCGCAAACTTTTTTTCAATATACTTCGCGCGGATAAACTCGATCCTTTTCTCCCTACGCCGCAGAAACGCACAAGAAGGTTAAAGCTGCCGGAAAAATAGCAAAAACCTACATGGAGCTGTGTACACTGGGCTTTCCTTCATGCAATGTTTCTTCCATCACTTCGTTGAAACTATGATTCGACATATGTCTCGCAATGAGCAATTGAGACGTAGGTACATGATCTAGATCCAAGGACTGAATACGAGATATGTGAACACCCATGTCACGGTGAACACCGGAGCATTCAATACAGACAATGATGCCGAAATTGGTGGAAAGCCATGTCGGATCTACAAATACACTTTCTAAACGTACAGCCAACTTAAAGGATTAGATTAACTTTTACCATTCTGGGAATAGCAATCAGCACAACGATCATTGCTAGGTAACCTTCTTATGTACTTCACGATTACATTTTGCAATTCCATTAAAGCCTGGTCCACCTTTGGCCCGAGTTTGCCGTTATCGTTAAAAGCTTTCTGTAACGCTCCTTCCTTTGAATTACTCAATACAGACACCCAGGAGGGCAAATCTGATTCTTCTTCAACTTGGAAATGGTACGTTCGGTTATCTGCAAGGAAACGTCGAGAAAATATTATAAAGTAAAAAAAAATTTTTTTTACTTAAATTAATCCATAAATCAACTAAAGTGTTCTATTTCAGACAAGCTTGGGACGTGAAGCCTAGTAAAATAAGAAAGAACTTACATGAGATGACATCAAAACACTTTTTGTCTTCTTGTACAGGCTTGATTTGGCACGTGAGGAGGTTTACGCGATTAGGTGCTTTGCTCTCGTCGGCGTGGTATATTGACAAAAAACCGTCACGAACTTCGCAGCGTCTCTTCTGCCAGACCTTTCGCATTTTGCCTTCGGATTTTTTCAATAAAAAACCTATTTTGACTAGTCCATGTTGTTTGTTGCCTTGCAACTGGTGAAGGGAATAACCCGTGGCAGGAACGTTCTGAGCGGCATTCATATTTGCATTCCACTAGCAGAAACAAGGAAACAATTCATTCCATCCATTTTTCTTCGAGCTGAGCGAATGTTTCACTTCTCCAAAACTGTCATGGCTTCTTTACCTCTTTTTCCAAACCAGGCGAGTTTTTGAGCAGGTTCCTCATTTCTATTAACTGCTTTCGTTCTTCATCTTGCTTTTGGCGTATGCTTTGCAAATTGACCGCCAAGTCCGAAACGTACGACCCAAAATGCTCAATGGTTTTCAACCCGTCTTGGAAATAGCTACATGGGAATTAAAAGAGTGTAAAAAAAGACAGCAGACTGCAAGCTAAATGAATTACTTTTGCTGGGCGTGGTAGTACTCGACCAAGTGTTGAAGCAATTCGACGCCTTTTTTCGTCTTAATCTCATTTACTTTAATAAGGTACTAGAATAAAAAAAGCCCATTTTAATTAGCGTCCGGTGTCAAGACATCCCAAATGGCATGCGACTTTTTTTCCTGTCTGCATTGTAAACAGACAATCTTACATCCTTCGTTTTATACCTCACACATCTGAAGCTGGAACATTTTACGTTCTTTATCCATTTCCTCGGCCACCTCTGCCGGCGTCACTTCCGTCCGCAAGAGCCCTGCTTCTTTGGCTTGAGCTTTCTTCTCCTTTTCAAGTTTACTGTATTTGGCTTCGTAGTCTTTCCATGTCTTATCGAAAGGCCTTTTGAGGTCGCCACGAACTCCTCTCAAGTCCCCTTTCAGTAAACTATCCACGGGGAAGAGCACAATATTGCTCAAGTTCTGCATCTGAAAATGACAACTCCATTAGCTCTTCATAAACGAAACTTAAAGAAGCTCATCCAAGGTGTCTGAAAGCGCAAGTTTTTTACATTAATTAAGCAAGTCTGGATCTAAAACAAAGTCAATTATGAAACTACGCCTTAGGCCTTAAGCCAATTCATTCCTAACGGGTACATTTCCCAAAAATGGAGAAAAAGGGGCTCTTCTCTGAGAACGACAGATTCCTACATTAGTCAAGCAACATTTCCGGTGCAGATAGGGTTTAACCTACATTTGGTAAAGAACAATAAAATTAGAAAATAAAATGTGATAAGCGGTTTTGTGCAATTAAGGGAAAAGTCTGGCAAGCACTGACCTAGAAATCTGAAGTGTTTAAAAAAATGATCCACGACGCTGGCCAGGCTACCCTTCATCTTGAGCGCTGCAACTGATAAACCCAAAATTTGGCTAGTTTATACAAGACTTTGTGTACTGGCAGTTTGCCAGCAGACCAACAGAACGTGACCTTTCATTCAGTTTTCTCAGCGGGCTTGCCAAACTACTCAACTTCCTATCAATCTGAGAAGGATGGACTGTCGAACAAGATTCGCGCGTACGGATTTGGTTTTTAAATTCACTAGTGTTGAATTATGCAGGGTTAGCTTAAAGATCCTCGACACCTTCGAACTCCTAGTAAAAATAAGCTACTCATTTTCTGACACTAAACACGGCATTATTTGCTAATTATACATAAAATTTCCAACGAAACCCAAACGCTTTAGGTTACGCATAAATTAAGCCACGGTATAATCCTATCTCATGGGAATTTGCTTTGGGAATTAATACGGGAAAAGTCGTGAACAATTTCGCCAACAATGTTCCATTTTTATTTTTAATACAACATTCAAATGCTAATTCATAATCGTCAAAATCCGGCTTACGAATGTTCAAAAGTATCTTTGGTACTTTTCGATAATATTTGAGAAGGCACAAGCTAGAAGCTAGAAACGTCTGGAAAATTTGTGTACAATTTGCAACAACACGGTTAATATTTTTCTCTTTGCTCTTTCTAGAAAAATGTGTTTCTTGAAATAAGTTTACTCTTCTTTTCAGCCGACAAGTTAAAAAAAATTGACAGAACATTAATAGTTATAAAAAATTTATTCCGATTTTAAAACATGTCAAAAAAAGCAGCTTAAAAAATATTTTCCCTCTTTGCACGCTAAGACTCTCTGTACAACTAAGATTTGCGAACAGAGTACCAACGACCGGAACTAGATACGAGCAACAGGTGACTTTCTAATGCAAAAACAAACAAAAATGTAATTTATGGCAAGAAAACGCCCGGTGCTACAAGTTATAGCACGTAATCACGAACTGGGAGTAACAAGTTTGGCCTTGACTTAAGTTCACCGCTTACACATTTCTAGGGCCTATTAAAAAAACTATTACAAGGTAAAAACGGATGTCATATGCATTCGCTGTGCTATTTTGCGCGATTAAACGTGCCTATTGTCAAACTCGGATTTTTTGTCGCTCGCAACTTGACGTTAATTTTCTTCCAATTATATTTTGGTAAAAATCTCCCCTACAATGGGTGTTTAACATCTGAGTGTGTCGAGAGGACTGCAGACGAGCCAAAAAATGTGTCGATAATTGGTTTTACGCTACTTATAATTTTGATCCAATTCGACGGACGCTAAACGCAGCGTATCGAACACTACACATGAGTGAACATTACCCCACGTGATCATGTAAACCGCTGTGTCCAATGATACTTGCTTTCAAAAGCTCTTCACAAAAATTCCTATCTGTCTGAATACAATAACTTCTGAAAGGAGAAAGAGGGTAAAGTGTGGAGAGGTACAAGTTCTCACATGAAAAACTTTCGGAATCCTAGGCGTATCGCGACGAAGTTCTTAAGCTCTTGAAGTGCTGCAATCGAGAAACCAGGGAAACCTTTGAAATAAATCCTCTCACAAGTTTAAGTCGTTTACAAATTGCCTACATTCTTTTAACTTTTCATGATACCTTTCCCTCAATATTAACTTTGATTTTTACTTGCTGGGTTTTCTAGCAAGGTCTAAGCAAAAGTTTTTCTTTTCAAAGCAGTGTGCAAAACGCTAGGGTCTACTTAATGAGCTACGGTTCAAACTTTACTCGTAGCCAAGCGCTTCCTGAATCGCAGATGAGAATCTCGGCGGACGGACAAACAATTACCGGAAATACGCCAAAACAAGAGACACAAGCACAAGACTAGTAAAATGACCATACCAAGGTTCTCATCAACGCAGAGAGTTCTTTGGTGACCACGGAGAATTTGATATAGGCTGCAACGATGTGAGGATCGTAATCCTTCCCGGTGCCGGGTGAACAAATGCTCCCCAAACCTTCTAACGCTCTGGATAGGTACAGCTCGTTTTCCGTGTGCGCTGCAACAATTCAAAGGAGACAAACGTTAAGGTGAAACGAATAAACTCGCATAAACATCAACTGATGATGGCATGAAATAAGAATGCAAAAAACGAAAATACGTAAAACGCAAATGGGAAAAAATACACACTATTACAAACGACGTCAAAACTAAGAACTGCTGTATATCTTAACAGCAGTTTTCTTCATGGTAAAAGCTATCATACTGTAGTCTTTTTTAATAACGCGAAAGATCCAAATTACATATCAAATCTGACCAAATGAATCGCACTGGCCTTCCGCATATGTAGATATCCAAAATTTTAAACATTTCGAAAATAAAGATTTCGAAAAATAGTGAGATCACAATAATAATTGCCGTCAAGAGCTGAGGCCTACGATGGTATTTACATGGAACAACAAAGAAAAAACGTAGCTAATTATCGTCTCAGAAAATTAATTAGTACGACTCAGGCACACCTAAAGCTCTTAAGGGCGAATTAAGTCTTCCAAACGCTTCGCGTGATTGCGCGGTCCAGACAATGACACCTATTTTTCATTATTCTTTTCTTTTTACTGGCTTCGTCCTAGGCTTTCGCCTTTTGACAATTTGCATATTTTTAAACAAGACAAAAGACGTCAAACACGCATATTTTCCTACTTTACTCCAAAACGGTCCTTGCCAGACAAACCTCGCAGATTAGCATGCTTTAGTTTGGTTTTATAATTGGCTTCTTTTTTACAAGAAAAATGCTTGAAAAGTAGAGCGCGCTTTTTTAGCGGCTCTAGAAAAGAGGAAGTTGAGGAGCGTAACAGCAAAAAAGGAAGTTACTTGTGCCACTCAAGTTGACGGCTTTCACAGCTTTCTTCATTTTTATCAATCCATCACGATCCACGTCCAAACTCTGCGAACAGAAAACAAGTTTTACAAAAGAGGTTAGTAAGATTCAATTTTACGGCCACTGGTTTAGAACCAGTTAATTACACACACAAGCACTCTATGGTATTGCGCAAGGCAACAGCACTTCCATATTCATTTGCTAACCAAACTGCCTTTTCAACTTCTATACTTGTCAATTATGGTTCTAGAACACATTATAAATTCAAATTACGGTTTTGTACACGCATTAAAAATTCAATGTGCACGTAAGTGTGGGAACTTGTTGACACTGTCCATAAAGTACTTTAGATAAGGCATTAAACAATTCACATGTACATTTGGAATTCAAAGAGACTTCTCTAATAGACCTAAAACGCTTATAAATCGTGAAAATAACGAGCTATTAAGTTTGATTACTCAAGAATCCATGTTTATTAAGATTGTCCCCTTCCAACAACCGCGAGAGATCAAATTTCTATTCAGCATTGTGTGCGCGCTGGAGAAACTTCACACCCACTTCCTCGCTAGCTGCGTCTTCTTCTTTTTTACTTTTCTTTGCCTGGCAAACTTTGAGATAACAAAGCCATTTCCGTAGTGGTACCCAACCGGTTATGTATTTTCATCCGATGGCTGGTTGGCCTTTTGCTAGCAATACCAAACGTGGAACATGTAACGAGGCTGCGACCAGGCAACATTCTTTCCTAACGGGATACATTCAAGTGGATGTTCTGAATGTCTTTGGCCTTTGCCAAGAAAAGAACTTCTCCGCCAATGGGAAAGGATGCCAGGTGTGTGAGAACCTCAGCACCTTGATGCGCTCTCAGCGAAAGCAGATGTAGGAAGAGAGCATTGCTTGGCCACTTTTAATGCTGCCTACAATAGTTGACCCCATGTATGTAAGATAACGGACACTTGTGCACAGATTGTCATCAATCCGTATCTCTGCTTGTACAAAATAGACTTGAAGAAAAGACAATATTTTTCTTTTATTTATTTTACGAATTACTGCCTTACTTGCGACCTACTGTTTTTACTTCACTATTTTCATTGTATTTATTTATTTTTGGGCTTAGTTGGACAAACGCGACAACAGTAGGTAAAAGCAGTGCGCATACATCACTTTTTCTATTTTACGACAAAAACCTACCCTAATTTATGTCTGGGTTCTCACTTGCTGGATTATCTTAGACTTGGTAAGATGTCAGCTGATACATGTCACACGCGCTTTAAGTGTCAGAGTTTGGAAAATTGACATCAGTCATGAAGACTAAAAATAGTGTGAACTAAGCCTTAACCCCCCAGTGAATTACACTATGTTCTCACCACATTCTTTACCTAGGGCTAAGCCTACGTCGCAATGCTTTTGCCAGCAGGCAGTGCTATTTTCTGTGACTTGTACAACGTTAAGCAGAGGCAGATGTTACTAATCGGTTCTCTGTAACTGTTTTTCTTCTACACTTCTTAAAAGTCAGCAAACTCCCCAATCACGTTGCTTCGTGTGGGTGTTGCTTCCGAAAAGCAGCAGGACGTAGGACGGGGGGCCAAAGTTGACGCTAAATAAGCAGAATAAACATAACATTAGCATAACCTTTTCCACAAAACTATGTTGGCTCCCTTTCCCCTTTTTCCTTCTGTTAATACCGATCGTAAAAATCTAGGTTATATGGATTTGGGTTGGGTTAACCGCAACATCCATAGAGTAATATAACACTCTACAAGGCATTCGCCCAATTTTGTTGCTTTCTAGTAATTTTCTCCATGTATACTATGCGCCGTATACAAACAATATTTTACTTGAAAATAAAATAAATACATTTTGCTCTGGGTCACGAAAAGTTGCGGTTATATGCCTTTGCTACTAAAATCTCAAAATAACGATAACCGACGATATAGGTTGTAATAAATACCAGATTGTGACTATGCTTCCAAGCCGAGTTGACAAAAGTTTCGCCCTTACGTAACTTACGAATACGCAACCCGATTTCCAACACTCCACGCAAATAAGTCAATCAGAAAGTTAGCGCCCTGCTGGTACCGCACTTACAAGTTAATTTCGGAGAAAAATAATCAAAGCCAAACAAAAACAAGAACAACAAAATGAAAATCTATCACCAACGCAGGCTGGCAATCATCCAATTAAGTTCTCTTTTGTTTATAGTGTAAAACGTCATCATTTTTTAAAGCTTTTTTTGTTCAGAATCCATTTTGTTCCTAAAAAAGATAAACCAGGCTTACTGTCACCTGCTACCTGACGTTCGACGAATACGAGCACTAACGAAAATCTATATCCACTCCTTTGCTTACTTATTTTCTACACCAACTCTGGTTACACTTTATGACTTATCTCAGTTAGCATTTATTAAAAAAACTGCATGTACTACGGCACGTACTAAGGGATTTCGCAGATTACACCAAATCCTAGACAACAAGTTAAGCGTGTAAGCAAGAAACCGCCTCTAATATCAACAGCGCTGCCGAAAGGTAAATGGCGTGACCATAGGAATGAGTACGGCCGATCCGTGATAAACTACAGCTACTAATCGTGTCGGTCGCGAATCGCGCACGATCCTTTAAGTCGTAGATCTCCAGTTCGAGATACCCACGTTTGTATTACTTTTCGGGTTTCCTTCCCATTTCCTAAACAAACCTTATCATAGTAAAAACAAAGTGATTTAACATGTCATGGGAGATTTTACCTGTTAACTTCTGTGCCTTTCAGAAGGTTACTCGCAAACATGTTTTACTCGAGACGTGCTCCATGTCCTGAACTTACAGTGCAGAAGGATGCCAAGCTGTGCAATTCCTATTCCTGTCTAGTGCCGTACTACATCTGGCTGATGTAAATAGTATGGCGTTTTTCGTACGGAGTAAATACGCCTTGAAGGAACCATGTGCTTCCGGTGTGCTTTAAGTATAGCACAGGTACGAAGACAGGCCTATTCAAAACGACGACATGAGGTCCTATGTTGTGCTATGCCACAATGGGCTTGCCTGTCATGAACTAGTCAGCGTAGGTGGAGCGCGTTAATTAAAGGGCACTAGGTACAAAGCCAAAAATGCCAATTCAGTATGAATAAAAGCTTTCAAAAGCGGATGTCCTTCCTCTCCAGCACATTTCTTGCTATGCAATAACGGACTTGTCTTTACTTGAAACATCACCACAACAAAGACGTTCGCGAAGCTTCTATTTGGTCGGCAGCTGCTCCACACCTTTTCACTATTGGAACGTAATAAAAACGGACCTATATTAACCATGCGGCATTGGGTAACAGTGAATGTTCCCATCCTGGGAGCCGCTGTAGGTACAAACTATGCGCGGGACAAACGCCAAGGGACGTCGCTCACGCAACTACGGAGTAGTTAGGCTAGGGTCGGTTTGCTTGGTTTGTTTTTTTGTACTCCAATAAAGTAATTTTAGTACAATCATGGTAATAAACATCAGTCCAAGGGCTGTGAAAGACTGACAGCCTATGGGGCAGTAAATCTGTCCTGATCTCACCCTCCCCCCTCATTCTTCACTTCATTCATGAGAAAGTTTGTCCGAACAAAATAAATAAATACATCAAAATTATATTTATATAATTTTTACTAATAGGTATATTGAAAAAATAATACGTAAGTTTTTGTATTTAAAAGTAATGTGTATAATTTATATGCTTTCTACTTAAAAAAATAATGCATGTTTGAATTTTAAAAAATAACGTGTATAATCTATAGCTTTTTTAAGTTTCTAAAAAATCAACGTAGATTGATTGTCGTTTTAATAATAAATTTTAAAAGTTTTTCATTTGATGAACCACTCAAACCTTTCTGGAATTAAACTGAAAAGGCAGAATTTAAAAACGTTAGAGAAGGTCAAATTCTAAGGTTTTCAATTGATCAAATTGAAACTGAATTGTTCACTTTATTTATTTAACGTTGAGTCAAAAGTTGCCAAACCGGATTGATGGTTTTTAGTCTTACAAATATGCTAGAAGACTCGATTACGTTTTTTCTAATAAGTAGTAACGGAAAAGGAATCGTAATTTGGCTGCTACAATAGCCTTTCGATTAACAATTTACGACAGCCTTGTGAGATGCGCTCCGAATCCCCCCGAGTAAAGATTTAATTCAGGGAGAAAGCAACACAGACTTTTGTCGAGCTCGGAAAAAAAGTAAGGCCACAGTGATTTACATAATCGGGGTAGACAAAATTGGAGTTCTTTTGAACGTCTCGTTAAGAACCTTAACCATTTGTAGAACTGAAAAGAGTCCAATTCGTAAGCCCATCGGTTCTCTCATGTTTAGTTCCGTTGGGGTGATATTTATTTCCACTTTTGCATACAGCTCGTTTTTTGGGGGGCTGATGGACTGTCAATAGCGTCAAGCAACAACGTTCATCGCTTCTTCTATCGTCCTTCCGTGTCTGGTGTACAACCCTTACGTTCTTACGTCATGCATGTATGAATAGGCTCTTAGGAAAAACTCGTTTCATGCCGTTTCTTCACCCAAAGTTTTTCAACACGTCTCTCAGTGTGTGATGGTCCTTCCGTGCCGTTTACGTTTCCCAAGTAGGTCCGGCGGTTTGAGGGTATTGTACAATGTAGGGGCAGGACAAGCAGGGAAGCTCGTGAAAAGCTCCAATCCTCGGACATTCCACGTACCCCTCCCTTATTTACCGACCTGGTAATGAAAAGCCCTCTAATCCCCACGGAAATCTGACACATCTAAAATCGGATGCCCAAATTGTATAACCTTTTGAGTTTTACGATTCCAGGAGCGTACAATAACAGACACAGAATTAGGGAGCTCTCCTACATAATCACGGAGCATGCCCAGATAAGCGTTATCCCAAGACAAATGTACGGCGTATAAAGCATAGAAAACATGCCTACGGTGGCGTCTTGTGGTTGGGATGGGCTTTCGCTGGAGAGAATGGGGGGCGTAGGTCACACGTCAAGCATACAAGCATTTCATGTACTGTACCACAAAAATGATTATTTTAACCAAATCCAGCCCTTTGTGGTGCCGTCAAGCGAGCCTAAAAAAAAAACTCGCATCATTAAAAAATAAAATGAAAATAGGAAGTGCAAATCCTTTTCAATCTAGAATTCAAAGAAATTCATTGAATTACTCCAAATGAAATTCACGACCAAATCTTTTCATAAAAAGAATGTACCATGTATTATCACGTTTTCACTCCGTCAAAGTTTGTCAGGAAGTGGGATTTAACTCTTGATAAAATCTGGATACGTAGAAAACCATGAATACCACAAATTACATGCCAACATTGTTAGATTTGGGGGATTTCTTCAGAATTCCAAAAGGTCTCTTTTTCACAAGCCTGAAATAAAATCTCACCAATTGTGTCCCTTGACTCCTTTTTGTACACAACAAACCGTGACTTACCTCTTCTAATGTGGCCAGTGTTTGTCTGCACTGTGGCATGCGAGAAACAAACGTCGATGTGGTAGGCGAATTGACATCCTGCCTTGTCTCCTCAATAAACTCGGCCACATTAATTAATCCAGGCATTTTGAATTCGCAGGGGGGTTTACGATGAGGGAGTTCAATGAGAGCCAAACAGTCGGATCACCGTTGGCGAATTTTTTGGACTTTTGTCTTCCAGTCCGTAGAAAACATGAAGCTCTGGCAGATGACAAGTTTCGATGCCACTGGTGTTTAGAAGTACTCAACGATTAACTGCATAGCAAACATTGGGAAATGGACACAGACACTTGCAGCCACCCGTGAACCGAGCTAAGGCAAAAACGTAAAGACAGCTGACCGAGATTCATTTAGAAATTTGCGCTGCTTATTACAGCTGGAATACACAAGTTCACACTAACTCACATAATAATACACAGAGTAACATTAGTTTTCAGGAAGTAAGAGGTTAAGAAAACGGAAAGGAAATGATCGGCGTCCTGTTTGTTTAGAACTTCAAGAGCACAGGTTAAACATCATAGGACGCATTAGAACGAAGTGGTTAGGAAGGAAGAAGGCAATGTTGAGTCAATGAACGGTCTGTGGAGGCGTAACGTAAATTTTGCGTACTGTTTTTTAAGAAATGTCAGCATTTAGTGCTATCTAGCGAAGCCAATAGGCATTTCCTCCGCCATCTGTTATGAAGCATCGTATCACGTGGGTTTTCGTACTGTGCCCAAGGCAAACGTGATGGAAGAGCTCAACGTATGATGGAAAAAGTTGGGAAAAGTAAACATTATTCTGTGTAGCTTCGAAATAGATAACTTTTAGACAACAATTTTTAATTCTTTATAGGCACATTTGACATATATAGCCGACTGTTTGATCACAGACCCTTTTTGAATGGAGAGCTGCAGAGGTTTTTGAAGGAGTTTGAAGTAAGTGCATAATTGATCCTCATACGTATTCATTGCATTGTTGATGCTGCGACGTTGAGTTATTTAAGGCCACTGGATATCACACGATCTTAATGGACGATTTCTTGGGAAATATTGTGAATACTTTTGTGAAAGCTATTGACATGTTTAAAATCTTGACAGTAAAGTTATAGACAAAAATATCTGAACGATTGTTAAAATTCTGACATGTCATTGCCTAATTTCATCATGCAGTAACAATTTCGTATTTTTCATAACAAGAGTTCTAGATTCTTCTGAAAATAGTGCAGAAATCCTTTTGATTCCGTAAATATTTTTTAGCAGTCGTTCGTATATTTTATCTTCTGGATTGCGTTGTCCAAGTCATGAAAATTGTGAAAAAGCTTTCCTGGAACACCTGAATTAAATGATGTTCGTAATTAAAACTTAACTAAAGAAAGCGATTTGAAAAACGTCCAGCAGTTTTGAAAAGCATTAAAACATTTCCCACATACTTGCTATTGCGAATTCTCCTGAGAGATATGTGTATAACATTAGGCTTAATCCTTTTTATTAAAGCATGGTAAACTCCAAATTTAAGGGTAATTGTATATTGAAAAGACGGCTTTTTGTCATAAATAGCACAAAAGAGGAGATACGGATTTGGAAACCCTAGTCAAAGACCAAGAAGTGTTGGCCGAACTTAATGCATCTCCAAGCGAAAGTATACAAAAATCTATAACTTCTGATTTGAAGAACCTACTAGAGTCAGTAAACGCGTGTACATTGGAAATTGGTTCCGTTAAGAACCCGTCCAAGAAAGGCGAGGTAATGCTGGCACGCTGTTCTGTTTTGATGTATAAATATTCATGTTGAACTGCTTTGTTTAGGTCGCCGTTTCGGAGGCTTTTCTGGGAAAACAAAGAAATTTGAGACAAGAGGAGTGGGGGCAAGTTTTGGAAGAAAGCACCGCTCAAATGAGCGCATTGGACAATTTGATCAAAGAGAAAGAGCTTAATTATCGCCAATACTACGCCTCTCTGGAAGAACAGTTGAAAGTGAAATAAAAACATGTCTGTCGAAATTAAGCCGTCGCCCAAGCTATTCGAGTACGTTTGTACGCTCGAAGCTCCAGATATGCCAGAAAATTTACAAAAGCTCAGAACTGGCGAAGGAAATATTCGAAACAATGACCTCAAATGGCTAGAGGCACACATGAAAAAGCGAGTGCCTTCTGTTTACATTCACGAACTCCTGAAAGGCTCAGAAATCATCCTACCATCTCTCTCTCCTCCGCCGCCACGGAATCCAGAGCTCGTTGCGCGTTTAGAGCGGCTCAAAGCTGAACAGGCTCAGAAGGAATACAACCGGATGACCAGCAATGTCACCAGAACCGCCGAACGTAGTCTGAATATCGGCCAGGAATGTAAGTTATCTGAGTAAAGCGGTTTAGGTAGTAATTAGTCCGTCTCTTGCAGTGAAGCAAATTAACGCCCAAATGTTGGAGATTTTCCAGTTTGCCCTTTCACTAGTGGCAGCATTTGCGTTTGGATTCTTCGGCGTGCATTGGCTGATTGGACCTTTCGAATTTGGCACTCGAGCTTTAATTGGCATATTCGTCACGATTGTAGTGGGCGTGGCGGAGTTGTATTTTCTGGTCCGTATTATCGGCGAATCGGATTCGCCCAAGTTAACTAAGAAAGTTCAGTAAGGTTGCTTTATTGACATATTACGCGTAAAAAAATTCCTCAAGTGTATTCCAGACAATTCTTACCAAGTATAAAAACCATTAATACAGAAAATCATCGTTAGCAATTTTTGGCTCGTCGTGGGTTCGTGTTCCTGTGCTAAGGCTAGCCTCAGACAGCGTCTGTTAGGGATGTACTAATGAATGTGATGTCGTGACCTCTGTGTTAGTAGCTTCTGCCGTCGTGTTGGTTGGTATCGTGCTAGTTACATTACTAGATGGCCACTGGACGACTTGCTGTCTGGCAAGGACTGAGGAAGGTTCCGTCAGAGAAGTAAAGGCTGCCATAGTTTCCGAACGGCTCCGGTTAGTGTCCACAATATTTTTAGACAGTGTTTCTTTGTCCGTGTTTGTCGTGTTCGAGATGAACAGACTACTTTGATTTTCGTCGGACGGACCGAGAGGAAGAGCAGTGAACGCTGCTGTCTGATGGGGATGGCTAATGTTCACTTCAGGTCCTGTTCCATTCCGCGGCTCAATTCGCAAGCTGCCAACATTGGGTGGGTCTTCTCTGTGTAGATAGGCATAGGGACGCTCAGCAAATCGATCCGAGCAAGGACGCCACTGATCTTTGGCTATGGAGTTACCCGTACCGCCTACGTAGCACCTGCCCAGTACAATAAAACATATATATCAAAATCCCGTTACAGTGGACTCAGTAAATAAAGAATTCCGGTAGGTGTTCCCGGCATATAACTGTGTCTGGTCGTAAATGTACACAAACATTGTCGTCTGTAACGAATTCGCTTATTAAAAGAGCAGCATACTCGCGCTTATTAACGGAACTTGTTTATAACGGACTATAAGCGGTCCCTATAACAGCGGGGTGTGCGCTGTTCTATTTTCATTTCATAATGAAACACTAACGGTACCTTGCTGTAATGCGTAGCATTAGCGTATAATGGTAACGTTAAGGAGCAAGTGGGCATTTGCGACTGTTAACGGCTTTTCCTTTTTTATTCAAAGCCCTAATTATACTATAGTCTAAAAATATACTCGGTTGACGGACAATTGCTTGGCTGCCTCAAGCGCTAAGTGTGTTTACTTGAGTAAAACGAAGAATAAGATTTCAAACTAACTAAAACTAGTGCTCCTCAGTTGTTTCTTGTGCCCTAGTCTTAGGACAGAAGTAACATGAGGTGTGGGAGGGCTACAAGTCATTACGTATTACAAATGTTACGTATTTGAAAAATCGTTAGAAATATTCCGAAAATGTCAGCTGGTTTGCGGAAAAAATTCTGTAGTTTTCTCCAGCGACACTTCTTGTGTAGCTCTGAGACATTTTGGACACTCGCCTCTCCTTTGTACTGTAAACGGCCTTCTACCTTCAGAAATGTCGACAACAGTCGAGATGAGCAGATAGTACGCTCTAAAAGCGTCATTACGTTCCAATACATTTCTATAAACTTTAAGAAATGGGGAAAGTGGTCAGAAAATGTTAAAAAGTGCGCAGAATATGTTCGTAAGTTGCCTAGCCGAAATACCGTAATGTAGAATAATACCGCCTGTGTTTCGTAATAACAGTAAAACATGTAAGCGGCGACAGGTGCTTAACTATTATTCCGGTGTAAGAGAAAATTCTACCATAAAAGAATTATCTCTGTGTGACACTTTCGACCATTGTAGTCGACAGTACGTTGTCTAACTGAATCGTTATGATGGAATTGAAGTACATCCTTAAGAAAGTGTCGCACGTCAGTTAAATAATTTTCTTACCATGGATAATTGAAACCGCTAGTGTAGCCACAAACGTGATTAGGTCGGCAGCAATAATCCCATGAGTTAGGACCAGTCTCACAAAACCAGTATCCTGCTTCTCTATTTTCACGACAACGAGTACCTCCTCTACAACGCACGCCCGACACCGTAACAGATAGCCCTTCTGCTGAGCCAGACATTATTGGGAGATTCTCTAAAACAAGCATCAGTTAGGAAACAACTTGCCCAGGATGTACGATTATTTACCAGAACTTTCACATTCTCGTGAATAAAGCGAGCGTGCAAACAGGTGAAAGTCGCGGTCCTCCGTTAAATCGAGGTATTTGTCCAAGGAACGGGTATCTGCGTCGCTCAGAAAGCAATTGTTGCGGTTACGCGAGTAGCCCCCGGAAGAGTCCGTCAGCCTACAAGAGTATCATTTACAATCATTTTGTATTATATAATAGGTAGAATATAAACATACAATAAAAATATATTAAATGATAAGAATCCGAAAAACGTTAATTACCTGAAACTAAGCGTCCTGCAGTTGAAATTAAGTGCACGAGAACATTCTGCCTCACATTCTGCCAAAGAGCGGACTATTAGCGAGGCTCGTACTGCACGTCGATTCAGGTTGAAACCTGAACGGTAACTTACGTAACACCCTAAAAGAAATGCCAGAACAGAAACTGAGTAAAAAAATCGATGGTAATTGCAGAAATTCAGTAATATAAGAAAATATTTAACCTTGGAATAACATCCATAGGATTTCGAAAGAGTTACAGGTTATAGCGGTTAAGCGACATGTTGCATTATTTATATACACAAGTCCTGCTGAATCTTAGTGAAAGCACGTGATATAATACGAGACACGTGCTAACGTGCAGCAAACGAGACAACTGGAAAGCTACAGTGCGTGGAAAATGCACGGTCCACCACATACGAGTTAGTTTATGCTTCAGTAGCAGAACAGTTAGTAAGAGCTGAATTAGTTAATTTCTCTTTCCCATTACTGTACAAAGATGTGTCTTACCAAGAGGTTTTATCTCATTAATTGCATCGAAATTCGAACCCCAGCCAGGTTTATTTTTATCCTGTGAAGCAGTTCCGATGCCTACCACATATCCAGGGTATGAACTTGTGGTACCGTAGGTTGATGACTCAAAATTAGGTCGGTCTCGGTTCCAGCTTGTTGGTTTCTTCCATTGTTCATCTTGGTTGTAATCATACGCGTGGGAGGAACCGTCCAAGTGACCGTGGGCGAGGCTTGAATCCGGTCGACCGGCTACGAAAGAAGGCCTATCCCTATCGGCAGACAAAGGTCGAGACCAAGAATTCCCCGACGAGCTCATGCCGGTACTGCTAGACCCGTAAGATGGCGTTCGGTATCCATCGATCGATGATGGCCTTGTGACAGGGTGACGGTCGGACCAATACCCTGTACCTACATGCATAGGATGCTGATCCCGATCTCTATCCAAGGTAGATTTCAGTGAAGAATCTCCATAGTCAGAGCCATGATTAGGAGACGATGGCTCGTAACTGTGTGGACGTTGATGGCTTGAGCCTCCTGTTGGACCGGAAGGCCATCCAAGCGCAGGCCGCATGGTCCAGGAGCCGTCGGAAGAACTATGTTGTGCTTGACCACCGTAATGGGAACTGGTAAGACTCGAGTCGAGGCTTCCTACATTTCCCGTCAAAGTCACCCAGGCTCCCCCAGGTGTGGGCTTGAGCCAACCCGAATTGGACTGTACAGTGTCGGTGTTATAATTTACGTCTGAGTAGTGTGGTTTGTCTCTAACTGGTACAGCGGCAGAAGCTTCAGAACCCCAAGCATTTTGCTTGTCTACTGTGCCACTGTGAACCCATACCCCGGTGCTCACTACCCCATGCCCATCCCACGACGGTGACCGTGTCCCACCCGTGCCGGATCCAGCATCAACTGCACCTGCGTCGGTGTTAAAGCCGGATCCGTAGCCGCTGCCCGAGTTACAAAGGCCACCGTAGCTGGTTCTCCGCCAGGTGTCATAGTTTCTGTCATCAATTAGGTCACGAGTCGGGTCAGCTTCCTGAACGTCCGTGTCGGAAAGGTCACAGTTGTCCGTGGTTTTATGCCACGCATCGGAACTCCCAACGGCATCAGTAAACCTAAAATATGAGCAAATTGTTAAGAAATCTATACGCGAATTCATTGAAAAAATTTTCGGAAACGAATAAGGAAAGACGGTATAAATTGAATACAGTAAGCCGGTGTAAATGGAAGATATTTAAGATTACCTAAAACTGAAGGACCGGCACGTGAAATAGCGTGACCGCAAGCATTCTTGCTCGCATTCTAAAGGCGAATTCACCGGTAAGGTAAAGCGGATCATCCGACGATCAAGACGAATTCCAACACGGGTACGTAGGAAACATTCTACAGGTAGAAGAGAAGGTTGGACGTTTTTTACGATCAATGCATTTAGTCTTTAATTTAATCTCTTAACTACATAGTAGTCTCAACTCATAGCTACTAGATGCACAATTGTCTTGGCTATCCACTAAGGTACGTATTTACCTGGGCTACAATAGGAATATGTGTAGCAGATAAATAAAACAACGGTCATCTTTTTTTTCTTCCACAGTTCATAGCAGGAGAAACAGGCGGACAGAAGCATTACACGCCGTGTTTCTCATAAGGAAACCGGTCGAGCGAATTTTCATATTTTTTTATTATAAACTTTAAATACCTTATTGAAAATCTATAAACGCAAGCTTCATTGTTTTTATAATTACTCCACTCCCGCCAATTAGTCCACTCCCGCCAAAAGAACCTTACTTTTCATAAATAAAGTTTTCTTCTGAAAAATGCAACACTGTACAAGGTTAGAGACAAGTTTTCTGAAACATGCTGTGCTGTGCGGCGATGCCATGTGTTCTTGTAAGAAAGGGTTCGTTTGTTTAGACCACGACATCGCTCTTTATGGTTTCATTGCTCTTAGAAAACCACTGTGAAGAACTGCCAGCTCAATTTTTCACTTACAGATTGGTAATTATGTTTTACCTGAAATCCATGCTTACCAATTTTTTGCAACTTATTATAAAAATACCAGCGAAAACAAACCCTCCTTTTCTTGCCGGGAAAGGCAGAGAAGTTTGATTTCTTTTCTTTTCTGAAACACGCTGTGGTTTTCCTATCCAACATTTCCACAAGTATCTTGTCAACATTTCAACATATAGTGGTTCCCATATTTTTACTGACCGAAAATATTTCGATTTCATTCAAACATTTTCAGTCGCAGTTGTTTGTTCCCTTTACCTTCAGTTTCGTTCCCAACCTGATTTAATCGTTCGAGCATTGTGTGAGTCACATTCCTAAATAACATTTGCGCACCACATTACTAGAGTAAATGAGAAACTTACGCCGATCGGTTTATATGATTAAAAAAAACTTACGCCGAGGCACACCACTTGGAGTCAAAACAGTATTGGCAGCAGGAGCGCTTTCACATTCGCGATCAAAACGGACTCGTTCATGCAAGTCAACCTCTCGATCGTCCGCCAAGTCTCGGTAAGGGTCCAACTCATGAGGGCTTTTGTCACTCATGTCGCAGTTATTCTTATTGCGACCGTAATTAGCCCCCAAAGCTTCATACCTTCCCAAAGAGAAACACATGAAAAGCATATACGCAAAGAAACAGAAGCGTCTTACCTGAAAGCGTACATTCTGCACGCAAAATCGGTCATTCTTAGGCACTGGGCTTCGCAGTCTCTCTGGCTACGTACCGCGACTGAGTAGCGGATAACTGCTCGGTCTAATCGGGTTCCTGCCTTAGATCTACGGAAGCAAGCTACAAAAGTGTAGACGGAATTTTAGTATATTTGATAGGATCGCGCGATGGAAAATAGTAGCGGAAGAAGAAATTACAAGGGAAATCATCGTTCGCAGTGGAAACGGCGTTACCAACCCCACCATAACCGTAATTGCCGTAATACTTCTCCAAACCCATGTAAGGAGTGCTACTGCTACTGGCCCATAAATATCCCGCGCCTCGTTGGTCACAGTCGTGGCCTTTGCCAGTACGCTCATAGAATTCTGAGTCAATATCGTTAATGAAGACGAAGGTAGGCGCTAAGCGAAGCGATCTGGAGTTTTCTCGACTCAAATCGCAATTCGGAGATAGAGTAGGGATTCGCCTTCTGTATTGGGACAAAAAATCTCAGTTCGAGCTACTTTATGTAAGACCTTGAAGACGAGAGAATGTAATACCTGTAACTGAACGATTTACAATCGAAATGTGTCTCGCGAACACAGAGTAAACGACACTCCTCGGCAGAAATAACCATCAACGATTGATCTACATAACGCGCGTCTAAGCGACGACCTGAAGCTACCAGCGAAAAGCAGACTAACACAATAGAAAGCTGTTAGTACAAATTAACCCTGCTATAACAGTGACGGCAATACTGAAATAATCTGAATGGGCGAACGGACACACTGTTTCCGCTAACAACAAAATGTGATAATTTACAAGCTGAAAAGTAACAAGCTATTTTGTGTGAATTCGGGAGATGGACACTCCCATATCACCGTCACTGAGAAATAGCCTTACAGTCAAATTCGGATATTACACTAAAAAAGGAAAATAAGGAAATTAAAAATATAAAACAAAAACTTAGTAAAGCAAATAATAATAACAAATTATGTTCGCAACAAATTACCAGCAAAAAAATATAAAATAAAATGAGTAAATTGACACGAAATACATAATATATAGTTAAATAAAATTAAAAATAGGTGGGCATAATAATGACAAAATATTTTTTTTTAAATGGAGGCAACTAACCACTAAGGTTTCTAAACGTTATAAACCAAGATAGCGCATTTAGGGCAATTAGTGCACTTATCCGAGTTTGACTGTAGTAGTACAGTAGAGGGCAAAAAAAAGGGTGGGGACAGCGCGCTTAAATGGCACGTGCATGTCCAGGCAAGCGCCAAGCTCCTTCCGCGGGGTTATGCTTTTGCCAACAGTCGAGGCAAGCGGGGAGAAGACAACCCTTTTTCAGCACTACCTGGGCATGCCCGCGCGCATTGTACCTGTTTTCCCTCCCTTTTTTTGCCCTCTACTTGTACATCTTGCTGAAGGAAATATGAAAAAATCCCAGAGCATTAGTTCCTCTAGTGACACTGATTTAATTACGAAATGCAGAATGGAGCTCTGATTAAAGCAGTAATCTTTCTTTTAAGGTGCCACAAACAGCACTTGATCAGAGATTTGTCCCCCAGAATTGTTTTATTCTGTTGAATCAGTCTCAGGGGACCTTACTATTGCTCAGGAATTTAAGTGTGCCAGTATTTCTTCCGCTTGAGACTACCAATAGGGAAATTAAAGGTCGAACCTGGTCCTTCGTCAATGAGGATAATTTCACTTCCAGGAACTTTGGTCAGAGCTCCCATAATCATCATAGCCCAGATACCCACCATGATGATCAGCTTATCAAATATTCGCGCACTGTTTTCGTCATAATACAACGCGAACTTAAATTTCGGGAAGCTCATTGGGCAAAGTGCTCAAAAGAAAACCTGCACACTTTTTCAACTCGGTCTCCAAAAGTAAACACTGTCTTACGCGGCTTCTCTTTCAGTACTAAATTAAGGTATTACTCCTCGTCGTGTTTTCAATACTTTCAAAACGCAAGGAAGTAAGACGAAGTCACGGTTAAATCCAAGGTCATCTTTATGCTTCAACTTAACAATGGTATGATTTCGTCATCGTGTGTTAGCAGGGTAGTCTTGAACTCCTTGCAGGAACAAAGGGTGGATTTCAGTCTCACTAAAAATCACTGGCACACAACAGAAATCTCATGCCAAGGCCCTGCCCAGGTATCCATGAAAGAAAAACATAGCAGACACTACCGATTTGCAACGCTCGCCGGGTTTTTTCAATACCACTCTTTCATTTTCAACTACAATTACGTGTTCGCGAGACCAAGTTCCTGCGATTTGTCACTTTTGCAAAAAAATCGGCAGAAAAAGACTTCAGTCCATATATTCACGGTTTCTAGTAGCGATTTCTGCATCTATGACGTCTTTAACTCATGATTTTGCGTGTTCCTTTATTGTGGATGGATGTGACTGTTGAAAACTGTTTTGCTACTCAATGCTCTCTTTGTGTCTGGTTAACTGGAAACTTCGATGATAATCAGTGACCATAGCACAGAAGTCGACGTTCATGAAACAGACACTCCGAGACCTGTGCACGTAATCCGCTTCACTTTTGCCTGCGTTCTGTGCGCAGGTGTTTTGAGTGTATGATCACTTTTGCAATCGCTTCTCTTACGCACAAGGGCGAACAGGAAAATAAGGATGAATAGTACGTTTCGTTAAATAGATGACGAGACTGTGGCAGACTCAGGAACTCTAGCGTATTTCCCTACATTTCCGAGAGCCTAAATACGGATCGAACGCGGAAGTTGAATGATTGCCCTTAAACGGAAACTGAACGTATATCCATTAACACCCTTTAATTTGACGTCTATGACCTAATTTGAGAGTGTTAGCCCTCACATTAGCAGTCAACAATCAGAGCAACGCGGGGATATATTTATAGTTTACCATTTCTTCTTCCTGTTCGCGGCTCATCTATTGCTAATTTTTACACTGACCTATTCCTTTTTTCTAGGCCAGTTTGGGCATTTATTGTTGACTGGTACATTTCTGAAAAGAATGTTGCGAGAAAAACGAAAGCACTTACATAAATTGGGACCTATATCTTTACCTTGCGAAAACAACATCATAAAGTGCACACTGAGTACTTTGCAAGCTTTGGAGTGCTCTAGCAAAGCCTACTCAATGCAAATACCGGAAACGTCTTTACTTTATTCAGAAATAGCTACTTCTATGGAAGAGGAGCAGCAGAGAAGCAAGAATATATTACAAAACGTAAATAAGAAAGTGAGAAAAAGTTACAACGTTTCGTGATCAGTTGCAAGCCAACTCTGCGGTAATATTAACGTGCTGTTGAAGACAGTGGAGGTGATTTTAATGAAAAATTTGATGTAAGCTTACAGGTTCCTTTTAATGGGTCCGTTGGGGGAGAAACCGGAAGTCCTACAGCCGTTGGCCGTTGTGGAAATGGCGTTTGGATTCCTTGATTATCTGTTGGGTAACTTGGAGGCGAAGGTACTACTCCAGCGCACTCGGAACCGTAACGAGCAAATACACTGGACTTCGGATCCAGCTCGGTGTCTTTTTCTGCCACATCAAGTTGACTTTCTTTCCAATCACTCAGCATACAGTTTGCCTGGCCTTTATAATCCACCACCCTTAACGTAGTAACGTAACAGATTATGAAAAAGATATTAACTCTCGGCATTTCATTAATGATAGTAATTATTTATAGTGCACGTGATAGAAAAGAATGTGTGACGTATGGTGAGGTCTATCTCTATTTTCTTAACATGGGTGATGATTATGAAAGAGAGTTGGGCATGGTTGAGCTAGTGTAACATTTTTTTACACAAAATGTCAGGCAGTATTAGTAAAAGAAAAGGACAATAGGGCTACCACTCTGTCAGACTATGAACAAAATTACTACCGTTGATTGCAACGCAGTGGTATATGACTAATGACCTTCAGTGGAGGTTAATGAGATTTTCAGTTCGTCATAAATAAACTTCGAAATAATGACTATCGAAGTAGATCTCCGGAGGTGTACACAGAGGTACATACGGTTTATAGAGCTCATTCGAAAGTATTTAGTACATGCGCGCGATCTGTAATCCGTGTGCTGTTCAGTGTTTCGTAAGAAATCGAACCAATACAAGTGTCGTTATACAACAACACATAGTACTGGATTTCAAAAGCTATTCCCCATAGCGGCAGCTGTTGTAGCTCTACGGATTGCTCCGAGAAGATCGCATAGGGCGTTGTTTACGCCACTACCGTGCGTTCAGAAAAGAACGGCTCAGGTTAGTTTTCTTACGAATATCTTCTGGTAGTTTGCTAGGGCAGGTCATTGCAAAACATTTTTTTTATTGCCCAACACTGGTAGTCACAAAGTATTAATAGCTTTTCCTCACATGTGTGTAAGACACGCATTCGACACAACATCGAACCACAAAAAGCGTGCATAGAAGAGAGATGGGTCAGTTGGAACGCAGTGTAACTCAAATGGAAGCAATAACCTGTGATCTACTGACTTTCGGACTCTGTAGAATTTCAAAGTCACAGTAAAGAACGCGAATTTGTTTTTTAATTTTATTTTCAATGAAAACAAAAAAAACTTCGCGAGAAATCAACATACAAATACGATTTCGCGACATCTTCACAAAGAAATATCGATTTATTTGTGAAAATCTGTTTTTTTATTGCTATATTAAATTACAAATGCCTAAGATATTCTATAAGAATGATTTGCAAGTTAAGCATATATTAGCCAACAATAAGTTGAAAGCGCAGACGCCAAATCATTAAAGTAACTTAACATGGGGAAAATTTATTTATTTTTTATATTAAATTATCATAACATATATCATACGTACATTTCATTAGCACATTAGATAAGTTATGCAACAATAAATCAGTTATGTAACAACAGCAAAGACTCGATTGATGAGTTGTCTTATAAGGAAACATAGGTTAACCCCATGTTTCATTTGACGTAAAACTGAGAAGGTTGAAACAAATGATCATCCAGTTGAAATGATCGTTTACTCTTTTCCTTCTTCTTTCTTAACAAATCACCAAACAGCTCGCCGAATCGCTAAGACATTTTTCTCACCCAGTGCATATTACATCGGACTGTAGTGCGTAATTGAAGTAATCAATGAAAACCTCTTGTTAGTTCCAACTGATCCATCTCTCCTCTACTTCGTTCTCCCAGACGAAATAAATGCAAATCAAAAACCACAATTTGCCAACGCGACATTCCGCAACCGTTTTAATGCATAGAAAACATGTAATTACCCGTAAGAAATAGTTTCGCATTCGAACAATGCTCTCTCGCATTCTTTCTTACAATCATCCAGCGATGAAACTGGGAGAATACGGACGATGTATTCTTCTCGAAGCTTTCTTCCGGTTGAAATCCTTTCCCAACACGACGGTGTCTCTGCGGAAAAAAAATGAATTAAGTCCAAAACAAGTGACGCCTTATAGTGGCTCATCATTGACCTAAAATTGACATCCTAATGGATATGCATTACAATCCTACTTTTGTGGCCAATGCACCTAACAAACGGAAATCATTTGTTTAGCATGGAGGCCAGAGGTTAACGCTCGCTATTCAAAGCAGTTCCTTCCGCCACAATAGACAGGATCCCTAACTCCCTCTTTCTAGCCAACTGGTACAGCAATGTTAAAATTACGTAGTTCTGCTAGAAAACCCAAAGACAAGGTTACCAGCACTCCGTTGTCTAATGCGGAATTGTGGGAACATGCCCTCATTAGTCGAGGAAAAACAAACTCCTAAAAGCTCACCGAATTCCCTTCTGACCAAAAATGAAGTCGTAACTCCCGTACGCTTCTGTTTTTAAAAACTGCGTTCTAGCGGGAAGGGAGCTTCGTCTCTTTAGGAAAACCTACAAAGCACAAAACGGAAGTTCAGCAGCAGGAAAAGCCGCTGTGCTTCACCTATTACGTCATCCATGTCAGCGAGGGTGATTTAACACCGTTTACCCGTGTATTAAGCATTTTAAATGCAACTTTAATAGAGATTCGGGTGACAAAGCTCCTAGATGAAATTAACTAAGGCTCAGGAGAAAACGAAGTACATGTACGTGTATACCTGCATTGCGCAATTTGGTGCGGATCAAAGGCGACCGCAAAGACGTAGCGGTGGCGATTTCTGTCGCATAACTTCTTTCACTTATAATAAATAACAGCAAAACACTGAAATAAATAGAGGCGTCCATGTCGGACCAGCTACAAGACCTATACTGATGTTTCTGGGAGAACATCCTGCTATCTTTCACGGCCAGGATATGCATGTCACTTGGTAGTGAACTCTGTAGCCCGTCTTGCGGAACGGAAAGCTGGAATCCCACGAATAAAGAAGGAAAACACTACACTAAACGGTATTCCTTTACCCAATCCTTGCAATACTAGGCACTTTTTGTGCTAAAGTACAATCGAACTCCAATTGTCCCAGCGCCAATGTTGAGACTCTTCGACGAATCGATCAGAAGATGGCAAATTTCTTGCTTCAGTGACTTTGGTTCCTCAAAAAACTTATCAGTTACGGAAACATAATGGTGCAAAATCAGAATACGAACCGCACAAAAAGCTTTCGAAGAAAAGTGTCCACATTATTACAATAATCAGTGCATATACTGGTTTTCTGTTTACAGTACTTTTTCGCATTGCGAATCTGGTCAATAAGTCCAATTTTCTTTGTATCAGAAGCTCTTAGAAACAATTAGTCGACAAGATCAGAGTTCCGAAGCCTACAATAAAGCTGAAAGATATAAATACAATTAACTAAAGCAGGCGTACATTTCAAGCTCCAGAAATTCTACAACTGTTAGGCGTGTTTAAGCTAGCATACTTTTTATAATTATAAGGCTTAGTGCTTCAATAGACTCATTCGGCCAACACAAAGGAGGCAAGGTTAGTATGGAAACAATAAAACACAGAACGAGATCTGTATTTGTGAGGTAATATCCACACATTTAAGGAATTTTGGTTTCGCGCAAGTTAGCTGTCGTATTACTCGTCTAGTCTGCACGATATAGTAGAAGTCAAATGTGTCACGAGTTACAGTGATTCCCGGCATTGTATCAAAGAAGGAAAAAAATATAATACTTTGTCTCTGCAGCAGCACATGATTAAAAAAATTTCTTGTACGCATTGCAATTATTACTATTCTACATTATTTAGCGATCTGCACATAGTTTCATTCTTTCAATGGCAGTCTCTCATGGTACAAGAGCAAATTCGTCATCCTCCCGGTCGAAATCTTTTCCCCGCACTGTGGAAGACTGATGGTATCGAGAACGACTAGCAAAATCCGCATTTTCTTCCGTTAACTGCGACGATTCTAGTTCCAAAGGCGGTGCTTCAGCGGCTACTACAATTTCCTCATAACCACGAGGTCGACGTCTATAAACAGTAATACTGTTACGTCAACAAGTAAATTCCAAAAGAGGATATGCGTCACGTTGACATTAGACTTACCCACACATCACCGCTAGGCCATTTCTAGCCCACTGGAGGAATCTAAAATCCCCTGCCAAGCCCGGATTTACTCCTGGATTGGCTCTTCCAATGTAGAACCACACGATAAACACGACAGATAAATTGACAATGGCGTAAGCCCAGTGGATGAGAAACATCATCGCAATTTTCAAAGTCACCTAAAAGCCATATAGCATTAAAAGTCGCACTACGAGTATCAAGAGATATAATCTTCAAGTATTAGGAGTAACAGATACAAGAATTGTAAAAAAAAATATTTACCCCGAATAAGGACACCCAGCGGTTGCAGAAAACAGAATACCAATTTTGGGACTTCCTCCCGATGTTCGGCTTCTTAGGAGGCTGGCTTGGTGGTTGGTTGGAAGCGGCTGGATTTTGCAAAGGATCAGTAATGTCAGATACAGCGGAATGCTCCGCTGGCGTAGTCTCGGATGACGTACTTGCCTCACGCTAAGATTGAAAAGTAACGTTACGTCGCTTCAGTAGATAATGGAACAAAGTTAAGGCAAGAAAGACTAACCCCGGCGGCTCTGTGTCGGACTCGCTCCGGAAATAGTTCATCCAAATCGGACAACTTATCTCTCGTCCCGTAAGTACTCTCACCGCCATTGGTTAAGCGAGTTGTATCCGACGTTTCTGCACGCGCTCGGTACCTACGCCAGAGAATGATGAAAACTACGTAATCACGAGAACAGCTAGTGAATCATTACTTGTACTTTTCCTCTCGCTCTTGTTGGATGTTGAAAGTTTGTGCCAAAGCAAAGTACGCATAGTCAATGCAAGCGTACGTTAGTAAGAAAGGCATGGTTACAATAGGCGCCAAGGTATTCAGCTGTCCGATCCAGATAAACAACAAAGTCACGGTTGCTGCCAAAATTAAGGCATAAACGGGCACACGATTTGGACCTCGCTATAGAAAAGAATTACGAAAGAATATTTAGAGAAAGGAAACTACAATAAAATCTGTTGTTTTACCCCTTTGCTAAGAAAATGAATCACTGGTATCACTTTCTGACTGGCAATAGATTGTAAAACACGAGGTGTGCCATAAAATGTCCCCAAACTACTTGACAAGGACGAAATGTACAGCCCAGCCAGAAGCATGACCTCTATAAAACAGTTCATTAAGTCGAAAGTACGTTTTACACGAAAATACACTCAAGTACTCACCAATGGCAGACACTTTGGCGGCTATTAAGTAATTGGTGTAAAGTACATCACGGGTGCAGGTAGAACCCAAAACAAGCATAAAAGTTAGGTATAGAAAACAACTGAAATGCAAAAAGGTTGTTTTCTGTTCCATGTGGTAAATTTCTCTTCTTCTTTCTTTGCTCTTGTCTCTATTTACCATGTTCCTACAGCAGCCAAGGTTCCTGTAGGAATATCACGCGAGGGATTCCGTAAGTCTCCACTCATATTAATACCAGCCATCACTCCTGTGACGGTAGGAAAATAAATGCCTAACACAGTAAACCAAGTTTGCCCATCTGTGAAGGAAGGACCACTGTTTTCTTCTAAAGTTGTAAGATTCCATCCAACAAACCCGTTTTCTAAGGGAATAAATATTAACTAATAAATTGAAAAATAAATTGATCCATATAAAGCACACAAAAAATCATATAAACTAATAAATGGCGTAAGAAATACAACATGCTCAGATAAAATGTCTGGTCTTTACCGGGATCAGAATGGACAAATGATCCGACCATGAAATCCAAGGCCGACAGCAGTAAGCACAGCAAAAGTAGAAATTGTAGCTTGATAACCCATTTGACTCCCGCCATATTAAAACCACAAAGAACAACCACGACAGCGGTCGCCATAGCTCGCTCTATCCAAGGATTCTGGATATTTAGTAATCCGCCTACTGACTCGGCAAAGCCCATAAGACACAGTGCACCGCTCACAGCCTATAAACTTTTTTTAACGACTGATTAACAGCTACGTACTTGAACACTTACTTGGCCGAAACAATACAACAGGCCGACAGCAGCTGCTAAGCGGGAGCCTAATACGTGACTCAGTAAAAAATAAACGCCGCCGCTTTCCACTTTACACCGCTCGCATATTCCAATTGCTGACATGACAGATATCAGGACAATGGTTACTAAAAAGTTACGACGTTAGAAAGGACACAATACATTTTAGATAACAAATTTAAGTTACCGGTGCAAAGGACCATCAGAACTGAAAGACCTACTCCAGCTTGAGCCACAATCCAACCCGATCGAAGAAATATGATGACACCGAAGATGTTTATCATCACGGACGTGAATACGCCATCCCACGTACCAAACAATACCGGCTGGGATATGAAAAAGTTGGATTTCCACCATGGTGTGTCTCCCTATACAACACACAATCAGATTAGACGACTGTTATGCATACAAGTCAACGAGGGTTAGTCGCAATACGTTACAAATAATGCTATATAAAATTGAAACGTATTACATGGAATTATTCATGCGCAGTGATTCCCAATTATCTTTGGGAGAGGGTCCTTTTTACTACCTTTCAAACGGAGAACCCTTGATACGGGTATGATTGCGTTGCGGATCTTGTACTATAAATACAATGCCCTGCATTGTCAGCGAAAACAAATAAGTTAAGTACGTAGCGAAATATAAATATAGTTCATGGACCTTCGAAAGACTATGGGTATGTCTCATGCTCAGACAAGATTATAATGAATTCCGGAGCCTATTAGTTTGCAGCGAAAGTTCAATTTATGCAATACAGTTCGACAGACAGCGTCTTTTTATTGTACACCCCGAATTAAAGTTATATTTAGAATAAAGCTAAACTTCCTCTCAACTCAACCACCGAAAAATAAAAATAAATCTAAAATACCCTAACTTAATATCTGCAGTAATACTACAAGGCAGCTAATGTATAATACATTCGTTAGGCTACATTAAGTTTAGTTACGTTGTGTTTATTTACAGCTTGTTTGCACAAACTGCTTGGAAAGGTACACTTCAATCCGAGTGTCAATTCACTATATAAAAGTATTTCGAAACCTCCGACTAAAATCGACTCCGCTATTTTGGATGTTCAATGGATAACTGTAGCTAAATTTTCCGCCAAATATTAATGTATTCGATAAATCATTTCACTAGTAAGCAGGATACCGTTCTTACCCTTTCTTCTATAAAAAGTTCATTGTTTTGTGCATCCTGCTCTCCAAAAGCTGAATTCTCAAGTCCGTGTGGTCTTACGATAACTTCACTGGAATTATGGTAACCATTACTCTCTGACAGTCCAAACCTGGCCCAGTCTAACTGTCTTCTTTGATTGGCAGTTGTGGCTGCTGCTTCATTCGTTGTTTCATCGGCCATTCTAAAAAAGATGCCACAGATTTAATAATAAAAAATAGGACGCAAGAAAATCTCAATAAATGTAACAAAATTCAACAGTGCCTTTATCTGGTTACACCTAGTTTAGCACTGCTTTAAGCCTAAAATTTAAGTACACGCATTTATGTAACGAAAGGCTACTTACCTACAAGAGGATAACAATATTCCCTCACAACATAAAGCAGCCTACATCAGTTCCCCAGCTGATAAAATTGTCTCCTGGGGAAAAAAATCCAGTCAAATGTGTCAATAAGGCGGGGCAATATGTTTGATCTGGTAAACGCAGCCATCTATCGACTAGGACTGTAAATTGGCAAAATTTTGCCATGAGATGTATTCCGCTTCAAACATTAAGGAAATATTGCAAACTGACAGTATTGTGCAAAAAGTAAATGTACGGCTGAAGCACATTAGAAGGAATAAATGAAGCAAGGGAATGAATGAAACAAGTCGGCATTCACTGGGTGGTTACTGTCAGGGAAAAAACTGAATAAACGGTACAGCTATTCGCGTGCCGGCTGTCCCATTTATTTTTGAACATAGGCCTCATTCAAGCAAGTTTGAAATTTATCTACTAGGACGCACTCCCACACCATAAATGGAATTTTACCAACGCTCATAAAATAAGAATTATGTGAGCGTGACTAATGTGCTATAAGGCATTGTAAGATGCGCTGGGTCCGAAATTACGACACATGCAGGGAACTGACGTTCATGTAACGCGACCCCGAGATTTAGCTGGCACGTTGGACGAAGACAAGGGGAGACTTGACACTAATGGGCATTATATAGAGTTTCCTTGAAAAGCTAATTACTGCTAGGGGCAGATATTGACATACGTTGTTGAAACAGGTTCAAAAATGACAAAAGCAAAGCGTGGGGTAGAAAGGGAATTTCAGATATGTCCAAAGTTGACATTGCGAATTCAACACTCAGCAGGACGTGCCCTACGAATATATAAAATGGGGATAAAAAGGTGCACTAAATCTCCATTGTTCTCATGGACCGGAGCAGTCATGCATCGTTTTGCGGGGTTATCACAAACGCCAGCCACTGACTTTCGTTGATTTACTTTCGTTTTGGGGTGAAATTTTGTGACGTCAAACACACGTAGTTCCAAGTTTCCTATTCATTTTAAATCTAATTAAACGGTAGATTACAACCGTGACAACGATTTGTGCCCACGCCAAATCCCAGCAAAAAAGCACCTTCATTTTTTATTAACAAATATTCACGCTAATTGTAAATACAAAAAAAGCATAGCAGTAATACGCATGTCGAAGAATTGGACAGTTTTCCGACAACCTGCCGATCGTTACACAAAAATGAAGCTGAATGCAAACGCAGAACATCTGCATATCGTTCACATGATTGATAGTGTATTAATAGACATAGAAAAGCGACAACAATGTTTTGACGTTCAATTACATCGTCACTTCGAACTTAAGCTTGAATATTTAGTGGAGAGAAGTCGTTCCGCCCGAATTCTTTTCGATAATAGTTCTGTGTGAACTGGTCGCATTCCGTTATGATAAATCTAGTTCATTAAGATTGTTATTACTTCTTGAACATAAAGAATATATGACAATTTTTCCAACTCACGGTCGTCCCATAACACTTATGTGTCCACCCACATGGAAGTCGGAAGGTGTGTAATATTGTATGTCATCCGCGTCAACTGGTGAGGTAACGCAGGTTTGGAAAGGTTCTAAAATGTTACTGCAACGGCTTTATTTCAATAAGACACCAAAATGAACGGAATACCTTTAGGGAGGCGTTGTCTCCTGTAAAGTATTTGCTCGAAAGGGTGTCCACGAAATTCAGCTGATTTTGGCGATTGCAATGAACGCACTTCGACGGTATTATCTGCCAAATAGTATCTCAACAAGTATTTCGGTAACCTTTCGTCATAGCGAAGCTGAGTTTCATCCCTTCGGTCCCAAACACACCAAAACGCAAGAACTTGTCCATCATGGTCGAGGAACTGACGAAATTTCGGGCGCCGGCCAGTCCCATCAGGAGCGGCTGATCGAATTCTTGGGTCACCCAAACCAAATTTGCATATAAACTCGTTGCATTGTGGTTCAGATGGAATATCTTCCGGGGGATTCATTTCGATACCAGAACTTGCCAGAAAATCCTATAAATAAACTTGATTTATTTAGCCCCATTGATATGAATTCTCACCCTTGTCCAGTCATCACAATCCGTTAAGCGATAGGTTCTACCAAATATATTTAAATTCATCGCTAAATTGAGGTCCGACCAGCGCAAGAAAGTATCATCAGCTTTCTTGATTTTCTGGCGTCCAACGAGTTTCCCTTGCGGCAAATGGGGTGTCTAAGTACGGAAATTATGGCATCAGTAATTCCCGATCAAACCAACGTAACTTACTCTTATTGCTGGTTCCGTTACCACTAACGTGTCATCATCAAGGTAATAAACAAGTTCAATCTTACGTATTGAGTAAGACCCACGTTCACCCAGTGGTTCTTTGTAATAACCGTGAAATTTTAGACAACAACGGTCGTACATAACGTATTTGGGTATGAAGGGTTTTGAAGTATAATGAAATTTTACTTCATTGGGCTTCAGGATTCTCGGAGATGGTTCACTAGAATACAGGCAAGTTTAGGATAAGGATTAAGAAAGTGCATTTATCGAATTTTTTTAAATCGCAAAGTTACTTTTGCGGGAGTAACGAAACCGATGGCTCTAAAACTTGGTCGTGACGATAGGAAGAGGCACTTTTTGAAACAGGGACACCACCTCGGTAATCAAGGGTTTGAGATTTTCGGTGATGCATTTCCTTAACTAGATCTATTAGCCAAAAAATCACTGTTCAAATCCTTGCTTTTTTTCTCATTCAGTAATTCTTTATTTGTGTAAAAACTCGTATTCCCTCTCTTTTCGCGTAGTTCCTTGCTTGTACTGCCAAACGATTCTAAGAACACTTCTTTTTAAGCGTTAACTTCAATAGCACCTACACGGACTTGTTTTCCTCAAACACTTGAACTGTAACTACGGATTTTTTTTTACACTGGAGTGATTTACTCAAACACTTGAGTTGTAACTACGAAGTTTTTTTTCACACAGACTTGTATTCCTCGAACACTTGAATTATAACTACACAAATGTTTCGCTGGCTTTTGAGTTAGTATAGAAGTGGATAAAGTGCCACGGACTGGTACTTCCTGTTTAATCGATATTGGCATGGCTTCGCGGTCCGTGTCTACAAATTCTTTACGTCCGCTTCGCACCTTCAAAGAGTATGGTACTTTTAAGGGTGCAAATATAATTTTAAAGGAGCACGAGTAGGTTTTCATGAAGTCGTCGGTAATTCGTAATGATGTGAGAGGAAACCGGAAATTACGATCTTGAAGCAAACGCTAACGAGCTCAAAAAGACAATCGTTCGGTTTACACGCTTTTAACCATTGCGCACGTTGAATAGCCTACTAATGACATATTCCCTACCCAAGGAGGTTACGGGTCTTTAATCCCCTACTCCCTTAAAAAAATTATAACGGCAAACAGGAGAATGCCCAAATTTCCAAAAAATTGCAAAACTAACTCCATTCTCTGCCTCGGAACTATCATACCCCCCCACCCCCGAACCAAAATCCTGGGTACACTTTTGATGACACACCTTATGGATTTTAATATGTTCCTTATTAAACGAGTGTTGTTTTTTTAATACAATATAACAGTAGATAACTGTTTGCTGTAGAAGACCTGCCTGAAAGGTGAATAGTACTGAAGTCTCTTGACGTCGATTTCGCGTAACCGATGCATAGATCAACTCTTGCAGATCTCTTGACAGTAAAGTTACGTTACATTATTTCGAACAGTTGCGCTCATGATATTTTCCGAAAACTTCGTTAGAAATGTTAGTGATTCAGGTACAACTTTACCGTTTTATTCAGACGACGAAGAATAGTTTTTTTCTCTCACAAAAGTTCTTATTTACGAGAAAGATTAATGCAAAATTTACTTTGCTCAATAAACTATTTTGCTTTTAGCAAAGTACAAAATTCGGAATTTGAGCTGAGAATAGCGCTTCTGCAAATCTCAACGGATCATTTTCAAAGATATTTCTTGAAACTAATCCCTCGCAAACGATGCACATTAAGAATCTAAGCTTTCCTGTAAAAGACTTGAAAATAAGTAACTGTGTTCATCAAACGTTGATAAATTTGGTCACGAAAGGAAAACTAGTTAGAAAGAAATTGCGAACCTAAGCTTTAGTGTAAAAAAAATATTTTAAAAATATGTACGAGATTCATGAAATTGTTCAGAGAGATTCTAGTGAAATTCTCGGGAGTGGTGGAGTACACGGACTCCTGATAATTAATCAAAGAGTTTCCCGAAGATGTAATGTCAGCCATGTAATTAATTTCACGCATTTTCAACCCACTATCTATCTGGTGGTGAGGTCGATAAAATATGAATATAAAGCCCCTAGCACACGTTTTGTCGGTCGTTGATAGCTGGGTTAAGATTAGAGGGTATCGCCCACGTCGCTGTAGATAAAATTGAACTTTTCATATTCGGAAGTTGCAAAGGTCGAATTCCATTCAGCTGAGTTAAACAGGTTTTGGGCCACTGTTTCCCTAACTTTTCCCTCCGTTACTCAGGACATTTAACAGGAAAATACATTTTTTATTCACTTTCGCCGAAGACTGGTGAGTTCCACATTGTATTTACACCCCAAACCATCCCATTTTCGAGTGTTCGAATATAGTGACCTTTATTGGTTAGTGCTGTTCGGCGTTTTAAACCGAGTGGTGTATGTTAAATTGGTTAATCTGTGTCATCATAGATGGTGCGTCATTTTAAAAGAATGTTTGAAAACAAATAGTCCATACCGTTTCTGTACCGAAGGAAGTGCTGTGGATCTTAATTCCAGGAAAGTAAACTGACGTGAAGAAACTTGGTAAACGTGACATTAGAAAGTCGCTTCTTTTTTTACCCCCTGAGATATTTGCCAATCGGTTTTTATTTCATCTAAAGCTAACGTTGATTGTTTACATTTGTATTTGCTGTCTGGAAGGCATGCTTGCTGCCGCATGGCAGCTTTTTTAAATGTATTGTCAACCCATGGTCAATAATTGTATTATCTAATTACAGTTCATTATTACACATTTCGCGATTTCTTTCTGCCAGAAAATGATATATACAGCATCAACTCCACTAGTGCGGAGCATATGGACTTTGCGAAACCATTTGCTTTCAAGAAAACTTCATTCCGGTTTGCTCCATGTTCAACCCGAAGTGCGTACGGCTCTCAAGAATGGCATGCCAGTCGTGGCTTTAGAATCAACGATAATTACTCACGGTATGCCGTATCCTTCCAATCTGGATACCGCGATGAAGGTGGAGCGTGTGATACGATCACAGGGAGCTGTGCCAGCCACGATTGCTATTCTGAACGGCAAAATCCACGTAGGGTTGCAAGAGGACCAGCTTTGCCACTTAGCTGAAAAGAAGCATAAGTGCGTCAAGACATCCAGAAGAGATTTAGCCTACGTTGTCAGTCAAGTACGTTTCGTCTTTTTTTCCCCCGTTTAATTCTCTGAAATTCTGTATTAATAATGTTATTCTCCTTAGAAACTCAATGGCGGGACCACCGTTTCGGGAACAATGCTTGTTGCTCACATAGCTGGCATTCCGATCTTCGTGACAGGTATATTAACTACTATTGTATTACGTCGGCGAAATTCGATGCACCGTGACGCGTGTGTTCCTGTGTAGGCGGTATTGGAGGCGTCCACCGAGGTGCCGAACGAACTATGGATGTCAGTGCCGACTTGACTGAACTAGGGCGTACGCCGGTGGCTGTCGTTTCTAGTGGCGCGAAGTCTATCTTAGATATAGGGAAAACTCTCGAATATCTCGTAAGACTGCCCACACTCGGACACTTTCTTTCCTGATGTTCTTTTTACGTAGGAAACGCAAGGTGTATGTGTGGCTACTTTGGGTCCGTCTAACATTTTCCCGGCCTTTTTCTCGGCTTCTTCGGCTTTCAAATCTCCGGCCCATGTTTCCACAGTTGACGAGGCAGCATGTCTGCTTGATGCTCACTTTCGTTTACAGACTCAGTCCGGTGTTTTGTTAGCCGTACCCATGCCTCCCGGTCACGAAAACTTAGCTGCGCGTGTAGAAGACATTATAGCTTGTGCGGTACAGGAAGCTGAGGAGAAAAAGATTGGCGGTCGTGACGTCACGCCTTTCTTACTAGCGCGAGTCAATGAACTGACAAAGGGCGAATCTTTAAAAGCAAGTGAGTGTTCATAAGTTATTTTTTGTTTCAGGAATTGAATGTCTTTTTCTTCCATTCTGCTTTCCCTCTTGAAGATATGGTCCTTATTGAGAACAATGCCAAGGCTGGAGGTCAAGTGGCTGTTAGTCTCGCGAACCTGCGTCACAAAAACTCGTAAATTGCGCTTGTGTTCGAGTTATCGACAAATAATAACCAGATATGTTGTACAGATTCGTGCCCCACATTCCTCCATTGTCTTCTCAGGCAAGCCAGACTGGCGCGCGTACCGAGACAAAAAATCCAACTTCTCATCCGGTACGGATTGCTGACTGCAAAGTTGGGAGTATAACAAAGTCATAAACTATGTGTTTTAATTAGGTTGTTGTTATTGGGGGCGCGACCGTTGACTTTGTTGTTACCGTAAACGAAGATAGCATAAAGGTAAATAAAACATTCCTCCAGTCGGTTTTGTGCAGAAGTGCAATTGTCTATAAATGCAATTGTCCATGAAGCAGTCATTGACAAAATCGGGAATTCCCGTAAGCGTGGTTGATAAAATCACAGTTCTACTCTACCAGTTACTATCGCCTGTGCATAAAACAATAATCGATGGAGTATGAAAAATGGAAAAGAACTTTGAGAAACTGTCAGGATGTTCATCAGCACCATTACGTCATATCGATTTTCGGAAACTGTGTCACTTGGAATGCAAGACCATTTTCTGAACGCCTCTATCGGAATTTGGAGACGAGTTGCGCAAAGAGTTAGTGGTCTGGCCATTCACTTGCTCGAATGACCCGAAAATCGTGCTCTTAAACATGCTTTACGACATAGGTTGCCTTAACTGTATAATATAATAGTTCGTGCCCGTATACGAACAAGGGTTTCGGCACAGGAGCCCAGGAGACCCAGGCTTATTGCACAGCGAGTAGAAATTTGTCTTGGGGAGAAAAAAGCTAGCCATATTTCCAGGGCTGTATCCAGGATTTGGTTCGGGGAGTGGGATGTTAAACCCCCTAGGGCACCGTGGATACAGCGGTGCATATTTCAAAAACACAAAGCAATTGCTGCAGTCTAACGGAGGCTTCTTGGTGAAAGCTAAGATCCTTACACATTGGAGTTTGAAGAAAGGCGAGCACATAAAAGCGCATCGTGTAGGTAATGATGTCTTGGCAGCAGGATTTTCGAGTGAGGGTTCCACGATGAGCCGGCTGTTGCAGCCGTCATAAAACTAGTACTCAATTATAGGTTAATGAAGGTATTAGCACGCTGCAGTGAAGGGTATTTTATATCAAAGAGTTTTTTAAAAAATGATTATACTAAAGAATGGTCTTACCTTTCAGACGACCTCTAAAACAAGAAGGTAAATCCTCTGACGTTTTGAAAAGTTTATGGAGAGGCTTTCTTTCACCAGCGAGCTGTTGACGTCGTGGTGGTTTAACATACAGAATTGTCGAGATTTTACTGCAGCAGCTTAGTTGACTCGGCTTTCCTGTGGAGTTCCATTAACGTCTTTTACGCCATTCGACTCTTCTGTTAGAGAGAAGCTTCGTGGAGTCTAATTGAGTTACCAGGATTTAGTTGTTACCTTGGAAACGTCTCCCAACATTACGAGATACGTCACAGTCAGAATAGACAGTTTTCTGGCTTTTAAGAGCACTAGTGCATTGCGGGCAAAACTCTTTTCAGACATTACTGCGTCTCGGTTTGAAACTGTTGAACGCCGAAAGCGGCTTTTAAAGGGCGTACATGTGGAATCCGTCGTTCCTTTCGGCTCGTGCTGCAAACCACGAACGCTTTGGTAATACAGCATTGATCGAGAAGCAAGATTAGGACTGGTGTCACGTGTGTTTGAAAGAGATGGGCTGCTTGTGTTTCTATAAGTGCGTGCTAGCTCAAAGCTATACTTGTTTTCAAACCAAGACGTGCTTATCGCGTATGTAAATGGCTCCTATCCCTAGGGCTTTTTCACACCGACTGCAGTAGGGGAGTCAAGTATCGTCACAATGAATAACTGAGCTATATAGGCTTGTAAATTTGGCTAAATGGCAACACTCATTATATGTTTGTGTTCCTTTCCTAAACTTGTCACGCGTCTTACGAACTGTTCCTCGCAAGCGTAATTTCAAAAGGTTGCTAAATGTTTCGGTATTACAATATTTAAAAGTTCAGTGTGTCGTCGCAGGCGAGATTCTAAATTTGAAAGTTGAAGGGTGGAAACTGAAGAAGAAAGGAGAATATTTGATTTTTGAAAGATGGGAACTTACGAAATAACTAAGCTTCCGTAACCAAGGTACTACTTTAAAAACTTCAGCGCTGCTCGCATGGAAAACATCTAAGGCAATCTCAACCAATCCCGGTCTGCCGTACCGGAAACTCGAATTTTCTTAATATATATTGCCGTCTGGACTTAGTGACCTACCAAAACACTTTGGAAGTTTTCAGGTCACGTAGGAACGCCTTTTGCAAAATAACACAATTAGAACGGCTAAGATTCCCCTGACTCTCGTGCTATCAGCAATTTCACCCTTCCTAAAACATCCTCAAAAGGATTTTGCATGTACTGGGTGCGCAATACGCAGTGCAGAAATACCTCCGGTACGTTAAAAAAGTACGTAGAAAGTAACTGTTCCAAATTTGAGAATATATTAAGCAAATTTAGATTTAGAAAAAATACTAGGGGAGAAGGGGGCGATACCGTTTTTTTTTCACTTCCTTGCTGAATGAAATGTTGCGTAATTCTTTAAAAAATATCACTAGATTGCCGAAGCGTGCTTGTTGTTTAGCCAAAGTTTGAGCTTAATCAAACGCAAAGTGAAAGATTAAAAAATTCCGAAAATTTTAGAGCAGCTGTTAGAAATTTGACAGTCCGAGGAAGGTGATGTACATCTGCATAAATATGCTAGTTAAAATTTCATTGTTTTTAAGGACTTGCACTGTAGTATCAAACGTAAAAGTTGTGTTTGTTCCATGTTGATTGTGCCACTGTTCAAGAAGTAAACGCCATTTTCCTCCCCTCGGTCTGAACGGGGCGATCCCGAACAACGATGGCGGGGCTATACCGAACGTGTTCTAAGCGTTCGGTCAGCCCGTGATGCAAAACTAAAGCAATGTTAATGTTTTTCCTCAATCTAGTGTTGGGTAATATGTTTTAATTTGCAACTAAAGCCATGGCATCTGAAACTGGCCATCAGAAACTCCTCGTCCAATGAATGTGTATATAGCTTCAGTAAACTATATATTTATCTATACACCCTTTGGCTTGGTCTTATTGCTAGTTATTTTTATTAATCTGGCTTTCTCTGATAATTTGTTGATACTCAACATCTCTGTTATATTTTTGTATAATATATTTTTCTTGAAAATGGTCCGATTCTACAAAAGAATCAGTGGTTGTAGCACTGATCAAGTTATTTTAAGGGATGCTGTTCGAGATGTGGTGGAAAATAACGCTAAATTTGGGAAAACAGTCGTCGAGTTTGGCTTGAAAAAGACGACACTGATGCAGTTCAACGAGTACGAAGGCGTATATCTCAACTTGAAAATGACGGTTTAGAAAACTCAAATGCACGAGAGTTATTTGTATTCCTTACACCTAGAAACATCCGTTTTTATTGAAACACATCTACTTTATCTCTTACTTCGTTATGGTACGCATCTCATAAGAAATTTGAACGTAAAATACACGAAATTTGAATATGTTCGGTTTAGCCCCATGCCCGTTCGGTTTCACCCCATGGTTGGGGCGATTTCGTACACATGAGCAGGAACTGCCTGTAGCTATTTCAAGGGCACATTGACTTGGATTTTTTAAACAACAACAATAAAAAAGTCGTAATAAATGAATAACTATTCTTTCTTATACCAAAGAAATCAAATCTATAGGCCTAATACCTTTTTTTCTGCAGTCAAAAAAGTGAAAATCGTTCGGTATCGCCCCCTCTCCCCTACTTATTAAGTAATAATAATAATAAATAACAATTATGAAGCAATGATTATAATAAGTATTAGTGGCTACAGCCAGTGACGAGCTAATGCTCACGCTGTTATAGTTAAAAATAAAAATAGTGGCTACTTGTTACCAGTTATTAGCGAAAATGCGCAACAGTCCCGCAATTTCGCGTTTGTATTTCAAGTGTCATTCATGAAGATTCATTCGTGAAAAATGCATGGAACTTTATTTGTTGAACTTGTTTTTGTGAAGGATACCGCCCAGAAATAGACGATAATGGTTCACCGAAGGAAACTGAGGTTGGGAATGCTGTCTCTACGGCACTTTGTCTGGCTATTCGATAATAGCGGATGGCAAGCACGTTCACCCGATCCCGCTTTTTCCCTCGGCCTATCTAAGAGCAAAAGTCTATAAATATCGACCAGATTTCCATTATTGAGCTAGAGGACGTTATGTCCCAAAAACTTGAGCAATACCGCCAGAAATGACCCGCGGGCTAGTGCACAGCTTCAGAAGCGACCAAAAGTGTGCATCACGACTGATGGCGGCATAATTTATAAATTTTGGTAGACATACTTGGCAGAACCTAGCAAACACAAGAGGCGTTCTCTTTGAGATTTTGTAATATAATTCTGAGTACTGATAACCCATTTTTTGTATTTCTGCCACGTCTTCGGAAAGTTACCGAACTCATAAATTTTCTAATGATTTCTTTAAGTTTACTTTAGGTACATTTTTCCCTGAATAAGACATCTAGAACTTGGTAAGACATCAAAGCTAAGTCGCGTAAAATGAGACACGACAGGATAAGAAAAAAGCTAATTTTCTTTGCATTTCTTGGGGAACATCTGGAATATTTCCAGTCAGCAACTTCTTGGGCGAATGTATTTCTCTGTACCAGTTTCCTGGTAATTGTCTCGTTCCTTTGCATTCATAGTATATCAAGAATATTTAAAATCGTATATACGTAGCTACTTTGTAATGTGATTTCAGTCAACATACAAAGCAGGATACAATCAATATCTAGTTTTTGTGCATTAAATACGCATATCGTCATCGTTGTATGCGAATTAGCCATAACACCAAGTAAAAGGAAATCAGATTCCTCGTGATGCAGCAGTTGCAATAAGCTCTCGGTAAGTGTCCATTGTAAACTAGTTTTCTTTTGCCTTTTTTCTCTTTTCTTTTAAATTTCGTTTTCTTCCCGTTCTTTGTATCGGTGTTGTTGCTCCATCTAGTAATGGCAGCAAAATAACATTGCATTGGAGGAAGTGGATACGCTTTGAAGTTGGTGATGAAAGCGTTCTTTTGGAGCACGATCTCTTAAAGAAGATATTATGAGAATAATTGAGTTAAATTATTTCCTAAAGTTTGCCTTCTAATAGTTTTACGTACACAATGGCATACCCAACTTCTACTACGAACTTTTAAACCTTCCTTACTCATGTGTGAGTTAAAAAGCAGAACCACAATAAATGACTCGATCCAACTATGTACTTTCGATCCATCTAAGCAGTAACTACTAAGTCTATTTGCGGTTAAAAGGGAAAATGTCTAACATAAGAAAATTATGTGCAATTCAGAGCATTCTGATGATTTTTGCATTGCTTTCTTTAGGAAAAATAATTTCATATTGGAGAGCTGAAGCAGTGAATGAGGAAATGCTGGAGTTGCTGTAATAAAAATTACTGAATTAATTAAAAAAATTAGTCCAATTAGAAGTAGATATTAAAAATCATACCTTATGTATCAGGGAATAATACATACATTTTGTGGATATGAAGTTCTTAAAAAAGAAAGGGCGAAGTTCTTGTAATTGTTTTCTGTTAGTTACAATTTTAAACAAACATTTAGCAGTGAAATAGTAATCAGTTTCTTTAACATTTCGTTTCTTTAGAATTAAATTAAATTTCTTTAATTTTGGTTGAGAGGTAGTTATTTAATTTGGATAACGTATAATTTAGTGTTAAAGGGAGTAAGCTTCTAGTCCAGAGAACAATAAATATTGCGCTCATTGTGATTCTCATCTCGGACACTTTTACGCGGAAATAAAGAGGGGCAATTTCGTGGATTTAAGCGTGAAGTAAGCAAAGAGAACCCTTTTGAGCCGGGTTAATGGTCTTTGTAGGCGTTTCTGGATTATCAATATCACACTCAGTGAACCCTTACCAATATAAACAATAGCACACATACTGATTTGTAGCATTTCAGGGCTTAATAAAATTGCTAGGCGCTTGTGTAATTTGATTGTTTGGATGACGACAGTTGCTACGGTGTCCGCCCGTAGTCCAAGCACTTAGTTAACTGAGGAACCGAGACCCGTAAGTCTTGCGGCTGGTGTAGTTATTTTTAAGATTTCACGGTTGACCGCCCTCTGGCACGTACGCGACCCGGGGGGACACAAGGGTCGATAACATCTACACGGCAACCCCCCGACCGTGATTTTCTTATTGAATTGAAGGCTTATGACAGTGTAAAAACAAACGAACTTGGAAGTTTTGCCTGCAAATTGACAACTTTTTCTATACTATGTCTCTTTTAGTTTTTGTATGTTTTTGCTCAATCGTTGTGAGGATAGCGAATTCTAGCAGTGTTTCCACTGAAAGAAAAGTATATTACGCCTACGACGGGTTGCACCACGATAAGACTAGTTTACCACGTACTTACGCTATCGGAGTATTGTTTTTATCTCCCTCGGAATTCCCAGTGTCAGCGCGAATGGGTACTTACGGCAAAGCAATGGACAATCAAAACTACAATGAAAAGCTAGGTCACATTCTTTTCTTTACGAGTAGTGGCTTGTGCGATTTCTGAAATCACTATTTCGGCGTGCAGAATGATGTTTCTCGTTTGATTAATCAATATTCCGTTTATTCTGCGAACAAGGGCACTCAATGGAGGGTAATTACTTACAAGGACGTTAAAACCCACAGTGCACTACCTTTGACAAGTCTCAGGCACCTTATCCGGAGTAATTTGATGAGTGGGACCTCTTTCCCGATATGGGGTCGTTTTCCACAAATTGAAACGGAGTGTGACGAGTTTCCACTTGCCTACAGGACCCGTACCAAACATGAGGCAATGCGACAGTTATTCGCAGTTGGTAGCTGCTGAATTTCGTCGGTAGCTTCGTATAGATTCTGAAGCGAATTCGTTTCTTTGTTTTCCCCCCGTCTTACACTGAAATAGGTTACCCGCGAGATACATCTTCCTTTTCTGGGAACTATAGGCAATATTCGATTGACAGTTTCTACGTTTTCTGTGTACGTTTGGTTCTCTTTTACTCCCCTACAAGTCTACGCACTTGAAACTAAAAAGGGCAATAAAGCTTCCAGAATTCAATCAAGATTGAAAATACGAAAAAAAATCCAAACAATAGGACCGTTTCCAACGGCATACAAAGGCTAATAAAAGTCTGAGAAATATATACAACAAAAAACAGAACTATTTTTTTTTTAGTCCAGGCTCAATTTCCAACCGCGTACAGTTTCTGCAATTTAGTTAACAAGGAAGAATGTCAACGTGCAACCGCAGGGCATTCTTCCCGGGCAAAGCTAACAAAAGATTCTGTCTCCAGCGGAAGTCAGCGCTGACTGATCGCAATCCGGTCGTGTCAGCCAGCTAGAAGAATGCAGTGTCGAATTAAGTCAAGAACGCGGAGCATTACTGGCCGTACAGTCGTATACAAGGAGTTGGTTTCAACTAGCACTACTATGCAAGTCAAATCATCCACCCGTAGATCTAGATAGAACTGCTGCGTCTTATTGGATGTACTATATCGCATGGTCCAAGGGTCCGTTTCTCCATTTCTCCAATTTTCCGCTCGGTAGCATCCAGTGCATGGTTAACTCCGATAATGGAGCCTTGCATTGGATTCATTTTTTGGCGTTTTTTTTCCCCTCCCCGTCCCAGTGCCTTGGCAATAGCCGGGGCTTCTTTTGACGCTCTCTTTCAAGGGGATACGAAAGAAAAAATGCTGGAAATCAATGCGAACTCGCTGAACTCATTATTGCAGCGTTGCACCGCCTTGCCATGGTAAAAGGCGATGTTATACGAAACCACTTAGCAAAATGCGGGCAAATAACTTTCTCGGACAACTACTTTGGAAGTACTAGCAGCACCCCGTGCTAGCGATTAGTGACAAGTTATTGTTGTTGATCCGTGTATTAGTCGCGTACGACTTTTCTTCACCTCTATTTCAAATGTCGGACGGGATTCGCTGGTTACGCGTAGATTTTGAGGCTGTGTCAGTTTCCTTTTGTCAGCTTGAAGAAAGTGGTACCTTGTTTCCCGAGGAAAATGAAGCGCGTCGGCTTTTACAGAACTGTAACGCACATGGTAAGCCTCCTTCGAGTAAAAGGTCTTGGAGTCCTTTCAGAAAGAATGTTCGCGTGGGTTTTAGATTTCCGTTTGCCGCCCTTGCACCGTAATTTCTAGGAGTTCATGGTACTCGTTATTGTTGCCATTGGGCCGGCCACTGTACGCTTGCCACCCTTTCTCTCGCGAAGAAAAACTTCGGTTCATTTCACGCTGTTTTTCCCGATTCCGGTCCCAATCTCGGACGAGTTTTTCCGTCGAGGAGTTTCTTAGAATAACTTTGTCGGGCAGAAGCCCACAATGACTTCCCGAGTCCGAATCGGCGCCACCGTCTGGCAATGAATGGTGCAAGCGGTTGAACACTGAGGGTGGCATCACATGGTCCGCGAGTAACTTGCTGAAGGATGAGTTGGGTGACGATTTGTCCGCTGTGGCGAGTTCGCCTTCGCCGCTCTCAACGGTCTCTTCTTCCGCTTGGACCACTGAGCCATTGACGGGCGAAATGGCGGGGAAAGTTGCGGTTCGGACTTCCGTGCTAGGCACGAAGCCCTGGGAGCTACTGGGAGGTAACGCAGGCTGCAGCGGGGAAGCGAGGGAAGAAATGGCAATAGCTGCTGTCAGCTCGGGGAACTGGTGAACGATTTCACCGCGGAGAACTTTAATCTTTTGCAGCATTTCCCGTAACTCGTAGTAGAGTATCGCCAAGAAGCATACTTTGACGAAGGAGAGAACGCAAAAGCCGAGAACAAACAAAATATCGGCACTTTGTTCCACCCAGTGGACGACGTCCTTGCCGCAACCCAGAGGTTGGATATCACTGCTCGAATAGGAAGACTGCCAACACGTTTTCTTTATACTGTCGTTCGCGGAGGCGTGGGACTGATTAGACATCGAGAAAATCTCACTGACACTTCGTTGCAGGCGAGGGGTGTGGGAACCAGTACTGGTACTGGCCATTCCGGGAGACACAGTTTGGGTCGTTGCCAAATAGAGGACCACGGAACTTTTGTCAGCATCACTCGTAACACTGTGGGTACTCCGAAAACTGCCCGTAGTGCCAGTTCTGTCCTTTCTCGAGGTTTGTCGCCCGCTACGAGTAGGTAAACGCTTGAGCGTAACGTTAGCGTTCGGGTAAAGGCCGAACGGCGTCGGCAAGTCCTGGGCAACTGTACTCACTGGCCGGGTTTCGGAACGCGCTCTAGTCGTCACGGCGCTATCACTCACGGAATCGGTTCTTTTGTTGTACTGCGATGGGTGTTTGTGGGAATCATTGGGATGTAGTGTCGTTTTTTTAGCAGCGTTCGCCGGGTAGAAGGAAGGGTTGGGCTGAGGGTTAGGATGCGGGACTGGATTACTGCGGTATTGGTGACCGAAGTCTTTGTATTGCTTCCCGGTTCCCCATGTTTCACTCCGACCAGGGTGCGCTTCATCTTTTCGGCGTTGTGGTCCGTCACGCTTGTGGTGATGACTGCAACACGACTCTGGGACCAACCAGCCGTCGTCGGCAATTGTTTCGAGCCAGACGGATTCGTTAAAGTCCGCTGGGCCGTCGGCTCCACAGCAATGCGAGAGCATTTGTAACTCATCCCAGGCGCGACTAAATTCCTGGTCTCTCCCATAGCGGAAAGACAGATTTTCTTTGACTTGAGGTAAGAGTTCAGCCATGACTCTCTGGAAACGGAAGATCCACACAATGCCTAAGAGAATGTCTCCTCCCAGAAGAAATAGCAGTGCGATCCAGTACACTTGCAACCAGCGTGGGTTCAGCCGATTAGCGCCTAGGCAACCGATGATGGGTACGACCGTTCCCTAAGGTCAGAGAAATTCACAATACAAGAGAGGGATCCATAGAGCAAGCGAAATCTGTCACCATTTACAAATAAACACGGTATTGCAAAATACCACGTACTGGCACTTTTTGGTTCTTAGGCTAATTATTAACACTTAGAAAAAAGTGCTAATACAAGTCATATAAATGCATTAGGTTTTTCAGCCCACGCTATTACTTTACTCATTATAGGTTAGTACACGTCTTTTCTCTCTAAAGATTTTTCAGATGAGAATGATCTGAATTGTCGAACTGCAGCTTAGGATCAAAGGATTGTTCCCTGAAGCCGACGAGTGATACATACCCCACTCTATCAGTTAGAAAGCTGCAATTTCCTCCTGTGGTTTTGTTACACTTATCTTCTTACGAATGTGAGACAGACAACAGACGGAATCCAGCAAATTACAAACTGACGACACACAAAATGTGCCTCACGAAGTACGAAAAGAAGCTTTTTTAATAAAAGGAAGAAAAATCCTACATTCCTTCTCGAATTTGTTTCTCTTCTATCGTGAGTTTTAATCAAACAGTGTGATCTGTAACTAAGGGAAATAATTGGACTAGAATGTGACAAATTAATAGATTTGGAAATTGCTTAAATGTACCGGCTTGCAAAAGGATGGCTTAGTTGCATTAGGAGGGGTTTAAGATTCCAAAGAGAACGGAAAGAACAGTAATTTTTTTTCTTTACCTGAAGAAACAAGGCTATGTAAGCGTAGATGAAGCTGGGTTGGGATAAAGAAAAGGCGGGAGATAAATGGCGTCGGGGATCCGCCAAGATTGTCACGGCGGCAGAAATAAATGCCAGTACGCTGATAACGAGCACGGCGTTGCAGGCGTAGATCCAGAGGCGGTAGTAGCGCATGGCCCTCTTCAGCTTCATCGCTGCACTCCCTTTGTCATTGGGGACTCTTGGATTAACTCCGTATCTATAAGATAAAGAAATCTTAGACTTTTTAGCCCAACAAGGAAACTTGAAGAAGGCTCCAGAGGACTATCCAATGCGGGGAAGTACGTAATTGCCTAAGGTAGGAGCGAGGGGGAGTCCATAAAGTGCAGTGTACCCTCTCGTTAATGACCCAATAGTCGGAAGAAGCTTCTGCACTGACCCTGATTGTGGCTAATTCCGTAGGACATCCCACAGCAATGTGGATGGGTATAATTCGTGACAAACGGAAATTGATATGTCCGAAAGACTGGCAACGGATATTTTAGGGACAATTTGTAAGTTATGTAAACATAAAAGATGAACATAAAATTAGAGTGCAAAGGAGTTTGCTTGAATATTGGAGCTGTAACGTGATCCTATACTCATTAAGAGCGCTTCAGGGTGTTCGGTTTTCTTTGATATCCCTGGAAATCAAGGTTTCCTTACAATGAAGATACACTGCATCCCGAAGTCTATTCATAGCCTCTGTTCATCACGGCATATGTGCACACGAGAACAAAGCGAAAGCGAGGTGAACAATACCTCATATTCTGAATTAATTTTTATTTATTTTTGTATTTTACATCGAAAACGGTGTGAACAAAGCTCATTACCGTTTCTGTGTTGCAATAAAAGCTGGTTTCTTTTTCCACGTTTAGATATTCTTTCGTAAAGAAACTCTGAGTAATTATAAATCCCGAAAACACGCTTTTATCTTTCCGTTGAGAACCTGCAAAGGATAAATTCTCTTGTTCATGCCGTAAAATTTATAATAAGGTTAATTCCGTCCCGCTGTTCTTGTTGCCCAGCTGGGCTGCCTAGGGTTACAGTTCAATGGTGTCGGGGAAAAGCTTGATCTCGTTAGACCTGTGACATTTGAACGTGTGTGCTTTTCTTTTCTGATCGAGTGGACTATATTGTGAAGGCACGGATAGCCAACGAATTGCGTATTTTGGCTTGGCAACGCCTTTTGTGTATCGTATCTAGAGAATGTCGTAAAAATGTCAATAGGACTTACACGGCGACCTACCAAGCTTAAAGCGACCCTACTGTTATCCGCCAAAGCGAAAGGCGTTGTGAAGATGGAGTGAGACTGAGAAAAGATTCCCAAGTCAAAATTCTGCAGTTGCACTAACTTGATCGACATCTGTGGTGTCACGAAATGTCTCTGTACTAAGCCTGGGAAGGTTTTGTGCAAATACGAATCTAGAACGATAAATAGTTTATTTATTTGATAATTAGGTCGTATAATAGTTATGATATTAATGTAAATAATAAATCAGTTTTACCGTTATATCGAACTCGTGGCCTGAATTCCTAATTTTTTTTGCAATCCAGAGCATACGTAGATGATATAGGTACAAAACATATTATAACAACGTAGACACAAGAAGTAGGTACATGCCCATATATGAACAACAGTAAAAATATGAGGCGTAAATGTGTAGAAACTGATAATCCGCGAGAATAGCGAGCTAATTTTTTTCATTGTACCGAAACGTGGCCCGAATTCCGACTTTTTGCGCCGAAACCACTTTTCGACAGTTTGAGAACAAAAGATCGCCAGCTTTTGTGTTCCCAACCTTTTTCCGCTTTCATTTAGAGTTGAGTTCAAATCTTTTTATACCCGACCCCGACCTTCACAGTCACCAACCAAGCTCACTGTACCGAATTTTTTTCATTCATTTTCTATCCAACCCTGGGCCTGCACACTTTGCTTGACAGTTCACTTGTCTTGTCACATGTGCGGTCATTATGGGTGACGATGGTCGCCGACGTAGGCTACCTTTTTTCTTCATCTTTTTTCACTCCTGCTACTGTGGTCTTGGTCTTTTTCTTAAACTCAGACCAATAACATAGAAAATAGAATGAAAATAGAGTACCGCCCACGCCAACACTGAACCATCCGCAGAACGTCGCATATAATATACTGTAACCAGTTAACGTTGTAGCATTCACTTCCACCTCTAGAAAATTGAATTGATTCATCACTTGTCAAGTGCCAGCTTCCTTTTCGGGCATAAAAAATCGGTCTTTTTCTGGCTGAGCAGCTCCAGATCAGGAAGACTGTCATTATCTCGGGTCGATTTTGCCGGTCGTCTTTCATAATACATCACATCCAAGAAAAGCCGTGAGCGATCTTTCTGTTTAGCTCGAATTACTTGATCTCATTTGCTTGGTGCAAAGATAGATTACGATACGTCTCAATATGATACGACTCTCTGGAAATTATAACTAGGAACAGGGCCAAATTGCTGTACGAGCGTATGGACAGGGGCGTGCCTTTTATGATTGATAAGAAGGTTATACACCGAGTCCCTGCATCTTCGTTTAGTATTGTATTGCTGTTAGGGTGACCTACAACGGTCACACCTCGTAGTGTTGCTCGGTTGACCTGGACCTCCATTCTCTAACAAAGCATTCTTTAGAACCCGTAACAAACAAAAGCACAAAGGGGAGCCACGTCAGTAGAGTCTAGTATGCGAAATTTATTGGCCAGTATTCTTTATTATAGTCATATATCAATACACGCAGTAGACGGGCACAACAGTAGCAATTAATGCAACCAGATTTGACTGAACTGCACCCTGGGTTGCCATTATGTCGTCACTGGAACCTCTGCCCCAGTGGCACGTTTTATCTTATAAACAGAAATTAAATTTGAAACACCGTTCCGGAAATGTTTTCAAATAAATGAAGCTTTTAATGCGCCCTAATTCTGGCGATAATTTCTTCTGATGCAGGACAGTGACGTAAGCTAGTTAGATGGCTAGTGAAGCCAACACACGTTAATTCCCATTAATGAATGAAAAGGAATGAACTTGACCTTTTTACGTAAATCAGTTACTGTACTTGATTTACTGTAAAAACAATGGAATGGGTCAAAATTTGTGTGAGAATTATTTTTCATGAACATGATAATAATTCTTAGGGATTGGTCTAGTGGTTGACATTTTTGAAAACTGTAAAAAAATTGTGTGACGAAGAAAAGTCATTTTGTCTTTAAATTAAGTATTTCTTAAATAAAAAATAATGCAGAGATCTATTTAGAAAAAAGTGAAACCAAAAGTTATTTTTTTCAAAAGTGATAAATTTCTGTGTGAAATTGTTTCTCCTAAATTGTGCTGTCGCAAATTTCTTTGAAAAATGCCCAATGCATGTGCCAAAATGTGTTCAGAGCACATTCTAGATTAGGTAAACTGAAACTTTCCTATAAAAAAATCTATAAATACGTTAAAAGTTTATATGAGTCGTAAAGTCGTTCAGGACATTTCGCGCGTAGTTCCTCCAGTACATGTAAGAACAAGTACTGGAAATAAAGTTGCTAGCACTTCGGCAATGAATAGCTCACTTATGGGGTTGCAAATTGGCTTTTCATCAGCACCAATTTATGTCAATGCTGTCCGTACTCGTTCCCAGTACTATACGGTTATGGACAGCAAGGGAATACGACAGTGTGAGAACCTTACACCCCGGAGGGACTACATATAGCTTTATTTCGGCCCAGTAGCGAGTACGACTGGGCTCTTCAAGATAAGCTTTAAGGGCTCTAGAATACGAGCGACTTGGAGCGAAAATGGTGTATTGGCGATTATTTGGGACAAGGGCCTGCTCCCATTTTCCCTAAATTTGTTTCCATAGATATACAACACAGTCGTGGTGGTGATTGCTAGGATAAACTTATCTCAAGGTACGTAGTCCTGTAGGTATGACACTTTTCCCGTGCCGCACAGCCATGAACAGCGGAGGTTATTTTTGTTCGTGAATGGGGGGTCTCTTTTATAGTCACTGCATATTGCATGTTTCGAAACATTGGCCTTAGATTTACAGTATCTGCATTGTTATTTGTTACAATGGAAGGAGGCGCCTTTGTATATCGCCTAGCAACTAGTCAGCTTCCCATGTAACAAGCTAGTCGTCAATTTCTGATTCATTTGGGAGAATCACGCCTATCGTAGTACGGTACTGAGCAAATCGTCCGCATGAGACCTCATTATGCCTCTGGAATGTTCACGTAGCGTACTTCCTGCTTGCAGTCGTACAAGTAGCTAATGTAATTGCGTATTTTGCCTTGGGTGGACAGCTTTTTACTCATCACTCCTTTGGAGTAGTGGTACGTAGTTTTTTTATATAATTGCGGTGCTCCTGAAGAAAGAACGCGGTAGTTACTACCCCGGTTGGTTTATTTTTGTTTCCATGTATAAATTACCGGAAAGAACTGTGTTTTGTGTATTTACAAACACTAGACTAAACAAACTGATTTACATTCAAAGAGAAATGTCAATTTCTAGCACTATGGTGAGTTTCGAAAATATTTTTAAACAAACGCATTAACATGTCAGAAAAATAATTATATCCAATACATAAAGGAATGTAATATTAGCGTCAAAGGAAAATAATTGTGGAGATACTAGTAAAGGAAGTAAAACGTGGAGAAGAATTGGTTCGTACGGCACTTTATCTTTAAGCGCTTTTCTCAAAAAAAGGGAAAGAAATGGGGGAAAGAAAGAAAAAAGTGCTTTTGTCGACGAAAAACTCACACATGTAAAATTCTTGCATGTGTTTGTGAGTTCCACAATGTCATTGGCTCCGTTTCTTTTTGCTCGTCACAATAACCTCTTTCATGGTATGAAAATGCACGCCAGTTTTAGGATAGGCTACGTTCGGCTCAGGTTAGGCAGGATCCCGCTCTGAGCAATAAATACGGAATTGACGTTCGCATGACGCAAGGAAGGTTTAGCAAAGGGGCTCAGGGACTAGGACTATTCCATCGTAACAGTGAGCAAACTGATCCCGAGAGACCGCAGGAGACGGCGACGGTTGAACGTAACCTGCTTTCCTATGTGTTCACGGCACAACAATGAACGTTACCCCACTTAGATTGTCTGAGTATTTGCGCAATTCGGAAAGTACGCCAAGGACAGCTGCGTCGTCTGTCACGAGATCAGGGATGCCTCTTAGGACGTATGCTGACTGTTTAACGGTTTCACTGTATAAATTAGAACGCTAAGTTATATATAGCACGATTCGGAATTGCAAGAACGAGTCTACTTTACACTTTCGAGCTGGATTTCAGTGCGAAGACTATTCATGTGATAAAGAGTTGTTTGTAACGAAAACTGCGTAAGTTAGTAGCCTTTTATTATTTGTTTCCACAGCTGCATTGCTGTTTTCTGTGTGTTCTTCGTGTGTTAATTGGCGGTGTACTAAGGTGTTAATAATACATTCATTAACAATCTCCACTCATTTATCTCCTAGATTAGCGTCAGCTTCGCGAACGCAAGCTATTCATGTGCATCACGTGTAATTTTAGGAGGAAGAGCTGATTTTTTTCCTTCTGAAGTCTATGACGATTCATCAACATCATAAAATTAAAAAAAGGATCTTTTAAATTTCCAGTTCCTGGATACCACTTGTCGTACGAACATGTACATTCAAAGGGTTTCCTAAGTTGGGAAGCCGTGAAGTTCGGAAGTGGAGCGGACTCGATTATTTTTTTTTTACCGTAAGCTTCTTTGTTTCGTACCTACTTCCTCGTAAGACTTCCTATTTACTGGTGAAAAAAATAGGTGAGATAGTTCTTAATTACGCGCCCCGGATTGCTCTTTCATACGTTGCTCTTTCCAAAGTGAAAAGCTTTTGTTATAGCTTGATTAGACTACGTAGACGGTCTTGCGTAATTTAGGAGAACAGTACATGTAGCTTGTATATTGTGGTGTACTTGGATAATTGGGGTGTACCCGGATAATGGGTGAAAACTTCCGGAGGGGTCATGTAGTGTAAACTAAATACGAGATAGGTCGTAGGCTATAGTTTATGTTAAGTGTCTGTTGAAGGTGAACTGTTTTGAAACTACTGATGGTTCACATGTTCACATTGGTGCACAGCAGAAAAGTAGGCGCTACTGAATACTTTATGTTCCAAGCTAGACGTTCGGTACACAAAAAAGGCACAACATATAAACCAAGAACTGCGGTAGTGGATTCTGTTTTTTCTTTTAAAAAATAAATAAAAAAAGTCTACAACGGTACGGAGCTCCTGGAGCTCTATACCGATACAATATGTAAAGGAAAGAAATAGCAGTGAGGCTCGTACATGTGGAATAGGTCCCCGATGTAGGAGACTGATAAGCGAAGGAATCCACAGGATTCGATTGAACGAACTTTCAGAACGGCGTCAAGGGATGCTGAAAGTATTAGATTCCCGAAAAGATACTAGTTTTTTGGGTACATGATTTAAAATGTAACGTCCGTACATTTACCCTATGTAGAAATACAACAACGAACGTAAAGCAAACGTAAATGCGTGTGATTGTCTTGGATAGTGGGATAAAGTACGAACCAAAATCATACTAAGAAAACTTGTCCGTTGTTTACAACATTCCCGAAAACCAAAGTCCGATAAATCGAGTGTTTGCGTCGTGTTATCACGGGGAGAAAGCAACATCACTAAATCAGAAATAGGGCCGTTTTGTCGATGGAGTGCAGAACGAGCATTACTTATTCAGTGTCCACGTGCGTTTAACCCCCGACCTTTATTTTTCTCTCTCTGTTAATTGATCGATTGAATCCGTCTCCAATATTGATCCGAAGTTTGGGTAAGGGAAACCAAGTCACTTAATTAGGACGCTGCGAGCAATTTACTATTGTGCTTCTTCATGTTGAACTGAGTTATGTGTATCGATTTTTGTTTTGTAAGCAGAACCCATTGGCTCCACTTACACACTCCACATGTAGAGAATCTAAAACATATTTACCCTATGTAAGATTTTACAATGCACTTGTTGCGCAACGGGCAAGTACCAAGGAACACAAGTAGCGTGTGGCCATGTTATGTACACATCCAATTAACTTGCCGTCCAAAGAAACATTTATCTTTCACCGGAAATAACTCATAAAAGCGTTATGTCAGTTCTGTTGGATAATTGTTGATAGAGGATGTGGTAACACTTAACAGATTATGAAACTGATGATCAGCTGGTTTCTAGCGGAAGGGGTAAAACTGAGTTAAACGCAGATATCCAGGAGTGGGGAAGGTGACCTTAGTCAAACCTGAACTGAAGGACGATGACAGTACCAGCGTCAAGGCGTGGGGCTTGCTCCGCAGAACTGGGCCGAAACGCCTTTGCACGCCGACGCACTAGCGTCGCTACCCTACCCTTGTTTACACTATGCGACGTAGCCTGGGCTATTTTACCACAGGATAAAAACTTAATGAATTAGCGTGTGATGTTTACGTCCCTCCTTCCTCCCAGTCAACCAACCTATCCAGCTCGTGCCGGGAATCCAATAAAGGGGTAGTACAAGCTGCAAACCATACGCAGTCAGTTAATGAAGCACATGACTGCCCGTACCATAAACCGTCGCCTTTGAGACAGTGCGGTTGAAGGGGCTTAAGGCCACGGTGGAACGAAAGTACCGTCCTTAGACGATCCTACAAATAGCAGCACTAGCGCCCCTATATTTCTGTGTTACGATTCAAGAAACTGCGTTGGACATAAGTCCCGAAAGCCCCTTTTTAAACTGTTTTTAAGTCAGTCTTTCACGGAGGGCTGTTTGCGGTAACTAGCGAGTTACTTTTCAAGGTTTCTAATATTTTGACGTGACCCAATTGGGTAAAATTATTTACAGATTGTACAGAACTGAAAAAGATTTGTAATAATACGGTACTAGTAAGCACGTTCAGGAATTCTTTTTTTACTTAAAATGGTGTATCAATTAGAGTCTTGATAAGGTGATGATTTGCCAGAGTACTGGAAGCAAGGCCGTGCATTTGCGACTTCCGACTTGACAACAGCCGAAAATCATAGATAAAGGCTTGAAATTATCTTACGTCATTGCGTTTAGGCTGGGTTAGAATACTTCTCTGCATAGGTTTAGTTTTCTAAATTTGGACTTGCCGCTACGACAGAGAGGGAGGTTGGGTTTCGGTTAAAGCTGTTTTCTTTTCATTTCGTTTGTGTGTCTCACGTACTCTACACTAACGCTGACGTTTCTGAAAGTACTCTTGTTTGTTTCTCCAAATCGGCGGATAAAACAAAGCTGTTTGTTAAATTCTTACGGTTTTCAGCAAACTTAGAAGATTTCAACGAGAGCTGGACCTCTTCACGATTTAGACATTGTTTGCAACTATGGTCAAATAATTTCTGTTCTGTATTAGCTTAAGAAAAGAGTATAGTGACCAGTATCTCCAGCGAAAAACAGAAATACTAATTGAAAAACAAAGATATCGCCAACACTCTGGATATATCTCATGCAGCTCGGGTCACGGCAGTAATACATATCTGACAACGAACGGCCGCTTTGAACTATCGAGCAGCCCTCGCAAACATGCGAGAACTGCCCGCAAATTAAGTCAATTTTTTTCTTCCTTTATTGAAGAAAGACCATTTTCTTCACTTTTCTGCGTACATTCCGTAGCGTGCAGTTTTACCCCTGTTGGCCAAAAAAAACACATTTCCAATGTGCGATTTGGGGTAATTAACGAAAAAACTTGGGAAGCAGTGCATAAGAGCTCGAATGTCTCGCAGTTAACGATTGGGTACAATGGGGTCACTATGGCGACCATTGTAGAAATGCCACAAGGAACTCGTACCCTAAAGGTGCCCTTATGCATGGGAATTTTTAGAGCACACAGGTTCTGCCTTGGTCCTAGACACTAAGCCCTTTAAATATTGACGTATTTGGGCGTGTCAAAAACTTAACGGAAGTTTGGGCTCATCTGAGTTTTTGTATGTGTGTGTGCTCTTGGCAGGGAACATTAAGGCAACTTTACTAGCACATATCACTGTCGCAGCGAAAGACGTGTTAATGTGCGTAGTAGAATTCCGCGACTGTTAAGTGTGTCAACCACTGATGAACCCAAAATAATGTAATGTCTCTTCACCAGTCATTACATTCTTCATCTTAAATGACTCCAGAAGTCTTAATGCAAGAATTTATAAATACCATCTACACGTACATAAAATAATCCATAAAAATGCATTGACGGTACGAGCAACGGTCACGCCGAAATGACAAAAAACGCGATTGCGAGAACAAAACTTATGCTGGACTTTGAAACGCAAACCATTATATCACTGAACGAAAAAAAGTAAGACAGAGAGTCGTTTTTGATTGGCTAATGATTTAGCAGACTTGCTACGGGGACGCTTACACTTTAGTAGTCCGCCAAAAAAGGTTTTTATTGCCGCATACACACCACAGTTCGTGCCAAACTTCTCTCGACGTTCGGGAAAGCGTCCTTTCAAAGGGTGAATTGACTTCGCCATGGAGTATGTACCGGAAGGAGCGTTTTACCGCAAGTTTGGACACGTTTAGACACATGAACGAGAAGTCGTAGGAGAAAAAGGTAACCCCAACCCTCCCCTCCGCCAACTCATGCACAAAAGAAAGCAAATGGGTACTTGAAAAATCGCAAAACGCGAGAATATTGAAGTCGCATGAAAAGAGGGTTACGCGAGAACAGTTTAAGCAACGATTGAAGATAAATTAGGAAAGTGTTAAACGAAAGAAAAAATGTGTTCGTGCGTTTCCTGGGTTATTTTTTTCTGAAGTTTCCCTTACTTTGTTTCTTTGATGTTTGCTGTAACACGATATACTGTCCTGTTTTACTTTCTTTGTCTGTTCTATATATGAACTTAGTAGGAAGTTCAGCTGTTAAACGTGTTTTGGTGAAAGAATGTTATTAGTCGAGGGTTCACTTGAACTGTCAGATGTCACGCAAAGAGCATCACTGTACACTTTATTCTTTTTCCTTTTTTTTTGCAGATGGATGCGAGTACACATCGAGGCGCTATCCGAAAAAGTTACGGTGGCGTAGGACGCAACTTAGCCGATGCTCTGAGCAGGTTGGGCACGGAGTCTTTGCTGTTGACGTCAATAGGAGAGGATAGTTTGGGTCAAGAAGTTATGGAACACAACCCTCGCATGGTAGGTAAAAAGGAGATAAAGCTAATGTACATACAATGTAGAGAAATCTCACGGAAGTCTCGTCTTTAGGTTACTAGCGGATTTTCTCGTGTTCCTTCAAAAACCACTGCAACTTATATGGCAGTTCTGGATGAAAAAGGACAAACCCAGTTCGGTATTGGGGACTTCGATGTCTTTAATGATTTAAGTATAGAATGGGTAAGGCAGTCCATTACATTAGCTAGTCCATGCATTTGTTGCATCGTGAATCTTTGAGAAGTAACGAACCGTGATTTCTTTCGTTAGGTCAGAAAACACGAACATGAGATATGCAGCGCACCCTTATTGGTGTTAGATGGTAATACTCCTCAGTCTACCATGGATTACATACTTGACATGTGCGCCGAATCGAGAACACCCGGTAAGAGGCTTTTTATGTGTTTAGAATAAGAATTACTTTGACATGGGCATATGACATGAACATACCTAATCCTACGCAAACCGAGCCGATGCATGGTCCGGTGCACGAAACAGTCCGTATGCACTAGTAAATAACATGCAAAGCAGATCTTGGAAACGGATAAATTCAGACCGGAATTACGGAAGTGTGAACTATAGCTCACGCGTCGGTAAATTGTACTGAAGTTGAATGTGTAACTTGTGCCAAAGCTCTTGAGAGCTTTTGGAAGTTCTAAGCCGTACATATCCGCAAGAAGAATAAGCTTACTGAACGAAGTGAACTTAATAACGGCAGGCGAATTACATAAGCTCTTGAAGGAATGAGTGCCGGATTAGATGCACTGTTGTACAAGTAAACATCGTTATACACGTCAGATGGGTTCCACGAATGCCCACATGCATTCTCTAATTCGCTGAATAGCTATATTCTTATTAAGAAACAACTCGGTGGACGAGTGGTGGCACATTTGTGCTGTTTAGGCTCCAAGCTAATAAAAAAAACATAGCAGTACGCGAAGAGCAAAAAAAAAATAATGTTTGTTCTTAACAGGATGGCATGATAAAGTATCGATGCACCGGAAGTTGTCTCCCATTACTGAATTATTAGCCGGAAAAGATAACTGACGCCAATTTGGCTGAACAAATTATAAGAACACATGTATGTATCTTGCAAAAGGCGTACAAAACTTTCAACAGCTACAGTTGACGTTCTAAAAAGATATGGGACGGAATTTAGTTGCACTTGATCTCTTTACGCGAGATCTCACAGATCTAATTATGTGGCTTTTTAAGATATGCACTATATGTATGAATGGATTCCTGGGGTAGGTTGCATCTGTACTACCAAGTTTCGCGTTTCCCTTTTCTTTATCCAAGCTCTCTTCGAATCCTATTGCAAAAAAATGTAGGTTATTGTAATTAATCTACTGACAATTCTTACCCAGTAAAAGATTAACGTGGAAAACGCACTCAGAAAAAATGCGATTACGGCAAAAGCGTACGACCATGATAAATAATTGTAGTTTGGGTACATTAACCAGTCCCTTCGCCAACACTGTCCTCCAAAAACGGCGACGGACAAAAAGAGGGTAAAACCTGCATCATACGTAGAATTTACTTTTCCGTTTTCTTGAATTACATTTTTTATAAAAAAATACCAGTCAGGGCATTTAGGATGACTGTTGTGCTAAGTAATTGGTATTCGTAGCGAAATACGAAACGCAGTGGCCAACGGGTTAACATCATAGCTGCAATTATTTGCGAAGTGCACGTAAAAATCAAGGCCAAAGTCATAAAAGCCTGGACAGCCATCAGCCAGCCTACGAAAATAAAAATTCACATAGGAGTAAAAAATAACACAGGACTTACAAACGGCAATACCTGGTAGAATCCATTCCCAGACAATATAATAATCGCGACTGAAGACGTAGCTACAGCCATTAAACAGTTTATCGAACTGGTAATACGGATAACGAAAATGGTCGAAACAAAACTCCCACAAACCCATTTTCTTGAAAGGGCTATAAGTATCCTCCCACGAGACCAACCAATACGGGCTATAAACAAAGAAAATTATCTTGCTGCGGGGGTGATGTACTATTTTTTTAATACCTGGCATAGGACATCACTGTTAGCAACAGTGTAACAAAACACGTAATAGAACCCAGTAAGAGGTAGCCTGTTGGCAATTAAATATTAGTTACACGAAAATTAAGCTCGGTAATGCTTACCTGAAGTTTTCGGCACTTGGTCGCTTTTAGCCTTCATTTTTGTAAATGAAAACTTTCAGGACAAAGCTCACAATTTCAAGCAATGCACACGTAAACAAGGTTTGGCCACGACCAAACGGCACACCTTACACCTTACAGGTTGTTTGGATATCGGTATCGTCAAATGCTGATTCGATACAAGTCCTTTTAAATCTATCGCTACCTGGACCCAACGGCCATAAATTCGAAAAGAAAACTCAAAACATATACGTGGCGCATTATTAGCTGAGCAAGTCCCCAAAGGGACTATGCCTTATTATTACTATTTCTATTTTGCGTTATGTTTGCAAAGCGCATTGTTCTGTTTAATAACTAGTTTAAATACTAATTAATAAGGTTGTTACTACCTTAAGTACTTTATAAACATTATAACAGTGAGCTCTGCTTGGCGTACTTATTTCATTATAGTTTTGAATTGTTCGAGGTTTTGATTTAAAAAAATATATTTGGTGCGGAGTCCATCGATGATTGAAGTTTTATTGTTCCACTGTACGTGTGAAAGCGTCCAGGATTCTTTGCGTAACAACTTGCTGAACCGTCGCTATTTGAATTTTACCTTAACGTTCCTTAAATCCTATTTGGATCTGCTACTTCAGGAACGATTGCGCTACAGAGGTCTTAAACAAAGAAAATGACTGAGTTTTGCTTGCACAATAGCTTCATCGTTGCTAATATTTATATCTGCGTTATTTTGGAACGTATTGTCGATTTAAATCACACGGGACTCGTAAACCTATGCAGAAGAAAAGAGGTGGAATGAAAAGCAAGGTGAAGAGAAACGCTGCTGATAATTATGAAATGTTCGTATATCGTTGGGGTAATGCTGAGATACTTGCTGAATAAGCTTTCTGATTTTTAACATGAAATTGGATTTCACCGCTCATTTCGTACTGTAGTTATTCGAAGGTGAAAGGTTGAGTTGGATTAAATGTGGGCTCGGTCTCGGTCAGGTCAGATTTTTGCCCGAGAGAATTCCACTTTAAAAATGTGCCAAATAATAGAAAAGAAGCAGCCCCTTGCACTCGTGACCAACATAAATTTTTCGTCCCCGTGCCAACGCAGTAATGACAGTATATCCTATTTCGAGTATTTCCTGTCATTGCTTGCTTTTCATAACAGTTTGCTTAAAGACGCAGAATTATGCCTGGCCTCACTTTTTGTCGCGTAATACTGATAACAACACTTAACAGCTCAAGTCACTTTACAGTCGCATTTTGAGGCCACTCCATGCCTCACGATTACAAGATTAACACACCGAAAAATTGTAACGAATCTCCCTTTCCAAGATTGCTTATATGCAACTTAAGAGGAATGAAAATTGGCTAACACCAAAAGACATTCATTTGGCATTTAATATAAAATCAACACATACAAAGGCACAGTCAGATTCATTGTGTTCTAAAAACTTATACAAAACAGGAATGTTAAAAAGTGGACGGTAACAGGAGTAGAAGGCTTACATGTTCTGCATTTCTCTTTAAGTTGTTAAGAAACACCGTAGCTTCTGTCATTTAAAACTTATAAAAAAGGACGGATTTCATTTCTCAAAGTTGCACTACTCTAGATGAGATTACTGGCGTACATTAGCAATCTGTAACTCAAGCTTTTCCATGTTCCATGGAAAAAGTCGCCTGCGACTGCGTTGCTTCAGACTTTTTCTTTTGCACTTTAGCTTCGACAAAAAAGAGAACGGCAGTCATTATAAGGCCGTAAGTGCCAACCACAGCCAGGCCAAAAGACCAGGACAAGTAATTATGGTCGAAATGGGGCATCCAATCCCGGGAATCACCCAGTGCTCCGAAGATAATTACAGCAATGGTGCCGCAGACACCTAAAACAATCCCATTTGTCAATATTTTCGTCTGCGTCTCTTCAACTTAGCGAATTACCTGCTGCTGTTAAGTCCCATGCGATGAGGCGACACAATCGAATCTTGTTGTGCATGTCATGCTGGAAACAGAGCACGTACGCTAACACTCCAGCTATTGCCACTAACATGAGCGTAAAGCAGAATGTGAAGAACGTCTGCACGGCGATAAAGAAAGCTGTAAAGAAAAGAAAAATGTTATTCCCCGATCTTACATTACTGCAAAAACTCTTTTCGCGTGAAACTGGTTCAATCAATCAACTCAACTGGGTCAAATTAAGGAAGCAAGGGTATTACGTGGCATTAGGAAACCCCGAATTTCGGCATAGCCGTAAGTAAATGGGTTATAAATCCATCGGCAGCCTGTAAAGAAGCGCGTGTGCGTTTGATCGTTCGGGTCTGGTAATGACCGAAAACAATGGATCCAAAGTCCAAGCTTTTCAAACTTATCACCATAGTACTTGGACCAGTTTTCTAACCAGTAAGGCGTCGCAAAAGCTATCGTAACTAGTAAAGCGCTCACTGCGAAAACTGGAATGGCTATGCGAGCCGCTGTGGAACGTGTTTTTTCCATTTCAAACAAAAATGACTGTTTCACACTTGTTTACAGCGAAATTACACTGATCCCTCAAAGTCGCAACGGCTGTGTATCGTTGACGCTACATTACAAACCACACCTTGTTTTCAACATGGCGGCTAATCACAGGCAGTTAAAATTCCCCCCGGCACTTCGGTTTACCTGGAGAACCGTGGTAGTGTAGCCCGGGCTAAAAAGAACCACGCCTAAGAAGCGCAACAAACTATCCCCGCCCTTTGAACTTTGATAACGCGGTATTTTTCTTCGTCTTTCACGGATACATCGTTATAAAGAAAATGGAAAATGTCGGAAACTTACGTGGTCTCAGAAAGCTGTCTAGAAAATGATATTCTTCGTCTAAGATGTGGCGGCAGCCATTAAAAACTCGGTCGTAAAGATGTCGTATATCTTTGAAGTCTCGAAGGCAAACATTCCATAAACCTAGGAGAATGTACTCTCGTTATTTAGTTAATTATTACTTTGAAGTTTAAGGAGTAAAGGTAACTCGTATTACTTAGAATTCGTTTAGAATCATTACGTACCTAACTGCACAAATTTCCTGTCGAGAGGGACACCCTCGTTTTCCAACCAAGCGTCTGTCGAAAAGGCAATAATGACGAAAAGGTCACTAATAATGAATATTACTAAAGCAACTTTTAACAGTGTGGACATTCCGGAATAAGACATGTTTCACCCACAGAAAACATAAACAAATTTACACTCAAACGAATCTTTTTTTTCCCCGACTTCTAGTAAGGAGATGACAAGAGACAAGTGTCCGTATGTTCGACACAAGCGTCTCTGGTGTTGGTAAGTTGAAGAGACAGGAATGCACAAGCAGCAATTAGAAATAGTAGAACTCCAGTTTCGTTAAATGAAGTAGACACGAAGTGATTGACATGCTCAAAAGTTGGTAAAGCCAGATTGACCATGTTTAGTACGAGAAATTTGCTAAAAAAATCGAGTGCGTTGTGATGGGTAGTAGGATAGGAGTTGTATTTTCGTCTGTTTCAATTGCACATGAAGTATATTTTTACGAACAAATTTTGAAACGAGTTCTTAATAAACGTATATGGAAATTTAACGCAGAACGAAGGCAATGTAAAGGTATGAAGAAATGCTTTAAGTAAGCTGTCACTATAACGAAACTTCTGGGGTGCAAAAAACTGTTCAGAACGTCCGAAGTTCCTTAAATCGGAAGCTTATTTTGAAGATTTACATAACCCGAGATTTTTCTACTTGCTTTACTAGCCAACAGCTCGTATAAGCGGGTTCACTGTAACGAGATTCTACTATATGGTAGATGCGACCCATTTTTTTTACTCGCTAAACTTTTATACAAACTGTTCTTGCTGGCACGGATTGAGTATGTGGCTTTGAGATATTTGCGGATAGACAAAAGTCGTACAGAGGAACAAGGTCGTTTGAAGAGCTATCAAATAAAGAAAAGTTAGAATTTCCAGTGCGACAAAAACGATGTCCTCTACTATATTTGTGTTAGGTTTGTATGAAAGATGAATTGCTACCCATTAGGTTATGAAATCGTTTGTCACATTTTTTTCCAACATGTAATTATTCACTCATTACACTTCATAGTGTGGTTTGAGCCAACGGACCATAGAAAAGCTGCAAAACCCTTCGCATCAGACCGGTGGAAGACAATCAAGTATTCATCGCCGAACCTGGCAGAGTTACAAGCCATGTCAAGTTTTCTACAGAACGGAAATGACAGTAAAGTACTTTATCATGCGATAGCGTCACAGCTTCCCTTACCTGTGTACATTTAAAGTAGCCTGTACATCCCCTACAGCCTGGCCTGAATTAAAGGAGTGGGTTGTCGAGCTTTCTGCCCCATTGCTTGAACACATGCAATGTCTTTTAGTTACGCTAGGCAAATCTGGGATGATGGTAATGTTAAAAAAATATTTTATTTCGAGTAATACAAAACTCTGCTTTTCTCTTGGTTATAAAGGTACTTCATAACGATGGTAGAAAGCATTTCCTATCGTTTCCACAGAATACGCCGTCGCCTAATGGAAGAGTGTCGTATTCTCATTATCCACCGCCGTCCGTAAAAGACGAAGACGTTGTTAGTGTATCTGGAGCAGGGGACTGGTAACTTTTTTTATGCAGTCAACCAGAAGTAAAATGATCAACCTCGAATCTTATTAAACAGTTTAGCTGCAGGCTTCATAGCCGGCATGCTTCGGGGTTTACCACAGGATGACTGTGTAGCGTTGGCCCTTGAGATGACAGCCAAGTCTTTGGTCGTTTCGCCTGCGGTTCCTAGTACAGTTACGAAAGAGTTGGTTACAAAGTATGTGATGGGAACGCGCAACTCGTAGCAACCAACAATGTTAATTTTAGCACCTAACTATGCAATGATTTTTTCCTAACAAACTTAGGTCATAATCAATTTCTAATGGGTTCAATGTAAACCGGTAAAACTAACGTATCGTAAATCTTTACAGAATGTAACTAGGTTGTGCGAAAACTTTTTTCCACGGCTTCTTACTAAAGAATATATGAGAGTATATCTATGACACACCTCCTGAATACTGACCGTATTATTTTTATATTGCTGTTATAACGAACCGTGATGCTTTGATTTAGCTGTTCTTTGCAACTCGGTCACATTTTGGTTGTAGATAGCGGGAAATGTTCTCGATTGAGCAGGCGAGAATTCCATCCTTGGTTGAGGATTCGTCGGCGAACCCGCAACTTTTTATTTCATGTTCGTCTGTGACGATAGTTTTTGTTAAAAGCAATTTCGACTTTAGTCCACATCTTCCTTTTCTTCCCAAAGTTGTCATACTCCATTAAAAACGTTAATATCCTACGAACTGAATAAAAAAAACTGTAGACGAGTCGAATATGTACAACTTGGCTTTAGCCCAAGTAATAGATATATTGGATGAACGGGGACCCCACGAATGTTAAACTCGAAGAACCGCAGTTAAGAATGCAGCTACGGGGGCAAAGATCATCCAAGTTATAGGCAAAAATGTGGTAGCACTATTTGGTTTGATTGTCGTTGAAGCCACTGTTGGTTTCTCGCTCGGAATTTCGTTCATTTCGTCTTGCTCAGCATCTACAAAAGCTTGATTGATCGCTCGCAGTAACGGGTACTTGACTGTTGAGCATTCAGCTTTAAAATCGTCCGTATCGATACTCCAGATCATGATTCCCGCAAGCTTTTGTTTATAGGCGTAACGTACCTACTCAAAGACAAAAGAGTTAAACTGTAAAGTGAGTGCAATATAAAAATCCCTTGTTACCTTAGCTTTAATACTGTCTGGGTTGTCGTAGGAGATCCATTTGTCATCTTGATGCAAAAATGGCACCTGAGCTTCGGTATCCCAGCCTTGCGTCCACATGTTCGAGCTCATTTCGCGGCAGATCTGGATATTGTGCAAGGAAACATAAAGGTCATATCATTTTAAAGTGTTATGGACTTTACCTCATTGTAGCCCATGAAACCGTCTTCTTTGGTGAACGGGCCTTTAAAGCCTTGTTTCGAGGCGGGGGAACCCAAACGATTTTCGGCAGAATTCTCGAGAACAAAAGTGCGGCCATAGAAAGGTACACCAAGCACTATTTTTTCTCTCGGCACGTGTTTCGTATAAAGAGCTACGGTGTTTGCCTGTGACAAGAAACATTATGGATCAAAGGTATAACATAATGTCTTGTTTCAAAAATACGAGGTTAAGTCCGTCGTCAGGCTCGTTATGTAGAGTACTGCGATGTAGCGGTGCGTTGTGATTGATTTTAGCATCCCATGACCCGTGATAATCATAGGCCATAATATGAAAGAAGTTTAAATATTTAGATAAGCTTGCTAGATCATAGCCTTTACGAACAGTTTCGGGGCTGGCACCCAACGCTGCCGTCAGTAGCCATTGATTTCCGACTTTCATAAATTCTTCCCGTAATTCCTGGAATAGCACATAACGCTTGATTAGCTACACGTGGCGGATAGGCGTAATTAGGTTAGCGATACCTTCGCGAGCAGTACGAAATTTTGCTTATCTTCTGGCCGGCTCCCTTCCCGGGATCCAGGATACTCCCAGTCCAAGTCTAAACCGTCGAACTTATTTTCCCTAATTAACACGTTAGATTGAGGTAGAATATTTTAAGAAGTTGCTACCTTATAAAGTTGGTCGCGCTTTTGATGAACATTTGGCGAGTTTGCGGACTCATGGACATGTTCGAGTATTTGGCAGAACCTTCATTCCATCCGCCAATGGCAATAACAATTTTAAGCAGAGGGTTTCGTTCTTTCAGACGCATCAGCTTTTTGTAATTCCCTACAAGAATTATAAAATTTCAACTAGGTGTTTGCCAGAATGACGAAACATTACCTCCGTCTTTTTCGTAATCCAGGTATGCGTCTAAGCTTTTCATGGTAAAATTAGACGGCTCAAGACCAGCGAAGCTGTAAATAACGTGAGTGCAAAGCATTGGAACAGTATCCAACATATCGTCCACGGTAAATGATCCAGAATCAGGTCGCCACTGAGCCCAACTTCCCACATAACACACAACTACTTTCTTGTGCGAATTGACATCTGAAGAAAAGCGAGATACGATGTAGTCTAATTAAAAATGTTCATACTACATGCCAATAAAGGGCTCAGACTGAGTTAATATGTAAGAAAGAAGCGTAAAGATACAAGCAATACCAAGATGTATGTGAATAATACCTGCACTGTTCGAAAGGCTTCCCAATGCCGCCATGAGCACTATTACACAAGTCGCACGCATTGTTATTTGCCGTGGACACACTTCCTTCCTTAATACAATTATGATCTGTCTTGATTGTATATTTGTTCAACGGCTGCTGTGACTAAGTTTCCTGTCCGCCTTATGCAACAGAGGAGGTGAAAGGCAAAAAAGCAACCATACCGGTTTGGATTGGGTTCGCTTACTTTCTTATGCCAAGATCCTTGAGGTTCTTTTCGAAATCCAACGTTTGGCACCTCCTTTGCAGAAATGAATGAATCTGCTGGTCTTTGAGTAAAATTTGCAACGCAATACGAAGAAAGTCCAGAATGGATATCCGGAAAAATCAATGTCCGGCTCTTCTTGTTTACCCAACGTAAAGTCTCTAAAGAATACTTAATTCCCAGAGAAACTGAGAAAGCAATTCCTATATAAAGGACTGTGATTTAAAATAAGTGAACAATTCTCACCCAGACTTTCAAGGTAAGTTGTAAGCTTCTCTGCAAACTACAATTTCTTAATGGTTACTTCTGTAAATAGATGAAGTTCGTGGTCCCGTTACTTGCCTACCTAGCTACCTGTTGCTACGCGGCACCTTTTGTGCTGCCCAGGGCCTTCACGGCCAATCTTCCTCAGCTTGATAATACCACCGCGAACAACTCAACCGCACTTGAAGCGCCCGCTCCGGTTTGGTCTACTGCTGGTCAACCACCTTCGTTTCTAAATTCGCTCTCATCGTTCTTGCCTTTCCAACCACGGCAGTCGTTCCCGTCGTGGCCAGGCATTAACCAATTTCCCAATGCCGCGCAAATTTCCGAAGCTACTTCGATACCCATGCCGTCATTACCCACCGAAAAACAGAACAATTCTCAACCCGAACCGGAGACTGAATTAAACCTACCAAACCCTACGGAGTTGCGTTCTATGCCAGAACAATCCGTGTCACTACCCCAATTCAGCTCTGCGCCTGCGCAATTCGGTTTCCCCCAATTCGCATCGTACTCTCCTCAGATCATGCCAAACAATGCGTATTCCATTCCCGAGCCCGTTCAAAACCCTTATTCCTACCCAATCCTCAATACGTATCCGTATCAACCATTTTCCAACTTCAAACCACAAGAGCTCCCTAGGTCATCCCTAGCCCAGATGGAATTTCCACTTGGTCCGTCACTATCGTCGTCACAGCCCTTCTCGTTTCCTGGAATCAGGAACGCTGAGCAGCAGTTTCCAGCAGCAAACTGGCCGTCGCAAGGGTTTCCTTTCCAACCTGTAATTCCCCAGAATCAATTCTGGGCTTCCCGTGGACAGGCTACTTTTCCCAATTTAAACATGAATTTGCAACCCAATAGTCAACCAATGCCTCAATTCGCCAACGTACAAAGCTTCCCTTTTGCGTCCTCGCAGCCGGTGCCTTTCCCTCAGGCAGTGAATTTCAAACCTAATCCTTTCCAATCCAATTTATTCCCATCCTCTGCTGTCACTGCTAAGCCAAGTGCCGTGCAAAGTACCCCCTCTATTCCTGGATTCCTCTCTTCTCTATTCGGCCAACAAGCCGAAATGAAGCAACAGTAATACTTTCATTCAATTATTTATTGTGTAATATTATTTCAACTCAAATACGTATGTGATAATAAATTTATTTATTGACTCGTCGAAAAAATTATGGCTTTATAAGATGCAGGACTAGTGGTGAACACTTTAGTCTTGTTTAACTGTTTGTTTCTTCATGGAATGTCTTACTTGTTGCTGCTTAACAGTCACCAGAAGCTGGCTTGATTGGGCTATCCAGTTTCCCTAAAGGTAAAAAGTCAGTAAAAGTGAGTAAAGTCATTCGCTACGTGCATGACTTTTCTTACCACCATAAGGAGACTGCAAAACAATAAAGGCATAGAAAATACAAGGGAGATAAACATGCCTCTGCTGTCAAAGTACTGCTGTTTAGAAAATCGCTGCCAATATTTGGCGCCCATTTCATTTAGTTTCTCCGCTGATAAAACAAACAATACTAAAGAAGAGACATTAATTCTGCGTATAATGAAGTTTTTGCTTACAAAGTAGAAGGAAAAGTCCTGCTTGAATATTCCCATTATTTCTTGTTGTGATAGTGAATAGAAGTATAGTACAATGGAATGCAATCAAAGCCAGAAGCCACGGTTCGGTCCAGTTTATCTACACTAACGAGTTTATTTCTTTATTTGCATGCCAACAAATTACTTACTGATGATAAAATGCCATAAAGTCCCGTAATTTCGGACGCTGAAACGAGAACTTCATCCATTTCTCGCGCTAGTTACGTTCCCCAACAACAATCATGCAAATTGAGTTCCCGCCTCTAGCCTGCCCCTAACTTGCCTTGCTCCGTCTTAGGGGCGGAGCTCAAAATGAAATCCAAAAGTGCATGGCTGACGATTTTTTCAAAAACAAAAGAGTGGCCCATAAATACAGTTAGAACCTACTTAAGCGTACCAGCCTTGTACGAAAAAGAGTGCAACTAATTAAACTCTGGTTTTAAAAATACATCCAGGTATAAAGTCATTCCGCCAAATGTTTGATTCCCTGTATGACACATAGTAGATATGGAGTTAATGACCGTTAGGACGTAATTTTACACACGAGCTGGATAGCATACATATCTCCACATCCGTCCGTGTTTATTGGAAGTCGACTATTTGAAGACGGTTACTATATATGGCGTTTAGAGGCCAGAAAAACCGTGGAAGTACACAAGCAAATCACAGAGTGATCATACACTGCAAAAAAAGTCCCCCTTCTTTGGGGGCAAAAAAATACCCAAAACGGTGGGAGCCACATGGGGGTTATTTTAATACCTGAAAAAAAATTGGGGGCTACCGTGTTAAAAGCGGTATATGCAACCTTCTGAAACCTGTATTTACAAAATCCCAAAACACGTATTTTTTAAATTCTAGAATAAAGGGCAAAAGCACCTAAAAGCGCGGGCACAAGATTGGTGCGGGAAAATACCTATGAACGGTATTTCGATAGAACCCCGAAAATCGGTAGGCTAGCTCCTAAAAACGGGGTTATGTTTATTCTGTTTTTAGGCGAAGAAAAAGTGCTGAATCTAAGTATACACTACTGAAGTTGGGTGTTTATATCTACTATTTTTCGAGTTGCATTCACGCCCTTAATCGGTTGAGTCTATATCCGTTGTTTGGGTTTAGTAATTTGGAAACCTGACTTCTGATTTGTTAAATGTATTAAAAACTGTTCTCCCCCTTACACACAGTATTGCAACAAACATTCATACTTAACATTTAAAAGTACAAAATAGGAATAAATCAAAGTCACAATACACAAAATACAAATCAGCAAACCAGTCACAATAAACAAGCATTAAATTCAGACCAGCAAATTACTTTCAATACACATACAAGTACACGAAAGACAAATAACAGTCACTATAGACAAACATGACACACGA
>JAHZNP010000039.1:0-215605 GCA_020615345.1 Triops cancriformis | reverse complement strand
TTTTGTAAGTATTTTTACAGTGAAGTCCTTGTATAATTCTGCTGCACAACGAATCATTGCAGCAGAATTATATTGTACAAGGACTTCACTGTAAAAATACTTACAAAACTGATTTTTTTACCACGAATTTGTTGTACAAAAACATTTTTGAAGTATTCTTACAGTAAACTTAAAGTATTTTTACAGTAAAGTCCTTATATAATTTTGATGCAATTGTAAATTTACAATTTTTTTACAGTGTATGCTTTTTAATCCGAGTGATGCAGTACTGTCCAAACTACAAACTTGGGCTTTTGATTCGTTAATGTAGGCACGCTTAGAACACTGTATTGATCCTAACTACGTTTGCTTGGTACAGTTAATGCAATTTTTTTATGCATTACCTACATTTAGCTGCGAATTTCTGAAATCTGGTTTAGTGCGTTACTTGTGAAATCTTATTATCGGAGCCGTATCCAGGGTTTTATGTCGGAGAAGGGGGGGTAGGCTCAAACCCACCTAACCCTCCAAAATGCGGCCTTAGCTATTATGAATAACAGACTATTCTTAAAAGTAAAAACTGCTATAAGGATCAAGTCAAAGGAAAACTTGAATTTTCTGTAGAAAAGTTTTGATATTTTTTTCATAACTCTTTTTACTAATTATACAATACAATACCAGAAGCCAGCGTTTCAAAATAGGCAATTTCTTTTCACGCTTAACACTAAAATCGTGATTGAAGGACATATTTGACCTAAGTAGTTAAAATTTCGAAACAGTTCGGTAAAATAAAAAGATGTCTCCTGCACACACTTAACAAGTTGGAAGCAAACTCTCTTTATTAGCTAAATTGAGTCTCGGATGGCCGTTATATCGACATTAATCCAAGTTGTTTTAATACCTAGTTCCGAGTAAAAAATTTTCGAAATCTTCTACTCCATCTGAACTAAAAAAACTATACAACTCCCTTGTACTGGTCCAATTCTAGTCTCTGTAAAAATAATGATGACGGTAAATAAAAAGAACCAGTAACAGGCCTCGGTCTATACTGGTATAAACGGAAAACAAAACTATACAACTTGTACTATGCATGTGTAAGAAAACTCACTGCTGCTTAATTGAAATTTCAAAATGTCAAACCTGTAAATGCATTAAGGGCAATGTAATTATTTCTGTTCCAAAAATATTGGCGATAGAAATAGTATTCGGTATTTGAGGTCGACATCGAATAAGTGATAAAACAGGGTTCCGCGCTAATGCTCTTTTCCTCATGGGTACCCAACACCCCTCCACAAAATGTCACCACTCGTTATAGTTGCGTAACATACCAAAGTGAGACATGGCCTTTTACCTAAACACTTGAAGCCAAAGAGAGGGTCGTTGTTAGGGCCAACTGTAACGATCTCTGTAAAAGTGGTCTTCAGGAACAATATCGGTGAGTGCCAACAATGGAGTTAAGGACAATAATAGTGCTTAGGAAGAACTCCAGTGGCAGTTGTCAAGGGGCAAATCCACGAACACAAATGCACACACAAGGCTACCTGGAAAGGTGCGTCAAATCTTCGGGGATATCCTATCCGCTGCACGAGGATGATTGGGCTCTAAGAAGGCAAACTTGTATGGGGGTGTTGGTGGACAAGGCAAGACATGTCGCAAAGCAATTGGGGGGGCCTCCAACTGTGTTTTTAACAAAAGCCTGCCTCTTAAGATCGTCTTGCAACCATGCAAACGGGGCTTGAGCGCGTCACTCCACGTATTGAAGCTTTAGATGGTCTGCCTACTTAGCCTCTACAGAGATATGCATTAGCTCCTTTCCGTACAGCAAAACTATGGCGAATCCACACCCCGGTGCTTCTGCAAAGCCCTCGCATTTCAAGCCATACCGAAGCCACACGACAATACCAGTAGACGGCTTCTTAGCAGACTTCATTGGTATGCTACGATACTCCCAATTTTCCTTATTAAAACTTCAACCAAAACTAACGTCGCGTTCGTTATTTATCGTTGAGCACAGAGGCGTAGCGGCTAGCCCATTGTAATGTAGGCAGATAATAAAAAATACAACTAAGAAAATGGAAGAGCCTTAAAAATTGGAAGTCATAGAAACAAGACCGGGTTCAGCAAAACGAATAATACCTATTAAAAGCGTAGCGATGGCGGTAATTCTATAAAGAACTGCTGTCTTCTCAGGTACCAATTCCAGGTGCTGTAGCAGTTTTTCTTACTTTTCCTCTCGACAAGCGTCAGAATTTAATAAAAGAAAAAGACAACACTGAAACGCGACCGAAAAGAGCCCTTTTGGTATATACTGTGGGATGCGAAGCTCCCCGAAGCGTGAGCTTCGTGAGCTCCCCGAGCTCCCCGAAGCGTGATAAAATCCGCTATAAATTTTCCGTTCGTTCCGACAAGTTCTTCTATTGTTCGTTTGGCCAAGAAGAATTGTCTTGGTTTTCAACGCCTTCCATATTCATTTTTTTATGAGAATGGCCACGGAGTTTCACCACTAAAAACGGAGGACAAAGGGGGGTGTACAGGGTCGGCCCGAGGGGAGAGAAAAAAAGGGGGCAACCGCACAAGCTGTCATGCATAGAGGTAGCAAAATTAAGAAAATTTAGTTTTCCAAATGAGTAATTTTTTAAAAAAGTAATACATTATTTTTCAACAGTACTGTACAATGTTGTACGAATAACTCGTAGGAAACTTCAAACAGCTCACCCTTGGACCCTCTCAGACCCCGTGTGCATGTTTGCATGTCTGTGCCGCCCAACTATCTGTTTCGCGCAACATTATGCGACGGGTTGAGTCTTCTGTTACATACGTTGCAACATTTGGTAAATAGTAACTGCAACGTTCGCAAAAGGTAGCGAGGAACTCAATTCCAAGCAAATAGTTCTGACTCCGTTCTAACATCATAAGATTGGGAAAGAACACAATGAGTAAGATGGAAATTGGCTAGCTTTGTATGAGAAAATTCGAGAAATGTCTAAGGCTGCGGCCCCACTAGCCAAATAACCATGGTTATTATGCCTTTTCCTTGGAAATCTCTCACTTTTCCTATTCCTGGGACAGCGATTTCCAGAGAAAAGGTTATAATAACCATGGTTATTCGGCTAGTGGGACCGCAACCTAAGGCTACCAAAATTTAACATTCACTTGGTAGGTTATGTGTAGTAGAAATGCAACCGTTACGGAAACGCAATTGGCTACCGTTCTATTTGGAGATTCGCATACTTCTACACAAATTAACACCCGTTCACTATTAGGCACCTGAAACTTCAAAGAACACGTTAAATACCGTTATACACGTTAAAGAAAATGTAGAGAAATAAAATTAATATTAGTACGTAATGATGTCGGTTTCAAGTGATATATAAACACGTTAGTTTATATAGAATTTTACTATCCATTCAACCTCTACACTGTAAGAAAATATTCTGTGAATTTACAATGCTTCGTTGTGCAGTAAAAAAGTACAATGACTTCACTGTAAAATACTTACAAAAATTATTTTTTAAACATGAATTTGTTGTAGAAAAACATTTTTAAAGTATTTTTACAATAAAGTCCTCATAATTTTTTGCTGCACTTGTAAATTCACAATTTTTTTACACTGTAGTAAAAATGTACACCGCGAAAGGTGTAACACATATAGGTAGATATTCAATGCGATAAGTAATTGCAGTCTGTAAAAGCTTCGGACAAGTAACTGCGCACAACTACATATTTGCCATCTTGGACTTTAACGGATGGTGACCAAAACTGGAGTTAGTGTGGAACACATCACCGCGCACAAATCGAGTTGCTTCCGTTACTTGCTGGCCTAATAAAAAGGTAAAAAACGTAAAACAAACTACTATACTTCCTGTTATAAAAGCGAGACTCCCCTAATTACAGCATTGTTTCTTCAGTAGCGTCTTCTTTTCGCAGCCTAGAATTAATTTTTTTAAAACATTTGTTTGTCAATACGAACAAAGTTCTTGGCTTAGCTTGTTTTGATTTCTTAAACTACTTGTATGTATAAATCTATTTAAATTCAAGTAGCACTCTTTGACTATTATTTTCGCAGATGTGTTGACGAAATCAAAAAACGTAGATTTTAAGGTCTACTCTATTTTAAGAAAAGAGGATTTGGGACTCTTTTGAAAGCAATCGTTCTCAATTACTGTCCCATAGTTCAGCTGCGCCACACAATCAACGAATAACACATATCATGCGAATGTTAGGGTGGCAATAGTTGAGAAGGGTATAGGAGGGGCACAAATGTTCCACACACGGTCGGTCTTTGAGGCTCCAACTGGCCCGGAGTTTCCAGATAATTAATTTACCACCAGCTTTTATTACAGCCAACCATAGCGGCAGTATCAAAACGTATAAAATTGAAACGAATGCTTTCCCTGTGTTGTACTTAGACATTTAAGAGTTACTTAAGTCTGTATACAGTACGCTCGCCCGTTTTACGGCGGTATAGGAAATAAACGATCTTTCTGAGCCGTCTAGAGACGGACCGTACAACAGGCACAGAGGCAGAGCAAACGAGTTCATTAATTAAGCTGATGAAGGCTTGGGTGTGGCTATAGTACAAGCTGTTACTTTGATGAAGCTCCCGCTGGGTTACGGCCCGGATGATAATGCGCGGGAGCTGCCACTCAACATTGCTCTCTCATCTAATTTCAAACTTTGAAAAATACAATTTCCAATCCTTTGGGGGGGGAAGCGTACGCTCCCGTTTTGCTGTTCTTCACCCACCTTGAACTCCAAGGCTGGGATATATTCCTTCCCATGCCAATCAGTTTCCCAGAAAGAAAAAAAAAATTCCGCCATTCTCCCAACGTTTTCGCCATAACCAAATCTCCTATTCAATACCGGGTCCAAACTTGGGCGCGAGAGGTAAGCCTTTGCGGTTTTGTAGGCTTAGGATTGGCCTTGTGCAGACACCCAGAAAAGCCTTTACATACCTCTAAATGTGATCAATTTGTATGGCTGCTTGTAGTCCTCCTCACATACGCTTTAGCTCGTTCTGGAGATGCGGTTATACCTACAAGCAAATCACTAAGTATCCCCACTAGTAGCATTGTCGGTTCCTTCTGCGCCGTCGGACTGGACTGCCAATCCACAAAACCGGGATTTTTCGGTCCCGTGAGTCGCGAGCCTCTTGTACAAGGGGCTTGCATAGCACCTCTTCGACTGTGGAGCAGCCATTGTTGTCAGGAGTATCTGTGTTAAAGCGGAAGAGCTACATATGTACAGGCAGTTGGCAGTAGCACCCCAAGTGTGAGGAACAATTGTTGCTAGGCTATGAACCGAAGGAGAACAATGGGGTTTTTTTTCTTTCTCAACAGAGGCTGCTCCACAAAGCCGGTGTGGCTGCCGCATTTATGCACTTGTCTTTTTTTCGCTTGATTTTGCCCCGGCTGGGATCTTCGACCGCTTTGTCTCAAGTACAATTTGACGATAGAGCAGCTGTCTATTTGGAGTACCGACTGTCTGTTCTTTAATGTGATGCAGCAGTCGCTTTTTTTTTAATCTTGCTCGCTGCGGCTTCGCTCGCTTGATACAAGGAATGTTTGGGCAAACTAGATCTGTGCGATTCTAACGGCAATAGTTAACGATGTGGGTTTCAGAAACCATATTACTGCAACTGCGCTATTAACCAGTCTCTCCAGTACCCTTAAAAACAGGCCCCGGGGGGAAAAAAAAGGAGTGAGATGGAGCTGATGGGTTTCAGTTAGGTAGGGGGTGTGGCCCCATGCAGGGTAAGTTCTCCGCCCCCTCAGTACGCCAGTAATGACGTGCTGCTGCGTAGACTAGCGTCTGTTCCATTACACTCAAACCGAATTACGGCCTATTTGGGTCTTATCAAGCAGCGGGGATTGTGATAATCAACTGGATTATCGAGAGTAGACACTCAAAGCCTGTAGTCAAAACGCTTGTGTTGGGGTAATAGCCGGGATTATGAGCCTTCGCTTCACCACAGGGACAGCTCTTACAAGTTTGAAAGTATCACTCGCTCGTTCAAGATTTCCTTGCCTTACAATCTCGGAGGCAGGACAACGCCATGGAAAAATATTTCCTTCGGCTGGGGTGTCCAAGTTTTGGTGAAAACGGTACACGGGCAACGGCTGCTTGGTAAAAACATAAATATCGCAAAGGCCATGATTTAGATGACGTTTCATGTATTGTACGAGCAGCGAAGTTATGCTCGTGGGTTGGGTTTCAGAACCTCAAATGGCATGTGGGCTATTTTGGCTTTGACGATGCCCAAAGCCCACGACACAAGTTAAGAGGACGGCATATTAAATGCGTGTTGAGGAGTGTAAAATATCTCTGCCTGGTGGTGCAAGTCAGAGCTAAAATGGCACATCCATACACAAGTGTGCCCTGGTGATGTGTCGGCATTTCGGCGCCGGGTTCTCGAAATGGCAGAACAGAGAGCCATAGAAAACGCGGCACAACACAAGCAAGCAAGCCTTCCATTAAATTTGTCATTGTAATATCAGAGAACGACTGGGGGTCCGGGAGCAAACGGCCGGAGAACTTGGAACAGCTCCGAGGGTGGTGTGTTGTGCGAGGGAATGAAGGAAGCAGAGAAAATAAAGCTTCGGCACGGGAAAGGGGGAAAAAAATGAAACGAAAAAAAAAATAACCTAGACAGACACTTGGCCATCGTTGAAAGCTACTATATTGATCTCTTGATAGATAAAAGGAAATAAAAAAAGGAAAGTTCTAAACCTGAGATGCAAGGCTAGTACTGGACTCGTCGACATTCTCAAAGTTTCTACCGTCTACCGAAACACCTCGGTTCACAGATAAACGAAGAGATGTTCCATTTCAGGCATAGTTGTCGTAAACTGCTTTGTTATTGCAAACTGGAGGAACGAGTGCCAAAGATACCAAGCTTCGAATATGCGTACGGAGTCCCTGGGTATACCCGAACTTTTTTTTTTCGATGATTGACGCTGCAGTACGCTGCTGTTATTGCGGTTGGATCAACAGTGCCTGCTGCTCCGAACGACAGACCCAGTAACAGCAGCACAGCCAGCTAGCTGCGAGGAAGAGGAATTTGGTAAATTGCGTCCAATCCCTAAGTAAATATGGAGTTTGTGTTAAAAAAGAAGGGGACGAGAAAGGGCGGGTGCACTTACCCCGCCTCCGCTGTCACTGCCGTTGCTGCTGCGTTTCATTGCTGCGCTGGACCAGCAGAGGTGCCCGGAGGGGCATGTTTTTGGAGGTAACGCGGACGTCCTGCTGCTGGTGCCAGCCTCTCCGCCTGCATTTCTTTCCGAAATGCGCGAGGGCGGAGTCTCCTGCTGCGCCCACAGCTGCTATCCATCAGCTGCTGTGGCTACAAGCGTCAGGGGGGCGCCCTTTCTTACCCATTTCTGTGCCCTGCTAATGCAAAAATACACAGAATTAATGGTCTTACATACATGGACCCAATAATGGAACTACATAAGATCAGTCACCCAAACTACTTGACAGATACATGTACATAAATAACCGCCTTAACCGAGCACAAGGGCGAATCAGGGCAAATGGGTAAAAAAAGGAGATGGTCAATACGCAGCCCTTTTCTTTTCTTTTTTAATGATGCGCAAAATATCTGTTTATTTCTAGTCAAAGCGAAAGAAATACAAGGCCTATGCAGTCGGGATCAAGCAAGACTATTACACAGAATCTCGCTAGGATGGAAGTGCACGAGGGTGTAAGTGTAAATGGACTGGAAGCATTGTCCTCCAGGGTGCCAAGTGCATGGAGCCATTTATGACCGGCGTTCGCTTGGTCCGTGTCGTCGTTCTCGCTATTTACTGTTATTTCTTTTCCTGGAAAACCAAGAAGCAATATCGAGCATCCTGGCCCAGCGCCCACTGTGATAGCTCCAGATAGTCCCCTCCCTTTCCCTTCCAACCCCCAAAGCGTGCTCAACTCCAGTAAATTTCTTCTCTGTTTTACGCATAGGCACGCGAAATTTTGTTTCGGGACGTTAAGGCCCCGGTATACACAAACCCCTTATGGGCGAATAACATGGGAAGATTTCAGACACCATAATTTGAAAACGGTCAAAATGTCAAAGATATTGTTTCGATAGTAAAGTTGCTATTAGTGATGACTAGTACGCAACATCAAGTTTTTGTGAAAAAGAAGTTTGATAAATTTGTAAACTTTGACTGAATGTGTGCTACTTTCTTATTATACAGAAAAATGGAAAGCGGGCAATGCAGTGCACTAGCTCTGATTTTTTTAAGTTTTATGATAAAGAGAAAAAAGAGATCTGTTTGGTAGTTTTTGTGATATTGTGTATGAGATTTCAAGGTTTTGTTTGATTTTATTATGCTTTACCGCTATCCAGAGTTTCTGTTTGACTTCGTTTTGCTTCTGTTCTAAGTCACTTGAGCAGACCTACCTTCTAAGAAGAAAAGCGTGTCCCTATCTTTTATTTTTTAAAATTTCGGAAGTTGTGTATACCGGGGCCTTAAGGATTCTCACGTTTCCGTATCTGCCATGCTAAGCTAAAGCAAGGCAAACAAGTTGGCATGCAGGGAAGTCAGTGATCATCCCAACTTGACTCGTTGAATACCCGGGCTTGTCAGGACTTCGGGGTAAGATAACAACCACGGGTGCCACCGGCATTCAGCAAGTTTATGTTCCAAGTTCAAACAAGTAATCTTTATACGGACCAGTGGAGCTTCAGGCATGCCAACAATGCAGATAACGTGTCTAACCCTTGTCAAGGTGGCTGTATATAGACCCCGCCATGAAACGCATACCTTTCTTAGCCTGGTGCCGTTAACCAAATTTATAATCGGCTGTCATTTAAATATCAAGATAATGCTGGACTTGGGTATTCCTTGTGATTCCCTCCCTGGTGGGCAAATGAGCTATTTCTCCCGGCACTGGAAACAAAGTTAAATAATAGAGAACACCTTCTGTAGAGGTGTTTCTCGAAAGAAAAGCGGGGCGGCTAGGAAAATGCAGCTGAAAGTGAGAAGCCAGTTTCGGGTATCGAAAAGCTTTTCATACACCAGAAAAGCATTCACCAGTGAGGTTGCGACCCCATGCTGACCTCGGAATGCCCTCCTCTTTTGCCGCTCAAAAATGTTTCCAGGGCTTACTCGGTTCCGTCTTCCTTTTCTTTCAATGCTATGCTCATGCCTCGGCTATCTCTGCCCAACTATCCCTTTGGGTGTCTTGTCATTGTCTTGATCAACCGAAATCGTTTGTTAATCGGCTGGGCCTCGACACACAAGCAAGCCTTTTCGTTGGGTGACCCGCGCAGCGACCCTTGATACGGCCTGCGCCCAGCGCTTCGTGTTCAGCGTCTAGTAGACCAGAATTTACAAACCCACCGCACATAAAAACGGAAAAGATTTTTTCCCCTTTTGCCAGAGAGAGTACAGCACACATTCCTGGGCAATCAAGGCAAGACAAACGACAAAACTTGAAGCTGGCACGCAAAAATTACGGCTTTTTTTCCCCCCTGGTTCACTCGCTTGTCCAGCCTTTTCAGGGTATCCGGGGGACTATCAACTCCATCGGCCAAGTCCAGGGGGTTTTAGACACCAAAAAGGTGCGTTTACCAAGCTTGCACGGGAAAAGGACAAGATTGGAATGGCAGAGATAACCATCTTTAACTAACTCGAAACCTGCGGGTAGTAAAATGTAGAGGGTGTCCCTCGTCCTCTGCAGACCATATACAAAGATCTGTGACTGACCACGTACATGGGCAATTGTCCCCCCCCCCCCAGCCAACCGCACGCAGCCCGGTATCCGAAAAAGGGGTGGAATAAAGGGTCCACTTGCCCGTTTTTGCGCTTTCTTGTTTCGGGTTCGAGTCGTTAGTTCTACCAGGTGATCAGTTTGTCCGTTTTCATCTGCCGAGTTTCTCTCTTGTTGGGGAGACATCGTGAATTTCTCTTTTAAGGACGACAAGGACTTTTGGGGGTAGCGTACACGAGTATACCAAATGTAAATTTAGCATAAGAATTTTTCGGGTCCTGTGTGGTCTGTCTTTGGCCGGGCCATGTGGATCGTGTTCGAAGATGAAGCTTGTAACGCTGCCAGTTTGGCCTTCCTTTTCACAATAATAACCAGTCGTGGCCTGACTTCACCTCCACCCGAAAAACCACCAAAAGGGAAGTTACAGACCGGACCGGAACCACGACCTCGCTAGCGTTTACTTTAGCTTGACCTAGGATTTCCCGGATACCACTCCTCAGGCAGACCGTATGGCGTCTTGGGCGTCCAAATAAAGTTCTAGCGAATGGGTTAGGATATTTCCCAGCAGCCGCGAGGTTGGATAAAGGTTAATTAAACAGAGAGATTATGGAAGGCTCTCTGAGGTGGTCCCTTTTGTGAACTTGCAGCAATCATACCGGCAATCTACCTTAATTGAGTTTGGTCTGGAACAGCAGGAGCGCTCTTGCAACAGTTTACGCGACTTGGAATAAAAATACGGCCCCCAAAGCTTCATTAGCCATGCAAGTTGCTGCTCTTCATTAACTCTGTTCTTCCCTGCCATCATCTAACCAAAATATCTCAAAATTAGGGGTCGTCATAACGTACTGTATTTACTTCTAACGAGGGCATATTGTGGAGGAAATGGGGTTTTGCTCTTTCATAAGGATAAGGGAAAAAAAAGTAAATGTAGTTTTTCATAGCGGTATCCATGGTAACGATAGTTAATTTCTAGATCAGCGAGCTACGCAAGAGTTGGTGGACCCTACCGTAATGGAGATAACACAGCGAACACGGAAAATTTACGAGAACATCATCAAGGCCTTAATTCAATTCCCAAGCTCCCCCTTTTTAAAAAAAAAAAGGAGGCGAAAGGGGGCAATAGCTCGACTTGTAGCCTGGAAATCTCTTTTTTCCCCTTCTCCTAACCCTGATGAACGGCCACTCGTAATTAATTGGAAAAGGGGGCGGTTACGGGACCGTCAGGGGTAGTCGCAAACCTGCCACATTTTCTTTCCAAAGGCTCGGCCCAATTGAAACAGTTGTATATTTAGGTTTCGAAAAAAAAAGTCTCACTTGGGTCTTGGGTGTCGAACCGAGGATTTTCACTGGTGGTTCCAGAGAGCTAAAGGAGAAAACTCGTTTCCAGCCGAAAAGCCTGGTGTAGGTAGTTTGAGCTCCTTGGCCCCTTAATTGGATTACGATTTGGTATTCACATCCCAGCTGCTTGCTTTTCACCACGTCGAGAAAAGGTGAAATCGCAACGAACCCTTTCCGCTCGGTCATTTCGTTACAGTAGTTGCCACCAGCGCTTGCTAACACCCTTGAAAAATTCAGCGACGCAAATTACTCTTCGAAATTCTACAGTTTTTGAGGAAGAGGAAGAAAACGGATGGTCTTATGTGTTTCTTAAGGTAAGGGCTGCAAAATGATGAAACCCCCGCCGAGGCACCAAAGTCCGGCAGCCTACAAGCAGCTCAAAAAAGAAAAATTCCGCTGTTTTAGAGCTCTGGACTCGAATCCACGTACACCGACAAGTAAAGAAGTTTGCAGTGAATTTTATGTTGTAAGCATGTTATAGGGTTTGCGTCTCTTACTTTTAGACGCAGCATTGCCTACAGAAATAGCTATAAAATCTAATACAATAGTTAATAAAATATAAATATATTCTATACCTATAGAATATATTTATATTTTATTACAAGTATTTATATTTTATTAAACATATTTATATTTTATTAAATATAGTTATATTTTATTAAATATAGTTATATTTTATTAAATATATTATATAGCTATAGCTATAGAATATATAGCTATATGACTTAGCTTTCTGAGGAGTTTGGAGAAGTGGGCTGTACCATTCGAATTTCCGAAAGTCATTCGTCATTATGACGTGGTATTACTAGAATTCAAAACCGATTGCTGAAGTTGACCCAAAGGAAATGTCATAAATAATGCATGCGACAACAAACGGAAAGTCTCATTTAAGCCGAATCGTGTGCGGCACCATTTCTGTGAAGTCGGTGTGGTCGCATTTTATTTTCCTTTTCAAGTCTTTAAAAAAGAAAGCAGGCTGTTGAAATGCCCCCATCGGAGTTCTTACATTTGTAATAACTGGTAATGACGTAGTCAAAAACCCCGAAATGAAATCGTTTTCTTGTTTCACCTGGGCATAAGAAAGCCACTATCTATATAAAAAAAAAAGAAATCAAAAGATGCCGAAGAAGCTAAAATGCAGATCACTTCCCCCTTCCCATGCCTAGACTTCCGCTGGTTTTCGCCTATTAAGAGGGAATGGGATCTCCAGCTGGTGATGATCAATTAAAAATTCTTTTCTATCTCTACACATATCAGAGGAGCTTGATCTGAGATTTCTTGGCGGCGTACTAAATACACTGTATAATTTGAAAAGAAGGTGCAGCGGGTATTTTGGCGGCTTTTCGATGCTCTTTCTTGCACGTGCAAACGGATAACCCTTTTACCTCCTTGCCATTGGTAAAAACGTGCCTCTAGGTGCCCCTAATGCTCTTGTGTTTCGGCCCGCAATACCAGCCGGACAGTTGCTTGCCAAGACCGCCGACTGGGACTTCAAATGAGCAGCATCAAACCCCTCCTACATACTGTATCCTTTCTATTCATGTATCGCGAGCTATAGGACAGAAAAGAATCAATGCGACCAAAAAATCGTCGGCTAAAAATTTTGGGAGAGGAAACGTCACAACCGTTTCTTGTTTTAGAGAATTAAAAAGTCAACAGAAATTTGGAGGATCAGGAAGCCAGAAACAGATGCATGTGTTGCAATATATCACTAGTGTATGGACTACGAGACTTTCAATACAATATTGTTCATGGTATGCAGGAACTTTTGTTTGTTGAGTGACACCCAGTATAGTCTTGAAAAGATGGGCTAAAATGTCGGGAGTTCAGACCGCAAATTACAAGGGAAACTCTGGACAGGTGTGATGGTGTACGTGTATCGCCTCCACGTCTATTGACATTCAAATGAGAAAGGGACACAAGCCAAAAACTTGGGATTGTAAAGTTGTCGAGTCCGGACCCTGCCCAGCCGTCCAAGAAAGGGTCAAAGGTTCTCTTAGCCCCCCCTAACGAAGAGATTGATGTGTAACCAGTTGGAAGATGTTCTCTTTTTTTTTCTTCAGGCCTAACTGGTGGGCATGGGGACGTGAGCGATACAGATCGCCAAAAATGATAGCGACTTTACAAAAACAATTGCTCCATATTCGTAGAGGGGAGCCCCGATTCGTTTTCTGAGAATAAAAAACTTGTTGAGGGGTCGGTTGGTATCATAACGAGCCGCCTTTTGTGGGCCAACTTGAAAAGCCTGGGAGTTAAGATTTGGCGAAGCACCTGTATAGTCTTCTAATATTGTTCGTGCCCACTGTCATTGTTACCGGGCAAGACTAGGGTAAGACGCGCGGTGCACTTTTGTGGTCCGAGTTCTTAAGTTTTTGCTTTTCTAAAGGAAACCATGCCAAACCACCACCTTTTCTTGCGATTGACAAGTATCGGCCAGCAGGGGGTTGGGTCCTCTCTTAAAAACTCCCTTACTCCCCAGTCTTAAGGGTCCAATGCTGGAAACTCTTTTCCCCGACCTGGGCAATTTCAAATTAAAGTTTGTATGGCATCTATACTCTATCATGAAAAGCGTGGGAAGCAAAAGTCTTGAGCTGGTGCTGAGATATTTCCCCCCCAAAAAAATTGTAAGGAGGGAAAAATTCTTGTACAGAGATTTATAGGCAACTGTCTGTTCTTAACGCATTTCCCCATAAAATGATTACAAAAGAAAAAAATGGCAGTAATAAAGGCACTACTTTTCAGCCACCTGCCCGCATGGGAAAACTTGAGCCCAGGACTCAGACCACAGATTTGACTTTTAGGCTCAACACACGCTTTTCAGCTTGGAAACAAAAAATGGGACCGAGCGACTTAGGTGCACTGCACATTTGGAGGACGTAAACCCTTTGGTGACTGGCATTTGGGGTCTATTCAACGCCAATTACCGCCCTGGTGGGTCTCATATGGCAGATTTTTTGTTTTTCCTTCCTTGGTGAACCTGGATCCAGGGAATCAAAATAACAAGATCCAGCTTTTTGACGCATTGGTGCTTCCTTATTTGCGGCGCGCTAACCACAGGGAAGTTTTTGTATTTTTCCACCACGTTACAAAAAACGTACCCAATCCCCTGGCGCGGTTCCACGCTGGTGCTCTTATTATCTTACCGTTTTACGCCGCCATTGTGTATAGTCGCGTCGTGCGTGGTTCCTCGACACCCAGGTAACACGAAAACCTCGTCACATGCGCGCTCAGGTGTGACATGCCGTGCATAGGGGCAACCGTGGAAAGGCAAACCTATCAGAGAGGACCGAGACGCCATGTTGGTTGGTGGAAAAAAAGGGGGAATACTGTAGAATACAAAAGCCAGGTTCTATGATTAGAAGTTGTGTTGCACAGCAGTCGTGTAGCACTCGTTGAGTTTTATGCAATTTAACCATGTTCAACCTCCTTGAAAGGACTTGCAAAAACATGGCATAATTTGAGGCATTTTCTCAAGATCTATTAAACTTCTTGAAATGACATTTCTTATTCACGCGTCTTGCTTGCATATTGCTCGAAAACTTAAGTTAGTTAGATCGAAAAGAGTACGGGAAACCTTCTAGACCTACTACACAATAAATACAATAAACTACCAATTTGTAGATATATGAATATACAGTGGAACCCACTTAATTTCATATCGCATAATTTCATAAACCGCCTAAATTCATACCGAACATACGGTCCCGTTTTATTCCCATTTAATTCCGTAGAGAGAGGATTCGTTTTATTTCATATCGCATAATCGCATAAACTGCCTAAATTCATAAAAAGACTGAGTCCTGGTGGGCATTTAAAAATGCTACGTAACTCCAGCTAATTCATAGGCAATCGCAAGGCCAATTCGTGAAACCAGGAGGCCGCAAAATTCCCAAAAAGGCTTCGAAAAAACTTGTATCCGAGCTTAATCCTTTAGCCAGTGACCTTTCACCTTTCTTCTAATCGTTGACGAGCCGTATAGGTTACTTAGTCCATATTTAGTAGCGCACTGTGAATCGGGAAGTGAAGATGTCGAGGAAGAAGCACACAAGCCTATCACTTAGCCAGCGAGTCGAAATTTTCCATTATGGACTTTTTTCCTAAGAAATAGTGAAAGCTTTGAACAGTAACGTTATAATACAAGCATATTTTAGATGTAAAGATATTTGCTTTCATTTCGTGTTTCTTAGCCTTCTAAAAGGCAACTCCGTTTTATTTCAAACTCCGCGTACATTCATAGAGACTGTCCGGTCCCGAGCCTATGTAATAAAGCGGGTTCCGCTGTAAATTGGTCTATGGATTACTGGCCAGCTCCATAGTGATTGTAGTTCGCAAGTCAGCGTTACGGCGTGGTCTAAAGTTTACTCTAATTACGAGTTGGGCTGGAACATAATTCTTGCGAATTACTGCTTGGGCTCTTTGATATAAGTATATAAAGGGAAAACCTCAAGACCCAAAATGTCCATAAAACCTTATTTGAGAGCTCGCCACACACGGCGCCAAAGCATTGTGTTCTAATGACGAATGCTGCGGTTTTTCTTCACCGTGATGGTAAAGCTGAGGAAATGTTACATTAGTGGCGAAAATTTATAGGGGAGGATGCGACAGTTAGAACAAGCGTGTGGTCTTACTATGGTGTGAATTACTTCAGCTTAATGATCCCCTCCAATGAGGCCATAAATCTGGAGAAAATTTCTAACCCGCGGAGCAAAAGTGCAACAGAACGTATTTAGCTGACAGCAAGAAACCTTCCTTGTATCTTTTGTGGTGCACTATAATAGCAACTCCGGAGCTTGAAGCAAGAAGAAAGTGGAGGTTAGGAGACCAACATGGATTTTAATTAAGCTAAAAACTATAACGTCTCCTACTAGGTGTTTCGCTACCACATTGCAGAGGCTCCGTCTTTACCCCTTTTTTTTCTTACCCAGTAAGGAAATCTTTGTTCAGACGCAACCATAAAGTGTGCTAGGCTGACAGATTAACGGTTTCATAATGAGGCGAGGGGTGCGAAGATAATGAAGCAGCTCACACCTGAGCTCTGGCTACAGTAGAGCATAGCCAATAGAATTACTTCCCACTCTCCCAGAAGAGCCCTAACTTTTAATTCGAACAACCTATAGCACTTGCAACTTGCCGTGGGAAGTACAGAGCCTGAAAACTCTAAAACCCGCCTCTTGAGTGTGTTTATGGTCCTCCTCATAGGCCCCTAATGGTCGGATGAGGTAACGTTCTCTAATACTTGTGATCGAGTCTTTTATACCTTTACGTTTGATCACAACCCAAGAGATTTGTTGCTAGGAATGGCACAGGTGGAATAACAATACTATACACCACGCACAAAAAGCGTTTTATTCCGAACAGGCTAAGACAAGCTTTGCACAGTTTTCGCTGCAGCGAATCGTCCAAGAAAAGCGTGAGCCATCCATTATGCATGTGGACGTCTACATGCAAGTGCTGGGTTCTAGCATCCAGCGGCACACAAATATCGGGAATGAATTATATCGACTGCAACAAACGCATGGTTGGGCTGATGGCTTGTGATGTCTTTGTGCACAGTGGGACTTCTTTCTCTGCTCGGGAATGGCTCAGCCTCCTACACACACGTTTACCTAATTGCATATGCAAAAGACCATAAACTGCTGACTTTTGCCTTTCGACTATCCGTTATACAAACCGTCATGCAAGCCCTCGATTCTCAAACTACAAGCTTTGGTGATGCTTGTTTCCAAAGGTCCTAAATCACTCGAGCTCTGCTGAATTTCGACTTCTCTACGACTCCCTTCTAAAAGAAAGACAGAGAAGAAAAGAAAGAAAAAAAAGCCACATAAAATAGAAAAAAAAGTAAGACCTTGAAGGTAATAAGGGTACACCCCAAATTACTGTCTCGTTTCAATTGGTAGTTAGGGAAGTTGGCTTCTATTACCAATCGCTAGGATTCAATGGAGCTGTATTCCCAGAAACTCAAAAAGAAAGAAAAGTGTCTTCAAAGAATTAGAACTAATCTTTATGAAGTGCACGGTCACGTCTCCTTTTTCTCAGTAATATTAACTTGGCAAATTTGGCGTTCCATTACTGAAAATTACGCTTCTTTATGCTTTAGAGTGGTATTTATGGTAAAAAAATAGCCTTTAAATTTTTTCTTGCATGCGATTTCAGTTTTATTACTTCGACGCCGTAGAGACTGCGTTTACACTTCTTGTAAATTGTAAATTGCCGATTTCGCAAAGGAGAATCGTGTTAATATGTAGGTTTCAATGAAAGCCATAATTAAAATTATAGTGATATGTAATAAAATCAAATTTGAATTTTTTTGGGTAGAGTAGGTGCGTTTTGCATTGGAACCAACTGTCACGCTTGGCTACTGACCTCGCAATCTCTTATGAGCTGCGAATCGCTATTGCTCGTCGGAGTGCTATTTTGAAGCTCTTCAAGCGGTTAACAGAACGTGTTACTAAAAGAAAGTAAAAAAAATCGCCATTTCGCAAAATGTGATTTGAAGAGCGTTTGTGAATGCCTTTATAACCCTACAACTTGATATCTGCTGCTCAACAGCGTCCAGTTTCAAGTGGAAGTGACAAGGATAATTAAGGGGTGGGCTACAGTACAGTGAGTAAAATGAGACAGCCTTGGAAAAAGGAAACTCCTTTCCCAATTCTTCCTGCTTTCCCCAATGCTCCCACACCCTGGTTAGTTTGGCTTTCAATAGCACCACTGACTAACATCTCAATACGTCTCAGCTCCCGGAAACGCACCGTAAGGCCATATTTGTCTTGGAAGAGATTTGTAGGTCCGAAATCTCTGCGAGGTTAAGTTATTGCGGAAGATCGTCTTTCGCGTCTCTGCCCCTGGCTATCGGAGGCTATTAGGGATGAAAGTTTCTAGGAAAAGCCATCAATAATACTGCAGTATTAATTCCACGTGCACGGTCGACCAGGTCTTGGGCTGTTACGGCAGTTCCGGTAAACATCCAACACTAGCATAACCCATGGTCGACCACAAGAAAAAGACACTAAAAAAAGAGACCACCCTCCAAAAATGGAAGAGAATGAAGGGAAAAGGGAGACCAAGTTATAAAAGTACAGGTCGTTTGCTGCCTCGATGACTTTATGACGCCTTACCGCAGCATCCTCCCAACGACCAATTTGTCAGTCCAGAACTTGCACCCTTTTGGCTGCTATCGCGTAACATAAAATGTTGTAAAGATGTATCTCCTCGGGTGTCAGCAGTCCACAAACCGGTGTTATGGGCCAGGAGTTTTTCTAACTCGTACTCTTTTTACAGCCGTCACAGCCACTCGGTAAGGGTTGTGTACGCTATAAGCGGAACCGAAAACTATTGCATATCTGTCAACGTGGACTCATTGTCTTCTAAAAAGAGGTTGTCTCAGAGGAACTTCCGATAGGGTCAGACCATGTGTTGAGAACCCATCAACGACAACCAGTGGCACTCGCTAGTGCGAAAACTCGCGTTTCGTCCATGTCCATTTCATTTTGTTTCCCCACCTCAACCTCTGAGCACCCGCTTCACTTAAGCTAGTACCCTCACCATATCCGCGACAACTTGACACCTTTCTCTAAACAGGAAGTGTCATCAGTCGATTAGTTTCAAATTATCTTCCAAAAAGAACAGTGAAATTCTCACATGAAACTATTCCTAGTTCCATTTTCTCACCCGTCCTTTTCGTTCACTTCCAGAACAACGACAGTCATTTCACATTCTTTCCACACTTCTCTACCCGTCTTTTTTTTCTGCTGAGAAGAGTTGGCGTGATTCTTCCAGCGCTGCTAAGAAAAGCACCTTTGACGATTGACAATTTAATTTATTTGCAGAATGACGAGAGCAAGCGTAAAGGCTCGTGAATGAGGCAAGCAAAAGGTAGTAAAATTTGGCTAGCATTGTTTTGGTTGTCACAAGAAGGTGACGCTGGAATTATGATCAGAACGGATTCAATTACTCTCTAAACCAAACCTTCTATATTTTCCTTCTTTTTCTTTCTGGGTGCCAATACCATTAACCTGCTTGTGTGAAACCCGTTTTGTGGGAAATATTCCAGCATATAGTTCTAAAATATTTCATAATTCTTTTGTATCTTCAAGTCGTGCATACCGTTTGCTTACGTTTTGAGTTTTGAGTGCAGTTCCAAGTACCATTGAGCATGTATTTAACTTCGCTTAAACTGAAGTTATGCCCAGTTAATTGTAGATCATTGGAACTGTACGCACAAAGTAAAATGATGGTATTGACCATTTTAATTTTAGTTCGAACTGAACATCTAAATTATTCGGAAATTTAGGATTTTTTCTTTTAAATATCATGAGCCAGCCAATTAACGCCACACGATACGGCTGGCGCATAAAATTCGTAAAGCGTAAGGTTCTAGGGACATAATATAACTCCCTAGATATTATATAACAATAGCAGAACAGCTCTGCACCAGATAATGCAAATGTTTCGCTGCAAAATAATGGTTTCAGTAGCGGTGATATTTTTTTCATCTGGGAGGAGGGAAATTGAAGTGTCGTTTTGTTTTTAATTTGGAGCGGGCGCAGTTAGGCAGTCTGTATACCTGCAATTCAAATTGTCCAAAAGGAAGTGTCGGGGGCGGCGCCCCACTCCTCCTATATCGGCACGCTTTTAAGGTCGCACAAATGTGAGCAAGCGACTCATCTTCAAAATTTAAACTGCTGTGATAGTCCTCTCACATCTACAAAATACACATCTATCACATTTTAACATTCCGGAATAACTCGTGCATATAATACAGAGAATTGATGGTCAAATTTAGAAAAGCTAGCGAAACGTAAGGAAATGGATGATTTGAGTCCCTATGTCAAACTAATGGACAGTTTAGGTCGACTTGTTAATTAAGTATCGGGAGCGAGGGTTTCTTGGAAGTTTAGATGTATACAAACTGTAACCGTCATGACGGGGAAGAACACTACAGAACTATCGTCATAGAAGAAATCCAAAAACCAAGTAAACAAATTTTCATTCACCTTATTTTTTGCAAATTTGGAGTATTGTCTGAAAAATCCCCTTGGGAAAGGAGCTATGCACGAATTCATTACAAGACATTTTTCCTTCTCTCATATTTTTTAAACAACAATTACAAAATATAACCATGCTCGGGGAAAGAATTTACGATTTGAGCGAAATTTTCCCTTTTTCAGACAGATTTTACACTTATTGTTTCCTAAGTTCTTTTTCAGGGCTGGGCTTACAAACATAAGAGAATAATCCACCACTGGGGTATTTTTAAGATAAGAGCTCGATGCACAATGTCTCTCGACTCTTGCCGCAAAATTTCGTCCGCAAAAGTGGCAAAACTAGTAGTAAAAATTCGAGTGTTTAGGGAATCTTTTGTGTCAATCTCTGGGTCGCTTTTCTGTGACGTCCATAGCAAGTGCAAGAACGCGTTGTGATATTTCTCTTTTGGTGTATTTTGCTCGTATTAATTTTTCCTTTTTGGATGATCACTTGCTATTATCTTTCGGGGAGGATTGTTAAAGTGTTCGCCGCGTGGTCTGTTTCAGACTCGCGGCGGCCTGATTACAGCAAGCAATCCGTTTTCTTCCTTCTGAATGACAGCTAATTAATTTCTTTTTTTTTTTAAGCAGCTGTCCGTACAATGTCTGTAGCTGAAACTGGAGTATGAGCAAGTATCGTCATGACAAGACTGACCTAGCCACGACCATCTGTGTAAAAGGATCAAAGCGTACATGATGAAGCTCCTACTTGTTACACAGCAGCGGCTTATGGCAACACGCTCAAGAAAAATCCTCCGTACTTGGTCCCAACCCACCCGTCGCAATACTCGTACCAACAGTCGAGAGCTGATCAAATTTGTATGATGTTATTACATATGCACTAAAATATAGATATATTTTCCTCTCAACTGTCTGTCTTTGAGTATCTTTGGGTTCTCTTTCTTGTGCAGGTAGTCGTAACTCAGATGAGACCGCCAATGGGGGGCGGACAACCCACGGGGGTTCCGACTCACCAAACACGCCCAGGTGGGCTAACAAAACTCAAGGAACGAAGGAATTTTACGCAAATAAAATCGAAGCTATAAATAATATTTGTCGCGCGCTCTCAATTCCCCCCCTTAAAAATGTAAGAGGCAATTCTGCTGCTTGCCAACGCGGCAAAATAACAACTCCAAGAGTTATGATGCCGGAACTGAGCGGAGATGCAAGTTCTTTGCTATCAACGAGAAGCAATATACGCAGAGACTCCGGCGTGTGTCCAAGTGTGAGGCCCCTGGTCGGGGGGTCCGTCTAGTTCGTCCTGAGCTTTCCGCACATGTGGAATGAGCACACCACTAACGTAATCCGCTAATGGAAGGCCTCGCGCCCGCAGCAGGAGTCTTTGGCTGAAGCAATTCAACTCCGTAGAACCCTAGACCCGTTCGTCCGTTGAAGGACCGGCTATATACTTGGTGGATCTGTCTCGGCCAAAGCCACGTACGTTGCATCAATGACATATCACGCAGTTTTCTTTCCCTGTTAATGTTATGGAAAGCAGCCAATAATCGATCTGTTTCGTGGATGATATGCCTATACTCTAGTCAAGCACAACCTATAGATTTTCTGCATTATAGACCTCGTCTTCCGCGCGAAGGATGATTTCTGAAGAAATTCTTGCTTCCCGCCGCTGGAAGTCATAAAATTATGGTTTGGTGGTCATTGGAACGCAGTAAATTGTTGGATTCTGAACCTTTTTTTTTCCTGCTTCGTGCTGACGCAGAAGACGAAGCGAAGACGTTCCAGCATTATAAGCCGGAGGAGGAAAGTACGAAGATGCGCTCCGCACGGGGCCTGGACCTCGGCCATTCGTATTCCTGTCAAACTCGTACAAATCATAGCCGTTCCATTCCACAATTTTTCGACCATCACCATTGCAAGTAAATCACCTTATCATGTCCCTTACTCCCACCCTTGCCCCCCCTGCACTCCCACACTATAGGAATTACCACTTAAATATATACAGAAAAAAAATGAAATGAAGAAGGGAACAGAGCATCGGACTTTTTCCTGCAATGAACGCGGTGCGAAAATAAATTTTGTTGTAAAGATTTTAGTGAATTTGAAAAGCAGGCAAAGTAATCCATGGGAGTATACTGATACAACCGGTATGGCGAACCGATTTCGAGGATGAAAAATTAATCCGATATTTCATTCCACTTAGCTCGAATTTCTTGCCGGTTACAACAGGACTATCAAGATCTTCGCCGATGCTGAGCATAGGCGGATTGATAGAATTGCTTGGGAGTTTGTGGATCTTTTAAAAAACCAAAGCAAAGCATACAAAACGAGAAGCTTGTGCATATGATTATGCATAGGTATGTGTCTGTCATGCCAGGAATGCCCGTTAGCTCGTTTTGGCAGCAGCAGGGGCCCCAAGTTTCCACCAAGGGGCTAAAGGGGGTCTCCCAAGAAGCATTCCGATGGAAGACCCCCGACTGTGACACTGCCCATGCCAGCAATACCAATGATGGGCCACACGACCTTACAACAACTCTAATCCACACAGCAATACTTGAAATGGTGCTTAATAAAATAGAGGTTACCAGACGAAGCTCGTGCGTTCATCGATATGGGTACATAATTACCAAATCATACCCTTTCTATACCCAAGAAGTCTTGAGCTGATTATAAGGGTTTTGCTGGTAATTGTCCTAAAACACTGTCACTGGCATGACAGGTGCTGGTGCCAGTAAGCCTATAATTTCCCTGTCCAAGCAATCCGTTTTATATGCTTATTTGTAAAAGTAGGTAGCCAAGCGAACCGGTGTGTTATCTCGAGTGACAAAGCTAAACTGGAACACATCTCTCCCCTATGCGATTTGCATAAAGCGTGTCACTAAAGGCGTGTTAGGAGTTGTTTGTTGTGGTGTCATTCTCAGCCACAATAGGGAAAACCTTTTTTTTTCCCTGTTTTGTATTTTTGTCTTCACGAGTGGGACTGATTAATAGACCATCACTAGATTTCCACACCAGCAGGTGCTTCACATCACACTTGTCTCGCTGACAAAAATTCTCCTTGCTCCGCCAGACAAATTGTACACCGTAGAAAACTGCAGCTTGCTCTTTGTAATGCTTTGGTACATAACAGAGATCCATAATACGCACTAATTTGTCTCACCGGATGACACACTTCGTGTTTACAAGATGCGGATGTGCCAAGGGACGTGTCAAGCACTTAACAGGAGTTTTTCGTACATATGGGGCACAAAGCTGCGCTGTTGGTCGACGTTGGCGAGAAAATACGCATTCCCGTGTTTGGCAAAACACGTTCGTTTGTAAGAGTTGTAACTTGGGTTTGTAGCACTTGGCAGACGGCGGCTTTTCGAGCCCGCTGATCCAGGATGACAGTTTTACAGCAAAGCCCCCTGCTAAAAGTGTAAATAAGGCCTGAGGCTTGACTTGGCTTGCTCTTAATTAAAGGAGCCAAAAGGGGTGTTCTCGGATATGCTAGTCAACTTACGACTTGAAAAGCCCCCAGTCGAATATAGTTAGCATGATGTCTTGGCTGTGAGGGGATGTGCTGCCGTGGGTGCGGATATTGAATAGTCGCAGCAAGCTTGCTGCGACTGTCTCCAGGACGTCAATAGACTTACTGTGTTTAGGTCTCACACTGTGACTATATGATCGTCTTTTTACCGCTTTATAATTGCCCCCATATCGAGCTAGCCTCTCATGTCCCGTCAGATTGGTTTCGCACACCATGCTAAAATACTCCCCCAACCGAGTCATGCTGCTTCGCTCTCCAGGAACGGTGGCAGGGGACACTGCAACCTCAAGGATTACGAATCAAGAAGACCAATACGGCCAAAAAGAAATTTGTTATTAACCCTTCCAAAACAAAACGTCCGATAACTTCAGAGCATCTCGCGCGGGTCGCCGAACAAAACTAGTTTGCGTTTAAAAAGGCTGGTTTTTTTGTGCGTGTTAAAATTCTTAACCTGCTCGTACTGTTATTCTAGACTATTTATTTCGTGTGTAAAGGCCGTGTTAACCCGTTTTGAGCCAAAAGTATCTCCCAGTGGGCTTACTTAGCTCACGAAATTTAAGCCAACTAGGCTACGTGTTGAAGACGCCACGACGCCCAGGCGACGCTGTCCGGAACCTAGGAACGTTGGGCTTGGAAAAATAAAAAAATCTGTTTTCCGATTGGTGGAGGAGGAGGATCATGAAAAGCAGGGAAGCGTGTCTCTCTCCAATGAACAAAGCCGGCTGAATGCCGGAGGATAGTGTTTCCCCGCAGGAGGTGAAGAGGCGCGACGCGCGTAGCAACGAATCGCGCGGTCCAAGAGCTCGGTCCCCGCTGCGCAAGGCATTATTCTCGAGTCCGGCGTCCTAGCGCGAGCATGACCGCTGCCGCAGCCCTGAGCGCCTCTGTGATGGATCATGGCCAACACCACCACCACCACGGCAACTACCGAGCCTCGCCGTATCACCCGCACATCCACGGCCACGGCCATCCCGTTTTCAATGGAGTCGGAGTGGCTGCGGCCGGAGTGACAAGTTTCGGTTTGGGTCCTGTGCCTCCTCAGTTGGGCAGTGGCGTTGCTGGCGATCACACGACGACGGCCAGTGGAAGCCTTATCACTAGCAGTACCCCCGATTGCAACCACAGCACCATGCTGAACCCTTTCATGGACGCGGGGGCCCACATGGCGGGCCTCAAGCTGGGCCCCGCTGGACATCACGCTGATCATCAGGGCCAACATTTTGGTCAAGCGCCCGGTTACCCAGTGCCTGTGTCGCATCATCATGTGTCTCATCACAGTGTGTCACACCATGTCGGTTCTTACGCCGCACGGGATTTCTTACTGCGCCGGGACATGTCTTCGCTGGAAGGCCATCCGGCCTTGGCCGGCAACAATCAACATCCGCACCACCCGCACTCGGTGTTTATGGGGCCTCCGGACCACGGAGCGCCCCCGCATGCCGGCCACGCCGCGGTCTTGTTCCCCGGCCTGGCCGAACACCATCACCAAGCGGCGATGAACCAGCAGATGCGAATTCCGATGGACATGTATTCACGGGCCGATCAGTTTCACGGCGGCATGGCCGCCGCTAATCAGTTTCATAACGCCATGAATCCCATGGCCGGCATGGGACCCATGGCCGGTATGGGCCCGATGGCTCATCATCATCCGCACGCTCCCGGCGCGTTTTTCCGCTACATGCGGCCGCCTATCAAACAAGAACTGTCTTGTCTGTGGGTCGACCCGGACCAGCCCTCGCCGAAGAAGACTTGCAACAAAATGTTCAATTCCATGCATGAAATCGTGACACACATCACAGTGGAACACGTCGGTGGACCGGAATGTACGAACCATGCTTGTTTCTGGCAAAGTTGTTGTCGAAACGGGCGGCCTTTCAAAGCCAAGTACAAACTGGTCAATCACATCCGAGTGCATACAGGTGAAAAACCCTTCCCTTGCCCTTTCCCCGGATGTGGCAAAGTTTTTGCGCGCAGTGAAAATCTCAAAATCCACAAAAGAACCCACACAGGTAAGCCTCGTTTTCAATTCCGTCCATCCATACCCCCCCCCCCCCTCAGCATCAACCCATCTTCCTTTCAATGACATACACGGGGATACCTCCAACAAATTCCTCACCCCTTCTTGCCAAAATCCACGTCAGTTTTCTTCATCTTCTGGGGTGTTCAGTGTTAATTTTTAATTTTAATAACTCACTTATGTCCGAAAACGTTCGTGATGGGTGGAATTCCTGGCTCTGTCTCGGCCAATTTTTTTAATTACGGGCTCTGGGGCCCTTATCCCCTAAAACGTCTATAAACCATTGGGCACTTTCTGTGTACACACAAAAAGATGAGTTTATTCCACGGCGAAATTCCCGACGGGACGTTTAGAGCTGCACAAGAGGGGATAACCGAACGCACCGGTAACCCAGGTCTCTACGCCCGGGATACGCCATACGATCCGGCTTAACGTTTTTAGCGTTCGCGCTCCTCTTTTCAAGAACCTGCTCACAAGTCTTGAGTGAGAAACTCGCAACGATGTTTATCTTAAATATTTACACCACTTCGGGTTGTGTTCCCGTCCTTTTGGTCAAGCTTCCGTAATAACTGAAGAATGACAACTGGTGTCTCGTTATCATGCATGTAAATCAAAGAGGCCGGCTGTCACTCTCTTGTTTGACCCTCTTTTTCTTGTCCTCACCCTAATAGCTGTGCGAGGTACGTTAACCGCAGGATCAGATCATCCGATTTTGCAAATGAGGCAACCCAAGATACGTAACCCGACGTTAAATTGTCCCACTGCAACGAGCCTAAGCAATGGTCACTCGCCCTACCATCTCGCGCTTCAGCACGTGGCATTTCCGGATTATGTCAGCATGCTTTACATGCAGGAGAAAAAAAAGTATCTAATCCCTTGTGATAAGTCCAGTTTTCTTCGGCTTGTCCCAGAAGACATATTTTCAAAAGTGCTACAAGGGGGCCATGTCGTCTTAGTTACCTACCTCGTAGAACTTAACCCCAGCAGTGGAAGGGTACTCTACCCGAACAGTTTTACGACCACGACCACTGACACCCATAAAACCTTTTTCCACCCGTTGAAAAAAAAAATTTGGCAAAATCGCTCGCTGTCTAGCTTCTTTTCTTCCTTATACTCACCTTTCTTCTGTCTGCTTCATTCGTCCCCAAGACTACGAGTTCCGCTCATTATAGTAACTTGGGTGCTCTATGAAAAATACTCCAAGGAGGGACTTGCATGTTCTGTGCAGAAATCCCTCCACACACCAGCCCAAACGGCATCAATCCTATAAGTCAGTGAAATGCCAAGGTGTATACCTTTTTTTGGCAGAGGCAAAAGAAGCTTTGGGTTAATGAGGTCCCTTAAGTCCTCTGTTCTCTCAAAGCTGAAACAAGGCTCTCCCCGCCCTCCCCCTTTTTGGAAACTGTGTCCTCTCGTCTTCTACTCACCTTGACATCTTTGCCTTTGATTTCCGTGTACTTGAACATTTCCTAATCGCTGTCAAGTCCCCACCCTGCATAGCACCCAAGTCCATTTGACTGCAATAATTCTTCGACTGGTGTCCTTCTCTCTCTCTCTCTACTTCATGGCCTACGTCAAAACCATGGAGCTTTTTGCTTGGGACAATAGGATCGTGGTGAAGGAGATTCTACAGGCCTTGAAGAGTTGCGTTTCTCCTTAGCCCTGGAATCAAAATCTTACGCTTGAAGTGACTCTGAAAGGGCATCTCGATCGCCACAATAGTTAGGGTCGAACATGATGGCTGGCAGAAAGGTCTATTTTCCCTCCACATTCAGTGTTGACGATGAGGCTAATGAATATAATAGACTGGGTTAATGCGAGGTAATGGGCGTTTGGCCACGCTTTGAAGCTTTTCACAACAAAAAACGCATGGCTGGTCTTGCTTTGCTACATTTTCCCTCTGCTTTTCGGAGCACAAGAGATTAAGGCAACGTTCTCTCCAGTTTGACAAGAAATGTAGAAAGCTTTACCAGAAAGCGTGACCGTTTGGATTTTGCAGGCTTTTCCAACTTCCCGCGTTGATGTTAGGAAAAGAGCATTTAAATCTTGCTCATAGTTTTATAAATGGGAAGCTTCTGTCGTGTAAGGCTCCACTCTCCATTTTTAACCCGGTCTCAAGAAATTTTACGACCAACAAGAAAAAAAAAGTATAGGATATATCGTCTGTAAACGGCCATGGTTCCTAATTCATTAAGACGGACACTTCGCACCACATGTTATATGTTAGTTCTGTGGGCCTGGGTTTGTTTTATTGCAGAGGCCTGTATTTGTTTGCTACGGCTTGACACCTTCTCCCTACTTCCCATATATCACATCACGCCTAGTCCAATCAACTCTCCACAGCTCAGCCAGTTGGGGCTGATACCCACGCACGAAACTAAGCACGGCTTTTTATTTTGTTGTTTGCCAACACCTAGCCAGCTTACTTGACGCTTTAGGTAGCCCGAGTCCCATAATTAAATTGTTAACGGAAATTGTTCATATTAATTCGGAGACATAACCTTCTACACTTCCGCCAAACCAACAAGTGCGACAGAAAAACTATTCTTGCGATTTGAAACCCTTGGGAAGGAAGGAAAGAGTATTACTCATCCTTAGGCTAGACAATAAAAAGGCGTTCTGATTTTCGATTGTATGACGAAAGAACGGGGCTTCATCCACATTTTTGTTTCCCACAGAGTAACTTAATCTTAATAGTCCCTTGCGTTGGGTCCCTGGTCCCAGCCAAAACAAAAGCGCCTTGTATAGAAAAGAGCCTAAAAATGCCGTTTGCATGGCGTCTAGGGGTTGTCTAGTACAGCAAAACCATAAGCGACGTTCCTATTCATGCCAAAAACAGACATACATTGCTGCTGCTGTCGTAAGTTGACATGACTGTACACTACAGCTTTTTCGTCCCTCAACCCTCTTCCCGTTACGCTGAACTCTCCCCCCCCTTGCCTAGTGTAAAAACTCCGCGGTTCTCGCCTCATTAACTAAAACTGGAGTTGTTGAGCGCATTAATTCCAAAAAATAAACTCCGTCAGGCAAAATCATCCCATTACTGCCCTAGCGTAGCTTCGCGGCTCCGTACTGCCGTAAGAGAAAAATAAAGCGAAAAAGACGCCCCATTCCAGAAGCTGTCATTTTGTGTGTATATAAATATTTTGAATCAGAAGCAGGGGCAGATGAGTTGGACACGTCCAAATATTTCTACTGGTGTTATTGCACGCTGGCAGTGATGACATGCAAACGACCTTTCGATTATAAAAAGCACAACCCAGACCCCCTCTTGTCACTTTTGTTTAATTCTAAAGCTCGTCTAATTACCCTTTCTCTCGCTAGCTGTAATGATTCCGGACTGTCTAAACTCAGCTTAAACGAAAATTCCGTCTTGAGCACGTTTTTTTTCTTTCATTTTTTTCCCTGAGTGACGTGTGCATCCACAATGGCTTGTTTTGGCAAATATAACATTTGCTTTGGAAGTGTGTAGCCTTGTTTGCTTCAAGGGTTAAACACTTATTCGTCAAAGATGCACAGCAGGGAAAAGAAAGAAGAGGTTGGTCTCTTCACTCTTTCTTTCGTTCTTTCTTTGGGTTTTTCTGGTTGCATTGTGGAGCTCGTTTTTCGCTGGGTGTGTTATGGATTTATTTCTCAGCCGTCTAAGGCTTGACGTAGCTAATAAAGGAACTCTATACACATCCTCGGTTCTCTTTGGTATATTTCTTCACTATAGCAGGACTGCCCCCACTGCCCAGGTATTATGTGTTGACCCCTCTTGTGCTCCTATTGTGCTCCCGTCAATCCAGGGGAGCTTTTCTTCAAATCCGCAAGATCTCCCTCGGATGCCACCCTCTCTTTCCTTACGCGTTGGCCTTACGAGTAAACTTTTCTACTATATTACATTCGCATGGCTGTGCACCACAGAATAGACAAAAACCAATATTACTACACTGCGGTTAAAAAGAGTTATAGAAGCGTTAAGGGCCACGTTTTATTTTCTATACTTTGCTAACGTTCGTTGACTATGGGCCACAAAATATCGGCTCAATGATTTGCATAATGCTTTGGCGCCGAGCAGGGGATTGTATCTAATGTGCCTTACGGGTGACGGCACGTGCCCCCCCCCCCAAAAAAAAAAAACTATTGCGCATACAGTTTTAGGAACTGAGGGACCAGAAGATGACCGCCGCTGCTATAGAAAATACAACAGGAAAAGATAGAAAAAGATGAGTAGTTTTAAAAACATTGTGTCAGTGGTAATATGCTACGGCCATATCTTTGCTTTATAGTAATAAAGTAAGGTAGGGAAAAAAATAAGGTACAAAAAAAAGGAAAAAAGAAGAGAGCTGGCCGGACTTAGGTTTAAGTAGAATCGATCCAGTGCATTGGGATCAAGCGTCTGTTACAATTTTGTGTTCGAGCAAGCGCATCGCTCGAGCGCTTGGGAGTTTTATGGACGTATTTCCCACGTGAAACTCTTGGGGTTGGAACGGAGCAGTAATGGCGGATAAGAAATTGTTCTTAGCGAGCAATTAAAACTGCATCGAACCCGGTATACCAGAGACGAATTGCACACGTGAAGAAGGAAAAGTAAAAGGAGCAAAGGGTGACAGAGAGGGTTCGGCTGCTGTCATTTTCACCTGGAGTTGGGATAAATTGAACGTTATCAGCAACCTGTCACAACGTAATAGGAGTAATTCCTTACTAGAACAGAAATGCAACAGCGTGCGAGCGAGAAAGCAATCATGAATAGACCCACGGTCTTTTTCTTCCCTAGTACCCAGTCATTTCTTCCCTACGTTTTCGTTAATATCAATACTATGTGTACTTGTTGGGTATTTTTTACCCCAAAAGGTTTACTCTCAAAGTTACCGTCCGAATTCATCGAATTGTCTTCGTCTCTTGTCCGCTTCATTCTTGTTTTCGAGTAAACCATATACAGATATTATTTAAAAAAAATGAAAGCTTCCGGAAATAATTTAGTCGTTCGACTTTTACCCGCGTTTTACTATCATGGGTAAAGCGTTTACTTTATCTTAATCCTAGAAAAGTTAGTAGCCACAAACGTGTCCACCTTCAAGTAGCTAGAAGTTTTTATCCGTGACAAAATGCGTCTAGCCTTAAGTATCGTCGTGTAAACATGGTATAAGTGGCACTCCAAATGTCACGAGAATTTCGAGGTTTAGAGCAGTTCACAGGTAGTTCTAAATGGGGAGCACTTTTCGGGCTCCTACGCTAAAATCGTGACATTTCTTGACGTAAATGGTATTATAAATATGCGAATTTAAAACTCAGCACCTTGGGGAGTTTCAATTTGAGTTTGGTATAAGTAAAACAACATGGATCAACTCATTTATCTTTCGTATGGTTTCGACCATAGCGAAGCAGAAACTTGGGGATTTAAGGCATTCTCCGAGTTCACTGAGGCGAACAGAGCACCAACGAACCAAACTTTTTCCTTGCCTGGGTCCTTCTGGCAGGTATATACATGTATACAATATTTTCAACCGCCGAAACAAAATTATGAGGTGTCGCCAACACGGACTTGGGTGTGTTTCGCCGCCTATTGCTCTGCCTTCCTATTTCTGCTTCACCGAACTCCTGGAAAACGGTCCATTTTCCGAACACAACCTGCACTCATAGAAAAATGTCCCTCCGCGATCCGGCGCTGTCGGGAAATTTTCGAGCCTGAGTGGACAAGACGCTTTGACTTGTGTAAACGTCCCAAGCGTGACGGTTGCTCGAACGAACGACGAGAGATCTCGACTATTTTGACGAGGAGCTAATTGAGACTCCGAGTGGATTTTCGAGTGGTTAAACGTCGCACACAGCCGACGCGGCTATTAAAGGCGCGCGTATGCCCCTTGTGCGGCCCGACCCGTATCACCCCGGAGAACAACAGCGACATGCACACATTTATCGATTCGCCTCTTTTCTTCACACAGGAAAAAAAAAATTCAACCAGGGAAGCACACTATTTTTCCCGCCTGGTGTGCAACCGTCGGTAAATTCTTTCCGACCCAAAGAAAAAGAAAACAAAATATTGTAACAAGCTATTGCATGTCTCCCACGTATACTTGGCCCCTCCTCCCAGGTTCGAATCGTATTCATTTTGGAAAGAGAGCAAAGAAATAAACCCAAGGCCCTGGGGACTTGCCGAAAAGGCGCAGAAATAACCTCTGGCAGAACTTAACCCCTGGATTATCAAAGCGTTTGAAATTGTTGTGTCTGCCCAGGCTTATTTCAATAACGGACACCAGTACAGTGTACCAGCATCACAAGCACAGTCGCTCTTACCAGTATATTTTCTGAGCTCGCTACCTTGCGAAATGCCGTAAGGTAAACCGGTTAGCAGCCAACAACGTCAAGTCAAAGTGAGGGGTATAGCAGTAGTTCATCACCTTGTCAGCCTCTTTGGAGCTTCCTAAATAGTCCGCCGAGAAAACTTTTTTTCCCCCTCCTAGCCTACAAAATGTTACAGTATGCTTCAAACGCAGGTGTTCCAATCAAGCCTCTGCACACTGAAAAGGCACAAGAATGCCTCACCTCACTCAGGCACATCGGAGGCCCTATTCTCTTTCACTGGCTGACTCTCATCATCTATCATCCCACTTTTTCACCCCTCGAACGTCCAGATACCTTTCTTTCCGATACTCGTCTCCCTCATCCCCACAATTGCAACACTATAATAATAATTTTTTAAAAAAATGGTCTTATGATTTTTTTGTCTCTCTCGTTTAGGTGAAAAGCCCTTCAAATGTGAATTTGACGGTTGCGATCGACGATTCGCCAACAGTTCCGATCGCAAAAAGCACTCACATGTCCACACGTCCGACAAACCTTACAATTGCAAAGTGCGTGGCTGCGACAAGTCCTATACCCACCCGTCGTCGCTCCGAAAACACATGAAAGTGCACGGCAAGAGTCCCCCGCCCTCGGGCTCCGCCTACGACTCGGATAACAATGACAATGACTCGGACAGTGATTCCTCCCCTTCACCGTCCCCTTCGCCCACGCCCACGCTTCCCAACAGCAACAATCCTAACCCAAATACCAACGCCACCACCACTTTGCCGGGGAATAATAACAACAACAACAACCACCACTCGGCCGTGCTGGTCCCCGGCCACACGTTGCTGGGCGCGCCCCTCGGCAACAACAATACCCACCCGGCCACCAACTTATCGGAATGGTACGTGTGTCAAAGCGCAGCCGGGATGCCTACGCCACCCTCGACGGAACACTCACCTATCGGAGCCGTGGTGTCGCACCTTCACCATCCGCCTTCATCCGTCGCCTACTGACATCCGGCCTTTCGGTGAGCGATTCTAGTGATGGGGACTCTTCGACCTGTTTCATCGATTGGCTTTGCCGCCTCGCTCACCGAACTACCGGCAGGAGACACCCAGCCTCCCTCCGATCTATGTGTACTTTATAGTCCTTGATCCGAAAGTTCACCCGTCAAGTGGATCTATATCTTGTGTTTTCTGTGGTCTGTGCTGCTCAAAGAATTGTCCCACCAACACATGTACGGAAACCAGAAATATTGCCACCACCTCATGGAGAAGAAGAAGCTGCCTGCCCATTATGACGTCACACCACACACACACACACTCTTTGTATCATAACTGCTCGTGATCCAGCTTTGTATAAATCTTTTCCTCCCTCCTCATACTGTCTGTCGCAAATTATTCTCACTACATGATTGTGAATATCAAATGCAAGTTGTCTTTACGTAAAAACAGAACCAGTGCATCATTTTTATTTCGGAGACCTGACACTCGGAACATTCAATTTTATTTCGTAGACAGGACACTCGGAACATTCAATTTTATTTCGGAGACAGGACACTCGGCACATTCATTCCGTTCGTTGGGAGTTTCGACCCGATGTTTGGGTTCAGTTTTAACTCGGACTTGGGAGTTTGTTTCTCACTGAGCCACGACCGCTTTAGCCCAAACTCCTTAACACGACTTGGAAGTTAGTCACGACCATCTATTGAAAAATGTCCTGTCCTACGTCACAAAACAGCGACTGAAAGGGAGAAAGAAAAGAGGCCTAGGTACAACTGCAATGGTTAAAGCAGGGTCTCCAAGGGAAAAAAAAAATCTGAGCGTAACAACAATACAGCGGAGGCTCACAGACTCGGGCAGAACGTTTTGGGCTCTGCCTAAGCATCTTAGTGCCGTTAGTGAAGTGTTAACTGTATAATATATATAAGCCAGGGAGAAAAAGTCAGCCCAGGTGTCTGAAAAATTTCGAAGCAAGATTTTCAAGCTAGCTCCGATCCTGACTTGGCAACTTTCATTTACGCCATCTTTAACACTGCTTTCAGCCCCCCCCCTTGAAACCTGCAAAGGAAGAAGCTCGCCCTGCTGTTTGATGACGGGCGAAAGAGCATTAAGAAGGCCACTTTAGGTGATGCATTCTTTCTGAACGATTACAAGCACCAAGTTTGACGCTTGTCAGGCGATTAGCTCGGTTCTGACAAGTGCCAAACAGCCTCTTTTGTACACGGATTCTTTCATTCCGTTAGGAAACCATCAGCATCCTCAAAGACAAGGGCCCCCTTCAGCATCTGCAGGCCAATCTTAATGCATCAGTGTCAGTTCATTGGGGGGGGACTCGTGCTATTTTACTCCTTCAATGTGAATCAATTACACTTTTAGGTAACACTTGCTTCTTCACTGGGGAATTTCAATGCCCCAATCCTTTAATGAGCTATTGAACCGAAAGTATGTTGTGGCAAAGAACAAAAAGGTCCGTGAGAAGAATTCTCCAGCTGATTTGCGCCTTTTTTTCCCTGTCAATGAAAGCTTTGGGTCCTAATTCCTAAACTAGCAAATTGGCCATTCCCCCCTCCCGCAAGTCTGCTGACACCTTCCTAGTCAAATTTGCATGAGATTAGAAACACCAGCGATTTTCGAGGTGGTCATGTTCTCACGTTGTGTTAGATCCCTCTACAAGCAACGTTACTACCAAACCTTCTTCTTCTCCGCCGTTACCTTTCCATCTCAGTCCCGAAGGAGGAACGAAAAACTGAAAGTACTTACCACCAGGTCAGGGCTGTCAGGCTTAGGAAATTGACTGCATACATAAAAAGCTTTTGCTTTTCAGACCTTTGAAGATGTGGACATCAGGGATCGGCGGATTTTACAATGGCATTTCGCGTCTCCCCAACACCCAAAAGCAACTACCACAACGGGCAGAAATTCGCGGTACACTTTTAACAAGACCCCCAAGTACACCGTTTTATTCGCAACGGGATGACAGTAACAGAAGCTTGTCTTTTTTTTGGGTATCAAGTAAGCACCAAAGGTGCCCAAGGAAAAAGTGAAGGAGGAGAAAACCCTGGATTCCAGCATCCTCGACACAACTTCAAGAACCAGCCCCAACCGGGCCCATAATTCACCCTGGCGTACAGGTAGGAAAAGAAACACACGAAGCGAGATCATGAGAGAAAAAGAGAGAGAGAGAGAGAGACACCAACTTGGGCTCTTCCCGTTTTTTAACAGCGACACCAAATACCTCTCGTAATGCTTATGATGACTTGATATCATGTTTTCTTCCGTAAATCTTGTGGGCCTCGACCAGAGTTGCTCTAACACGGACTTTGTAGCTTCATTAGCCAATTGTTACGTTAATATCCCTTCGCCTTTTATTGCACATTTTTCGCTGCGCCTTACACCTTAGGCTGGTCGTCTCCAGCTTGCCTTGGATCCCCACTATAGTTTTCTTCCCACAAGAAAACAAATAAGGGAGAAATAGCTTGGAAAATAATAATAAAAAAGGCAAGAGATGTATGGGCTAACTGTACACTCTATATAGCACCTGAGACGGTGAGATGTGAGCAGCTATCCATTACAAACCAACGCCTTTACCCATATAACATTTTGTGCTATCCGTACGACAAGGATGAAGACAAACTGGCACTCCTCCCGCGCAGCGCAGCATTGCTCGAGAAATCCATCTCCGTCGAGCATCTTATTACCTTGCGCGGTTAAATACCCGTAGGCGCGATGGTGTCAGTCCTTACAAAACACTTGCGCCCCTTTTTTTCTTTCCCACAATTCGAAACAAGTGGCAAGGGCCGTAACTCAAATTTCCAGGAAGAACAATTTTGCGGAAATATCGGGCCCGTTGCTTATGTCCCTGGTACCGGGGTTATACTTGGCTCTCCGATCCGGAGGGCTCACACTCAAGCTTGGCAGGAGCACTAGTGTCATCTTGGCGGTGACAAGTTATCAGTCCTGCTAGTTTGGGTTTGATTAGGAGTAAACTAATGTGTGGTCTGGGCTGAGGCAAGATGCAGCAACAAGATAAGAGGTAAGGTAACTCGATAAGAACACCCGGTTCGCACCCCCCCCCTCAAAAAAAAATAAAAAAGGTTTTGGGAGTCCCATTTAAAGTATGCAAAGTGGGTCTTATTGCCTTTGGCCGTTGAGGGGCTCTGCACAAGAAAAAGTTCCAACATCTTTAAAAGCTGGTGCGCTGGGACCGTCGATCAAGTCACCTGACTTGAATTGAGCAATGAGTCTAGCAAAGCCCGGGACATTTATATACCTGAATATGCATCCCACGGAAAAAGCCAGCACAGACAGAGAAACACGAAAAAAAAGAAAGAAGAGTGAACGAGAGAAAGGAAGGAAAGAGACGAAAGAAAGAAAGAGAGAGATTCTAATGCAATGCATAGCATAGCATTCCCTGGCCTTGTTTTACAACTCTAAAGGCAACGTTGGGCTATGGTGGAGCACAAGCAAACTATCCATCTTTGTAAATATGAAAGATATGGAATTGTCTCGAAACACTTTCTTCGGCTGACGGACTCGCGAGATCACCTCCGAATATACCCCGATATACATAAGAAGCCTTTAACTGTCGTTCGTTTTCAGGGACAGACCCAACGTGGAGCCCCAAGACGGTGAAGAACTGCCTCGCGTGAGCTTAGGGGGCGTGTTAAGTGTTATAACTTAGCTGGGCAGATGAGGACTGTGAGCTTCTTGTTTAACTACCAGCGTGTCAATAAAGTTTAAAATGAACGAGTGAGCCACGCCTACATAGCTTAACTAACCTAATAAGCTTTCTTGGTGTTTAAAAGGGCGGTATATGATCGAAATGGATAACTCACGCCCTTCACGACGCACTGACGTGTTTTTGCTTTCATCCTGTCCTTGCTGGATCGGTGAAACCGAGAACCAGCATAAACACTCTCTTTGGTACGGACTAAAAGGTGTTGCGGAATTCTCGAGTGTACAAAATGAAAAAGAATCCTCCTTGCAATGACCAAACACTTCCTGCATGTCTTGCACCCGTGCTACCTTTTCTCAATAATTGTTATTTATTGATTTATCTCATTTAGTTTTATTTTAGAGTAACCATTCAAATGTAGCTATATTTTTATTACGTAACAAAGCATCGATCCCGGACAAAAATCCGGAAAACATGCGCAGATCTTGGCGTCAGGCAAAAATTTTCCTGTATCCCTGAACCAACTTTTCGAATCTTTCCTAAAATTTAAAATATAAGACCACCGAGACTAAAGAAATAGGTTCTATCATCTTTTATGTAAAAAAGGCTGGCAAAAAGTCCCCCTACACCTTGAATGTTATAAGGCTATCTATCTATAAGGAATGCACACCATGAGCGATTCATGCTTGGGACATTCCAATGTCCTGCTCTAAATGAAGGCGGCTGATTTACGGGGCAGGGTCCCACTCTCCCAACGCAAGGCCCGCCAGGTAACGCCTGCCACTCCAGGCTTCACATCTTTTCTCTGACTCAAACCTTCTGCGTGGCTGGGGTTTCGGAGGACGGTCTTGACAAGAACTCGGCTCGCTGAAGACGTTGCGTAGGCGCTATTTCTCGCTTTGGATTGCCTATTGCGTGCTTTTCAAGTGGCATCGGAATGCGATTGGAATGCCGCACTAAAAAAAAGCCCCCTCTCCAACTCTTTTCTTTGGGAGTTGTTTTCTTTCTACATCGATGAAGCCACGTCACTGTTTTACGGATCAAACTGAAGGAGGCATTTTTTTTTATTTTATTTTTTAAGACAGGAAAAAACCCTGCAGCCAAAAAATGAAAAAAAAGGTGAAGACATGTGAAGGGTATCCACGTGCCTTTTAATATGCTCTGTAGTTTTCATGGAAAGCGAACAAACGAGACTCGTCTTCAGCTGCTGGGAACATTCCATGAAACAATTTTGAAAACTGACTTGCAGCCAGAGCAGGTAGATGACCAAACGGTTGATTGCAGGCTGTGCAAGTCATCCTCGCGTCATTAACTGCTCAGGGAAACAATCAAGCAGACAACCACATCCTCGCACAACTGATCCAAGCTTACGACTCATACCAAGCAGCAACAAGAAGGCGTTCGAGGCAATAGGAATACTACAAACGCGAACCATACATGCCGTACTTTCTGCGCTGGAAAGGAGCCACGCCTTGTACCCCGTCACTGCGGTTTGTTGGCATGAATCACGGTGGGAAAAAAAAGTTAAACGGACCTTCTTATCACTGTCTTCTGACTAGCAAGCCTGATGACAACCTGTCTCACAAGCCACTAACGTTTGGGCCCGTTGTAGCTTCGACAACTTTTAAGTTTAGACGCTCAGATGAACGCTGCATGCCCTCTAATAGTTACCACAGGAAATATGCTCAGTTTGCGCGTAAACATTCTCTACCCAACAGACCGCGTGTCTTTTTTCCGCGCAAAAGTTATCTACCAAACGCCCAAGTGATTTTTTTTTCCTCAAAGAGAGTTTCGTTAAGGCCCCGGTATACACAAACCCCTTATGGGCGAATAACATGGGAAGATTTCAGACACCAAAATTTAAAAACGGTCAAAATGTCAAAGATATTGTTTCGATAGTAAAGTTGCTATTAGTGATGACTAGTACACAACATCGAGTTTTTGTGAAAAAAGAAGTTTGATAAATTTTTAAACTTTGACTGAATGTGTGCTACTTTCTTATTATACAGAAAAATGGAAATGGGGCAATGTAGTGCACTAGCTCTGATTTTTTAAAGTTTTACGATAAAGAGAAAAAAGAGATCTGTTGGTAGTTTTTGTGATATTGTGTATGAAATCTCAAGGTTTTGTTTGATTTTATTATGCTTTACCGCTATCCAGAGTTTCTGTTTGACTTCGTTTTGCTTCTGTTATAAGTCACTTGAGCAGACCTACCTTCTAAGAATAAAAGCGTGTCCCTATCTTTTATTTTTTTAAAATTTCGGAAGTTGTGTATACCGGGGCCTTAAACCGTTACGTTTTAACTTTACATATCAAAAGCTTCCACAACATTTAACCACGTCGTTAAGGGTCATCCCCCTGTGGAAAAATCAAAGTCAAGAGGACAAGAGTCACAAGAGTCACTCCAAGAAGTCTTTGTTGACTTAGCTACTCCTAGGGGACTCGTCTCCGTGCGCACACACAACTATTATAGCCATGGGTTTGTATATTTGTATGCGTGCGGCATATCCCCTCTGTGATGGAAGAAGACACAAAACAGCGCGGAAAATTTCCTCTCAACTTGGGAGAGTTTATATTGTCGGTGACACAATAGACCGTGACCCTATTGAACACGCATTGACCCTCCTGCAAACGTTCGCTTACATAGCACCCAAGTACTCTCTCGAATGACATAATGGCTGGGAAAATGAGGGTAAAAAGTCAAAAGAAGATTTGGGGGATGCCCCTGTGCCTCGAGTCTATCGTTCTCAACTTGTTCGCGCGGTAAGACGTTCAAGGGGGACAATGACGCAAATGTGTGTGTGTTTTCCTCATGATTAGAGTCTTCCTTTTTCTGGGGAGGGCTTCCCAGCCAGAAAACGACATGACGCACCGCGTCATCTTGCCAAAAGCTCGGCTTCTTCCCCTTCTCCCTTTTTCCCCGGCCTTCCTGGATCAAGAGGAATCCTCGTTTCCAGAATTCGCAAGCCTGGCCCCTAACATAAACTGTCTTCGGGACTTGAGAAAAAAAAGGACACAAAGTTTTTCGACGACCCTCCGTGGCTTCCTTATTTTTACGGTTTCCAGCGCTGTCGGCCCAAAGAGTTTCCCTGCTTAGGTTCAAACTCTATTACAGTCCTGTGCCAGACCCCAAGTTCATTTGTCTTTCGAATGGGCCTAATGGTTTCCAAGGTGGACACTGGGATTTGACATCGGAATGCTTCAAGATGTTGTAAAAGATAGCTCTAAGCTTGCCTGTTTCCCGTCTTGATTTGCATAGTGACAAAAGCAACAACGCCTTTAGCTAGTTCCGTGGAAGTCAAGCTATATGTCAATTGTTTTAATATAACTTCGAGCTGACTTCGCCTTTAAAACCCTCCATTGCAAGCGTCAAATTCTTCGGGGTTTCTTTCTCGCCGAAAGTCCGAACGAAATTCAGCGTTCCCATATGAGCTTGGGAAAATTCTCATGTGGGAAAGGACCAACTCTAAGTGGGCGGAGTCGGCTAACAAAGGGGGCGTGCACCCTCATGCCAGCAGGTTAAGACAGGCAGGGGGTAAGGCGAAAACACCCAGACGGAATAGGGACCAGAACGAGAGGGTAAAATTCGCTCTAGAATAACGACAATTCCCGGGCGAGAATTACTGCCTTTACAAAGGATCCCCTGTTCCTGACAAGTTTAGCGGTAGCGCCACTGCCAGGCTGAATGGGATGTTGGGAACGTGCGTAAAACACACGTTCCTAAATAGGGTTCCGTCCGCTTATCCTGTTGACAATTCGGTACACGAGTGATTGACATTCAAGATCTGTATACCGAAAGGTGAAGGAAGAAACGAAACGCCTGGGTCAAATTTTTAGCCCGTTGGAAAAATGGGGAAGAAGCTTTTTGCAACTCCAAAGCTATTTCGTTCCTCATTCCAAAAAAACAAAAGTTATGTCTACAGGACAATTCGAATAAACTCAACAAAAGGTTACATCGAGATTGGGCCGATACACACATTACAAAAAGGTACAATGTCCTGCAAACTAGGGTGCGGCTACAAAATCGTGAATTTCAGCGTCGAGTACAGACATCAACTACGTGAACGGGCAAAAAAACGTTTCTCGTTTCGCATTCTTGTCTCACCAAAACACATTGATATACTTCAGTACCTGTCTTGGATACTTTCCGTTTTTTATGCCTTTCTTTTTCTAAGGTTTTCCATGGCGACTAAGTGAGCCAGAGCCAGTTTTCCGAGGCTTGATTTCGAACTTTCAAGCTTATGGATGGGTCTGATGAGCTATGACAAGTCCCATTTGCATAGAACCATGACACACGGAACAACACGCATCGTGACACTGACAAAGCACTCCAGTTTAGTCAGTTACGTCCCGGCCACGAAAACCGAAAACCTGGCCGATTCGTCCTCGCAGCAAGCTCTTTCTCCACTTCCCAATAATCGTCAGGTGTTGAAGTATATTTTAGGGCCTTTTTTTATTTCTTTTCTGAGTCTACCCGGCCTACTCGCACACATTTGAACGTTGAAAACGGACTTTATACCACATTTTTCCATTTTTCTTGTGAAGGTAATTCTCTTCTTTTGTATTTCTTGAGTAACCAAGATTTTAGCCTGAATAATATTTTCCCCGAGGTAATCCATCCAATGGATAAGGAAAAATGGCTTTCTGGTGAGAAGGACCGAAAGCTTCTGCATAGACCGCAACGCCAGTCCAATATACACTGTAAAAAAATAATAATGTATAATTGCAGCAAAAAATTATAAGGACTTTACTGTAAAAATACTGTAAAAATATTTTCTACAACAAAGTCGTGGTTAAAAAATCAGTTTTGTAAATATTTTTACAGTGAAGTCCTTGTAATTTTGTGCTGCACAAGAATCATTGCCAATGCACAAAATAATTTTTTACAGTGTAGGCGCAACGTGTTCAGAAAAATCTGAAGTCTTTTCCAACCCACGTAAAGTGGCTAAATAGAACAAATACGACTTAACTATAAATAAGGTCACGATTATGTAGGTAACATATGTACAAAAAGTATCTAAAAGTTATTAGTTATACCATCTCCAATTGGAGTAGAAGATGAGAATTTCTTAATGCGGCATAACTTTTCCACGACACAAGACTACTTTTCATCTGTAAAAAGTACCTTCCAGGAGATTAATTCCCCACTACATGGCAACCCATTAGCATTCCTTACGGTGAATGAAAAAAAAAGAGTGGATAAGGGAGTACGTTTACATACTCGCACAGCACTTGGAGGCTGCCGCACAATTAGACACGAAGAAGAATCTGCAGGGAGTCCACACAACCTTCCTTTTTTCGTGCGGAAAAGACCGGGTCTACTGCATTTTGTTCACTCAATTGACAACACAGAAAGCCACGATAGGGAAAATTTCCCCTTCGGGTCAGTCTACTTGTTTGAATTGTACAACAACAACAAGGGGATATAACCAGCGGAGGGAGCATAACTTAAAAGTTTCCATACCCGTGTCTAAGCTTCCAACTGCCGTATAGGCGTATGACAAATTACTTGCATCTTGCTGTGCACCCTTTAATCAAAAACCCAACAGCCCCATCAGGTGTTACAATCAGCAAAATGTTACTACCACCAAGTGCACAGACCGCAGGAAACGTGCACCGAAGGGGGTAACAAAACGGTACAGACACACTACCGAGGATCTTCAACTGTGGCTCCCTCTCCATTTCTAAAAAAAGCCCCCTTTTCCGCTCCTCCGAAAATCTGAGGCCACGACGCTCCACCCCTGATCTTCCGTGTTACTAAACTCAGCATAATGAACGCGTCTCGAGTTACAAATGACTCTAGTGGGTTAATTTCCCCCCAGCTCGCCGGAATTTTTATTGTAGACGGATCTCCCCGTGCTAATGAAAGCTCGCCGCTCTAGGCCTCTGACAAAGTACTTGGCTCTCTAACAGACACACAGCAGAGCCATCACACGCTAAGTACATTTCTCAAAGTTGCACTTGGCTCCGTACGCTGGCTTTCGCATCGTTCCGCCCGTTACGGGGACAATAGTGCCCCCCTCCCTGTGTCCATCTCATCCGTCATGGAAAAAGGCCCGTGGTCTGATACAAGTGGGGACCGCTTACCAAGATTTCAAGGCATACCCAAAAGAGGAGTCTATATGCACTCTTTTTTAGTTTAATACACTTCATAAAATTGGCCAGCCACCTGAGCGGCCAAGCTCGGGCCAGTTTGCCAATGATGGACTGGACCGTTGGAAATACCACAGGTAGTAGGTCGCAAATAGCCCTATCACCTGGGCCTACAACGAGACCGCAGCGCACCGCAACATTGGCTACGCTCCATCATCGGAAAATGTTGTAGTCTGCTCGTTACCCAGTTATATTCATAACTTTGTCCATGATCGCGAATGCTCAGCTGTTGCTGTTCTTCAGTCTTTTTAGAGGAATCCTCGCTTCGATAACCCTCTCCCTATGGAGTCTCATCGCAGAAGCCGAGGGGGTTCTTGTATTCCCTTTCTCTAGGACGAGACTCTTCTGTCCCAAAATGTATAAGTAATAATAATGCTCTGCCCATCTTCTCCCGATAACTATTACTGTGCTATACACCGGTGCTATTATCAACTTCACGCTGCTTTGCAAAAGAGGGCCTTTTCCAAGATGGTTCCCTATACACCTTTTAATCACAACTTTTAAGGGGTTACATTCCTCCATCAGCCAAGCAGCTCAAGTCATTTTTCCAGGCTTTCAGAACAGAATCTATCATAGACGATAGACCACCTCCTACTGTTTTCCCCATTTTTTTCTCCACGCAAATGCTTACCAGCCTCGTCGAAAACATTTTACTAGCATAGTTTTATTACCAAAAATTCTTAAGGTTCTAGGTCTTCATAGTCTTCATATTCTAATAATTTTGCTGAAAAGGCACAGAATTTCAATATTGCAGTTACAGTGTGGGGCTGTTTTCTCCTCTTTGGTCAAGGAACAGTGGCTTCTTGGGGGGATAACAGGGAGATCCGTATGTGAAGTGCCGAGGTTCCAGGTGCTACAATAGCCATTCTGTCACCGTAAATCTCGGCCCAACTTGATCGCTGGGATTAGCAGAGCAACGTCATTACGCTTGGAGCGTAGCCGGTTTTCACGCTGATGAAGCTAGGGACAGCGAAAATCGCAATAATTTAAACGCCCATCTTTGACAAATTAGTAGCGCTACCCTTGCAAAAGCCTAACACAGGAAAAATGAGCAATCAAGCAATGCGAGAACTTTGCATGCGTTGCAAGATAAAATTCTGCTAATCTTGTTCTTCCCAACGCGTTTTAATTGTACAGAACGTCTCATTGGCGTACGTGCGTCTACGTCTACGCCGTAGTCGCGTTTATGCATGCAATGCATACAAGGTTATAGAGTGATGATGGGTGATAGGAAGGCGGGGCCAAGGGCAGGTAAGGGGGCCGGGATAATTACCCCACAGACCTGAAATCACGCGGCAGGGGGCGTTGCGAGCAAATTAACTGCCGGTTACAGGTAGCCCTCCACTTATCCCCTGCAGATTTTATTGGACGCAGACCCTTACCTGTAGCCAGAAAGCTCAGACCAGCAAAAAAGCTGAACCAAAACAACACACCCAACAACAACTAGAAGTTTTGAGGGGTTGCCTACATTATACCCGGGAAAGCCACATCAGTAATGACAGCCCAAATCTCGAGCGAAAAGTATCCCAAGTAATTTCAAAGGAAAAGTCTTAAAAAGTTTAGGTGCTAATTAACCAAGGTGGGCTACCCGTTTATTCCTGCAGTCATGAGACGACGAATTTATGTTGGGTTCGAGGTTGAGTCGTTCCCAAAACGGTGCACCACGCCCATCCGAGCAAATAAACAGGAGTGTGTAATAGACCGAGCACACTGGACAGCTCTTGATCTGAAGGAGAACGCTCAATACGTTCGTACAAAACGATGTGCTAGAGACACACGGCTCATTCTCAAATTTTCCGTCGAGTCATACTTTCCGAATCACGCTCTCTTGTGGATATCTGAAGAATGCTACCTTAGCTATAAAAAAGGAAACGGCCTCGTGCGAGATAACTGCATTCCTCGCGTACTTCCATTCGCTTGTTGGATACCCAAAAAAAAAAAAAAATAACATACAAACCTCTTTGGAGGTTTTGTGAATGTGTCCAGCTCATCATCCAGCATAGCTCGAGCGGTTATGCATTCCAAGACAAGTCCACCTCTTTAAACCCGTACAGCTGTCTGTTAAAAAGCCTGCAGCATCAAGATTAGCTTGATCACGTGGGCACATAGCCGCCCATGCAACATATCGAAAGAGCTACGGTAACTAATAAAAGACGAACCAAACCATTTTGTTCGCCTAGTCCATCAGTTCGTGGTCCTATCAGACTCGAAGGAGTACGCGACTTTTCAAATAAATCAGCAATACCCACAAAGACTCAAAAACATTATCAGAAAGGCGATGAATACGTTATTTTATTATAGTCACGTTTATAAATTTTTAGATAAGGTTAACAAAAATCCCATGGTTCAACGAGTCGTTAGCAAGTGACTCGCCATTCGTCCTGGTGACTTTTTGTCATCTGAGGGCTAGTTGACAATTCAATAAGCCACGATAAGCGACGTGACAAAGGCTAAGCGCGTTAACTCGAGTGACACAAAATTACCTCTTTTTTATTTTCTATGCGATTTTACATGCTATGCATTTATTACTGTTTTGTTTTCATTTTTGCATTTTTGTTCCGATAGGCCTACTGCTTGTTTCCCCAGGAATAAGATTGTTCCCACGACATCATCGGTCTTTAAGATTTTCTGTATTTCATATTCTGTTTTTATTCACTTATATCTGCTTGTTTTGCGCGGTTGGACTGACTGTACATTTCACAATTCAGAAGTGGCATAACCAATGGCATACGGCAATAGCCTACGTCGGTTCTCCGAAAATCAAACAAATAAAATGGGTTACTTTTTTACCAGTCTCCTACTTGTCGATCAACGTTGTCAACGAGTGACGAATACTGAGTGTTAACACAGGTAAGGAACAATGCTATGCTGACAACGGAATTTTTAAAATGATAATACGTTGCGACGAATGTCTTAACTGTCGCTTAACATTTTCGAGGAAAATGTATTCACACGTGTGCTAACGTACTACAGTAAAGATTTTTCAAGCACAAAATATGTGAAATTCTTCGAAACCAAGAAACGACTGTTAATTTATGCTTCTACTTGACGATGATTTTGCGGCACAACTAATAATCGGACAACTACCAGCTATTAAACGTCGCAGCAGAATTGGCTTGTGAACCTAGTTTTTTGCTCGAGTATTACCATCTAGCAACGTCAGTTAGGAAAATGTTTTTTTTAATTTTTGTTTCAATAGAATTATTACGTTCACTGCTTTTAGCTTTCTTAGGGGACGTACAGTAAGGACAACCGGACTGCGTAGGTTAGACTTCTAAAGTAGCTTGTGTGTTAATGAGGGTCATCTAAATTCAAGGATATTGCGATTGGCCATTCCAGCTCCCATATTTATGATTATTTTCTTTTTCTGAAGCCACGTTTCTCACTGACTGCGGGTTGTGGAGGCGAGCTCGCTAACAGCCAGTTCACAAGTCAGCTCATGGCTTCTCGAAGGGTTGCATTATAAGCACGCCACTATAGTATATGAGAAAAGATGCTTCCACGTGATAAATTAGATTTGTGAAGAAAATTCCAAGCGCAAAAACACCCAAGCGTTTCATAAAAGGAAGCACGCTTTGTTGTCACGTGACCTCGTATTTAGGCGGAGAGGGCAACTATTCTACATAAAAGTTGAATTTGGGGGGGTGAAAGACAAAAACGTCAGAAAAAAAGAAGACAATAAAACACACAGAACAACAGCATTTGTAATAGGCTTGCATTTTCTCCAAAAGGTACGAAAGCTATACCAAACCATGCAATTTTCGCTATTACGCGAGTTCAGTTTGAGAATAACACCGTCAAGGAGTTGTCACGTAAATGAATGGGCCAGAAGAGCCTCCCTGTTGTGCTACCATTACATTTTACAATTTATCAATCCTCAAAAGTATGCAGCTCGTTTACATTGCTTCTTCTGACATTCTTTTTCTACGGACAGCGAAAGAGAGGAAAAAATAATCTTACGTTTAACCCGTTAGGAATCTTATCAATAGAATTATTACTTACTACGCAGAATGCCAGGCTCGCAAGTCCTCACTTTTCATTTTCTGCTTAGACTAGTCACAGCTTTACGAAAAAAAAGCACCCAAAAGGCATTTCCAGTACATCAACTGTAGTCCTTTCGAAGAAGTAAAAGATTCGAAACGCCACAGGCTTTCTCGAGAACGACGTTGACCAACAACTTGCGATCCGTCACTGTAGTCTCTAGCATGAATAACTAACTCAAGGGTGGAAAAGAACACTTCTTCTGCAGCAGCCGCAACCAAATTCTAATGTACAACAAATAGTTCTACCCAACTATCCACACCTGGAAAAATCATTTCGACAACGCCCTCTTCTATTCTTCTAACGCAACCCAAGCTCATTGATTTCATTTGCTACTGCTGAGTTCCTCTACTTTCCTACGAAAAAAAATACCTGTTCCAATATCCTAATTAGAGCTTGACTTAGCTCAAGTTATTTGCTTCGGCCTTTTTAGTCGTCTTGATGTTGGAAAATTAAACTCTATTCAGAAAATGAACATTTTTCTTCTTTTACCGTTTTTGAAGTACCGGCTATACAGTCGAAAGGAGCCGGAATTTTTTTGGTCTGGATTAGTACATGTTGCTGGTTCTGAGCATAGCGGAACGAAACGCAGACCTGGAGCAACGCACCTATCCGTTGGCGGCTTTTGATACGTGGTCGATTCACCGCTTTTTGGCTGCCAGTGCAGCCCCATAGGCAGCCTATTGTCCCTTAATTAGGTACACGTCGGACGTCAAGCATATATGCGTATATCTTCTTAAAAACATTGTATAGACTTTCCTTTACCTTCTTTTAACCCCTTCCGCCGTTTTTCGTTCCCGGTACCCTATAGCCAGCTTTTGACATCACGCCCATGGTCAATTCACGCTTGGAGTCACGTACAAATTTTCTAAAAGAGCCAGGGGTGGAGCTAGAGAAAAAAAAGTGCTTTTACCACTTTGCTCGCTCATTCCCATTCAAAATCGCACCCGGTCCACAATCTGCCAGAACGCAGGAAAGGATGGAACATAGGATAAGGGAGCTGTGTCGCCGAAAGCGTCAAGAGTGAATTTGCTTTTCTTTGGAACCGTACGGTCTCCCACACACTCATCGGGGGCGGGACCAACGTTGGGAGTCCTCTGTCCTTTCGCGGGAGCGTCAGAATTTCATATCCCAGTCCTTAATGTAACGCAAGAGTCGATGAAACAAATTTCCCCCCCATAGCCATCAGTGTTTCTCGCCAGAAGCTGCAATCCCCCCCAAAAGTGAATTAAAAGTGAACAACAGCCTGGGACGGAAAAACCCCGCGAAAAGGAGCAGGAAGAAAACCAGACTTGATGGCTTTAAAGCCGAGCTGTGTCGTTTTTTCTTTTTTTTTGCTATTGTGGGGCGGCTCCAACGATCATTAGTTTCTCGAGCTTATCACGTTCGTTAGAGCCCAGAAGCAGAAGCGCGAGTGGAAGCCTTAAATGCAGAGGCAGGTAGTTACGAGTAGCTTTTCTTTGCTGAGGATCCGACGAGGCCCTTCTTGATTGCAAGTTCCGTACTTTGGCTATATTTTGGTCTCTACGGTTTGCGGTTGGGGGCTTGGCGAAGGATAACGAGCTCTATAAACGTTCTGCTTCTCCTCCTCTGCCTTCTCCTTTTCCCCATCCAAGGTAAGAAACAAAACGGGGCCAGGTTATTGGCCAGGTATATATTATTTGGCATCCATAGACAATGTGGATTATAACATACCTCAGCCCGAAAGGAAAAACCATAAGTTTCCGGGAGAAGCAACTCCAAGTTGGCAAGGTTGTTAATATAAGGGCGGAACAATGGATAGATCTTGGGATCCCATCAGTGTCAGGCAACCGGTCCCGGTAATCAGGTAATTGCAAGGTTGGGGGAACGCTCTGGAACTCTATTGCTTTTCCCCTTCACCCTCTAACCAGCAACGCACACATCACCGTCACTGACCCCTCCTACGGCCACCTCCCAGAAATTCAATTGTGAGCTCGGGAGAGCGCGCAAAAAAAAGGTGAGACTTAAATGAGGCTTACCGTTTTAAAGGTCAGAAAAGGAGAATAACTCGGACTGTAAACGCTTCCAGTTTAACACCATTCCCCGGTAGACATGGCCGGCCTCCGTGGAGGTTCCTATACATCACAGTTTGGGTGATATTGACATCAGAAATAACCTTGAAAATAGGCAAGCATTTCAAGGCTTGCGTAATCTATCAAACGTTTGGTTGTTCTAGGAACATCCTTATAATGACGTCCATATTATACATTCCTTTCCTTATATGCAAACTTTTAGTTTTTTGTATTCGCCATTTTAGGCTTCCCATATTGACGTCTAATTTTTACTGCTGATTCACTTTTACGTTTGGTTGTTATTTTTTTATTTGTGAGTTTTTACTCCGTGAATTCGTACAAAAATATGTACTGCCTATCAAAGATAGCTTAACAATTGTAACGTCTTGTCCTGTGTGAAATTCCCAGAAACTAAACACGTGAACACAACAATAATGCTTTTTTCATTGGAAATTTATTTAAAAAATAAACTATTTTAAATTGAATTAAAAACAGCTCGTGTGTTAAAAACGAGAAATTCCAGAGGAATGCAACTTCCGTTAGTGACGGAGTTTTTATTAAAACATGATCCCACTTGTTGGCTAAATTAGCTATTATTGTTTAATTTTTTTCTACGTTAGCTGTTAAATAGTGGATAAATAATAAATTTTAGCGCAGCTGGGAGAAAAGATAGGGACGTAGTATGACAAGAAAGAACATAAACAAGTACATATGCTGCAGTCGTATGTTACAACGTTGTTTAGAAATATTTAACTCGCTTAAACGGTGTCAAATAAGGAAAGGAAAGGTGATCTTTCGTTACTTCTTTACCGTTCGCTCTTTGCTGAGTTTTGGAGAGAATTCGCTCTTGGCTGGCTCGAAATTTTTGGTGCCTACATACTTCTGAAACTTGGTGAGTTGGAGCTTTTCACAATAGGGTCGGTTATCAACTGAAATTTGGCAAACGTACCCAAAAGCCACTACATTCAAAATTTTAAATTATTTTTCCTCTTTAAGCCCATTCAAGCCAATTTGTTGAGTTGTTTACTTCTTTTCGTCACGCGTCTTATCTAATGCCGTTTTAATGCAATTTTTACACGACACTGTTATTTACGACTGGGTTTCTCCGAAGTACTCACTAAACATACATAAGCACCGTTCCTTTCATACGACAATTTTAAACCTGCAAAGGCCCAAATGCTTACGAAAATGAAAAGCCCCCTAAAACCAAACTATACAGCAGTAAACTATGAGTGAACTCCCCTGATCCGACTCTGACTCCCCTCTAACCCCAAGGTTTGATAATCGCTTTAAAGGCCTGAAAATTTATAAATCTTTCTGGCTTCTATAGGTGCTTTTCCGATCCGATAAAAGATCGTCCGTCACAATATTGAAAACGCGCGAAAAGTTATGACGGCTAAGTTTTATTATGCAGGGTCAATGAGGGAGAAAGATTATGACAATAGTTCCGGTATTGCGCTTTCTTTGCAGCCGGAGACTTGTGACTATCCTGCTCAACGTCCCTATCTTCCTCGTTGTGGGTATAGGAAAAAAGAAGCGTGGACTTTTGAGCCTCGTCATTAGAAAGGGGTGCGACTAGGGTTGCCATGCACCCTGCTGGGATTCTTTCCCGCGTCTTACCGGTACAACTTGGGCTCTACGTTTTGAATAAGCCCGGAAAGCTTAACACACATCCACGGTATCAAGGCAGCTGCTCTACGAGATGGCAAGCTTGCAGGTTGATAACTAAACGGGCGTAGCGGAGCAGCTGCCATGCTGGTAGATATGCGGATGCTATATTGGCACTGGCCCTGAAAAACTCGCTTTCAAGTTCACTATAAATTGAGGCCCTCTGCAGTTGTGACATCTCAGTACAGTATAGCGTTTTTGTCTTGTTTCATCGAGGGGTTATATATAGGCGACTTTCCATGGAGAGGGATTTCTTTCATTTTCAATAGACTTTTAGACGAAACAGGGAGCCCAATCCAACAATGTCCCTCACTCTTCGAGTGCAAAAGCACAGCAGGGCTTCCGGATTGAGATGTCCTCGTGTCGCATCCTCACTCCTAGATGTGTGCTGCTGCTTGGTTACTACCACGCAACCAAAAGTAAAAGGCCCCCTTTAAACGCTTTCTTTCGCTCGCAGGGTCTATTTTCTAGGCCCGAGATTCCGAACAAGAAAGTTTTTCAGAAACATTTGGGGTTCACAATGGCAACGCGAAAGTCCATGCGACGTGAAGTTTCTTTCAGTACTCGCCAAGATTTCTTCCATTCGAGTTGACTTCCTAAAGAAAGCCTATTTGAGCGATTCATTCTACGTTAATCTTCTTTTTATTATTTTTTCCCCGTGAGTTAGCACAACGGAAGTTGGTAACATAGGGTTGCTAGTACTTTTTCACGTACGCACCCTGAGACTTACCGAACTGGTTGGTGTTTGTGATAGCACACGAACTCTTATTGCTGAAATTTCTTGCTGAATTTCTACGTCTATACTGAAGCTTCCTTGCGGTTCTTTTTTTGCCCGAAGGTTGGATTTGATGCGAGAGGCAATCTGCTGATGCAAAAAAAAAATAATACATCGCTATAAATAAAAAAAAAATCTAGCTGGCAGCGAGTAAAGAGCAGAAATAAAAGCATACGAGGGAGAAAAAAGGATACGTGTCGTGGAGGACCAGTCCGTTTTATTGTATCAAAGACCACCCGCAAATCTCGCCGTTCGCACCCGGAGCGAAATTCTCTCTATGCTTGTTAAACAAAAAGTTATTGCCACAAAAGAACTTTTCAGCGTAATATAGCTGGCTAATAAGACAAGAGTCGTCATTCGATACAAAGGCTCTACATGTACAGGGAAGAGAAACACATATTTTTTTCGGCTCGTCGAAAATCCTTGCATAGAAAAGTGCATTGTCCCATATGTGTAATTTGCCATTACAAAGGAGTTTTCTTCCTTTGGACTCACACCAACATGAACCAGTCTTTCGGATTTGAAAGAGAAATTGAACAACGACTTGTGCTCGTCACGATACCGAATGAAACACTGCGTTTTGTCACGGCTTATTCCCCGACGCTGGCCAAAAGCTTGAGCGTTAGACCACACGGGATTCTCCTGGTACATTTCTAGTACTGCAGAATTCCTCAAGTGTACCCTACACATGGCCTAGCGCGGCTGTATTTGCGGAAATCAGGGCTACACTACAAGGCTAGACAGGAGGATGCTGGCACACAAAGCGAAAAAATATAATTTTCGAGACGACTTTGATCAATGCGTAAGCATTCGGCTCACATTTTTGACCACTTTAATATTTCAGACTCCTAAACCTTTTGCACGAGACTTCACAGTAAGAATTAAGCCATAAGCAGCAAAAATGTGCATTAATAATACAACCACAATTTTGCAACAAAGATCTGAAAACGTCGCCTAAAATCTGTAAAATTCACCGTAGGTTTAGCTCTTTACCTCGATTCTGTTGCCAAGTATTCCAGATTTATATATCAAGTGCTATATTTTATCCTACGTTGATATTATTGTTTATATTAAGTTGTAGTAAATATTTTGGGAAATATTATTTTAAGTATAGCGCTAATACTAAGCTGCACAGGCCCAGTTTAGACCTAACTTACCCTTATGACGACTGTCCACCGGTGTGTTTTGTAAACTTGTGTACAATGCGTAAAAATTCTAATGACGACTAACTTTTAAACAGGAACTAACTGTACTGACCTAAGAGTGAATTCATACATACAAGTACTAGCATGCTAGTGCCGGATCAGGTCAGGGGTCGTCTTAGGATGCCCCCGTGAGGTCAATTAAGTCACAAGGTCCATACATCTTACATGATTAGAACAACATTCCACAATCAAGGTCAAGGCCACCAGGGAAATCCCATGACACCCAGTTCAAGACAATTCAACAGAACACTATATGTTGAAGGTTTGCAATCCCCCGCTATCGAACTTAAAAGATTCTAGTGTCAAATCTACTAACTCACAAAGCCCTTTGAAGAAAAATTCGGAACCCGCAAGTAAGCTAAAGTAGTTTTTGCACGGGTGTTAAATATAAGCATTAAGAACTTTCGGAGTCAAGCCTTTCTTCAAGAACCACACGGTACTTTAGACCTTCCAAGCTGCCTATTGGAAAAAGTACAGAACTTAGTTTAAATTAAGCCTTTCGTGTGAGCTTCAAGGTATCTGATTTTTTCCCTCGACGCATTGTCGTTTTCAATTCGTCGAGGGCTTTTGTGAGGTGAACTAATTTCTCAACTAAAAAAAAAACAAACTTAAAATGACTTTGCACTATTCAAATGATAGAATTTTAAAAGGTCTTTCTTCCGGTGACAGAAAAACTTTGGAACATAACAAGCAAGGCTTCAATTTTTTTAACAGCCCTGCATTGGAATAGCCAAAGTTCCTGGATGGCCGGGAATTCTGCATGCAACTGTTCCACCGGCTCGCGTGACTGTTTGGAAATCCACTAATTCCAGGTTATTATTTCCCAACTCGTTAATTGTCTACCACTCGCTAGGACTATACGGTAGGCACGGACAGCTCCCTCGTTGCGCATTGGTGCAGTGAAAGTGTGGCACACTTGTAAATCTCGTGCCCAGCTTTTGTATAGCCCACATAATGTGGACTTCATTTACGGCCTTATGCTCCACAATGTGGCCGGTACCTTGCTGGTTGGCGTGGTGTGCTCCTCTTGATGTACTGCAGAGTTGATCCACAGGGGTTTCAGCTCTTCTTTAGAAACCCCAACACTTGGCTCTCTTGCCGGAGAGCGCCATCATAGCATGTCTAAGGCTTGGCGCTAATCAAGGCTCGTCTGACCACATATTGCCATGTCCTCCCCATCTTCACTCGTTTGACCGAACTTCTTATAGATATATATACGTACACAGCTTGCACATACACACTTGCGGGTGTCCGTCATCTCGCCACGGATTCCGCCAGCAGGAGGTCGGCAACTTATACCAGTAGCACACTTTGCTCTTAATTGATTGCACGCTAGCTGGTAAATCCTCTTACCTGAATTCCCCCCCAGCTTATGAACGTCAGCCAATTCTGTTCAACTTCTTCAAGTTTACGCACAAGCATTTTGTGCACGGTCCCCTTGGTAACAGAAAGAGTAGCGTCTACCCTCTCTTCCCCCTGTTGCTGTCCTCCCTCCTCGTGTGTTTATCTACACGGTAAAAAAATGCTGCTATTTTTACCATGATCCAAAGTCAGTAGAAAACGAGCAGGACATTGTGGTAAAATGAATTAGAAAACATGTTTTGGTAAAACAATTTACCAAACTTCAGTGCATTTTATTATACATTACCCCTGTAAGGGAAAATACACTGAAGTTTGGTCAATTGTTTTACCAAAACATGTTTTCTAATTTATTTTACCACACTGTCCTGCTCATTTTCTACTGACTCTGAATCATGGTAAAAATAGCACCGTTTTTTTAGTCACAAGTATAGTAAACAATTTTGTAAAGGAAATATCCAGTAATTGGCTTCGGCCTGCACTGGTACGAAATAAAAATAAAAAAAGGAATAGCGGGCAGCGTTAAGGTGGGAGGAAAGCGAGGAGAGAAGAGGGCGGTTCGTTTAGTGCGAGCATTGTTGAAAATCTCAAGGATCTTTGCAATCAGAGTGTTGGGAATCGCGAGGAGGCCAGTTTGGTGACAGGAGACGTATGCGGGGTTGTTAATGGGCCATAACCAAATGAATAGGGACACTTTAAAGGAAAACTAGCCTTTTGATTTTGGGGGGGGGGGCGGTGGAGGCGTTTGAGGCTCTTAACTTTTGGCTGGGTGACTATTGGAAAGGAACAGTTATAAAAACGCTATAGAAACCGAGTCATTTTTCTGGGTTCGTACAGTCGTTATTGTCATTTCAGAATGGAGAGAAAAGGACAATGTGGGCGGTTGGGCTTTTTCCTTGGTCCAAGTTGGAAAAAGTGGCCTGGACCCAGCGCACGGCGGTAGTGTGTATCTATCTTCGTATAGGAATAAGGCAGAAATCACAATGGCGGTGATTGCCTCCCTACCAATACGTCAGGTAGAGGAATGCAAGGTTTGACAGTGGCCCCCAAACGTTGCAAATGCCCATTGGTTTCAAGATGTCATGGGTGGGCCTCTATAGATTCGAGCTCGTGCATGCAGGGCTCTCTCTCTCTCTCTCTCCATCCAGTTTTACTATTAAAACTTTACATTTTCTCTACCTGGCTCATGTGTAGCGTGCGTGAGTGCCCAGTCTGAACGAGCTCTTTTGTTAGGGGTCTTCTCTGCTTGGCATTGAACTTCTCCCATATGGTTTTCAGCCACCTAAGTGCGTGAAGAGAAGGAGAGAGCAACTGACCAGAAAAAAAAAAATAGAAGGCATGGACCAGTTCAAGGAAAGCCAAGATTCCTATAGCTCTCATAAAGCTGGCGTGCATAGTCCGGTCTTCACGCCAACATTCCATAACTCTGTACCTCATTGCTGTACACTGTCTATAGTCTACACATGTACTCTTCGGGGATTTTTGACTCTAGCGTGGATCCTGGTTCGCCTCTTATATGCACTTTTGATAGCTCCATAACTCATGTAGCGTGTCATTGAGCTACGAGAGACGGTTGCTAAGGTAGACGAAAAGGGCCTCACACTATTGACGAAACATTGCACTGCCATGCTAAAGCATACTTTATATAAAAATGAAAATAAAGTTGGACAGGAGTATAATAGCGTGTTGGGGGGAGGTGGGAGGGGGCAAGAAAGGGGAGGCGCCCCAAAATTATGGTCCAAGTAAAACTGGTGCCGGGGTTATGTTTCCATAGCAAGTTTCTGATTGTTAGCGTTTGGTACATAAAATTCCATGCAGAATAAAACATAATAACAACTCGGGCCGAAAGAAAAAAAAGAGTAAGCAAAAACTATCAGCTTATAGAGTGCATGGGGATAGAGAACTCAGGGTCGTATAGATTCCCTTAAAAGCGGACGTAATATAAATGAAGGTTTGTGCTTCTTCGGTATTTTATGGACGAAAACCTCATAACTCACTCAGAGCCTTCATTGTTTTCCTGTTTATCAAGGGACTAAGTAGCAAGGAAAGAAGGCCATAGGCTTCTTAACACACATAAAAAAATCCATGGCGAAGTTAAAGGTAGAATGATTTCATTGGAGCAACGCAAACGAAGCGCGATAGAAGTGAGATTATTACGAGATTTACGCCAGAGGGTTCAAAATGTCTTTCACACTTGGGAACTTTTTAGTGTATATATACACAATGACAATAATAAAACTAAAAAAATGTACTCTCCATTCAGTAGCATACACACAAGTGAACTTAACAAATAAAACTCCTTTTGAGAAAGAAACAAATAGTTTTTTACAGTCCTATGTACATATTTTACAACAGTATGCACGTGAAATTAAAACAGCACTGCTAGTGTATTCAATTTCCGTTTGTATGTACTTCTCCTCAACAGAAGTATTCCAAATACTGTTAATACGTACTTGTTCGTATTCTTTTCTTAATATTTTAGTACGTAGGGTAATATTTTATTTGTACCTATTAGAGTGAGTGAAATCTCTATTTTTCCGTAACAATCGTTTGTTTACGATTTGCACTTCTGCTTAACTTAGCAACTTAATTATGAAAAGAGAGGTTACATTACTTTGCTTGTAAACTCATGCAACAGACACAGCCTACGAAATCTACAGAAAAAAACACCGCTGACTATTTATGAGCATTCGGAGGGGATAGAAACATAAGACTCTTCCGTTTCTTATTCAACCACGGTTATAAACAGGAACCGAAACTGAAGGAAAACTCACGTAATAGCAGTCAATATTTTGTGGAACAGAACTACACCAGCAACGCTAGGGTTTATAGCTAGCCTAAAGGAAAAATCTCTCTGATCCAAATATATTATTTAACAAAACGAAATCCCACATTGCCTTACATATATGGTTTTCAAGCACATTTTCTTCCATGTTGAGTGAATTTTATAGAGTATTACCGTAACACCGAAAGTCCAACGCAGACCTGAGAGGAACTGACGTAAAGGTGTGTTTTTTTTTCTAAAGTCGACCCCCTCGCCTTACCCCCCTCGGAGTGGGGTTGGACCTTTATCGGGAGCCATCCCCAAGTATTAGCATCTGCCTCACAGCTTATAACCCCTAAAAATAAAACAATTCAAAGACTCCTAAGCTTCACAACGCAATAACGCTTTGACATGAAATATCTAGTCAGAATTAACGGAATTCCATACCAAACTAGCATGGCAATGTGCTTTATTCCTGCCAGTCAGATTCACGTTGGTTGTCGATCCCAATTGCTCAGATGGAAAACTCTTTGCGAGGAGATTTTTTAATACAAAAATAGCAGTGCCCTTGGAAGCTTTTCAATGTAATCACGTAACATTAATCTTAACTGAACCTCGTACAGAAGTTACTGCTACAGGCAGTGGCGTCCGAAGTGGGGCAAGGCCCCGAGTGACAAGCTGTATGTGGGCGCCATCAAGAGTCAAACTATTAAGACAAGTGTTAAATTAATTGGAACGACGCCAAAAGAGATAAGAGCTGTTTTTTTTAACTCGGTGAAATATTTTGCTTCACGTTTTTAATATAGCGGACATGAAAAACGAACTCAGAAAACCTGTACCGCTTTTGTTGTTAGTGGTGTGACTGTTGCAAACTGTTGTGGTTACACCAACAGTTCAGACCTGTCAAACTTTTTTACACTTCGTTCTTGGCTTGCTGCAGTACTCACCATTGCACATTATCCCAGCACCAGACTTTTCCAAGTGGGTGTCACAGAAGCTAGGGCTCTGGGTGTCGTAAACCATGTTGGGAAATCGTACTAGTGCACCGTATTGTGACTCGAAGAAATATTACAACTGGACTGTTTTCCGTCACGCTACATTGGCCAAAACTCGACTGCCCCTAGAAATTACTTTAACGCCCAATACTTGCGTGTTATTCGGTTACAAGGGTGTTTGATTATTCAGAAGAATTTAACAAAAAGGTCAAACGTAACTGAAACGTTTCCTTTCCGCAAGTTTACTAGCAACAAATTAAATACCAAAGGTCTATTTACAACCCTGCAAAATCGCAGCGCTTTTACGATTTTGTTATAATGATTAATTATTTACTAGCAAGATTACTTCAAATCGTTTTCACGGTCGGCTGGTTTCACACAAATGAAGGAAAAAACGCGTTGTGCGATGAAATACAGGGACGGGGAAGCTAACAGTGGGGAGATGACTACTGCGTAACATTTGTGTGTAATTTTCAGCCGGAAACAAAGTACATTTTGAACAATTGTGGTCGCCGTAAACAATTTTAGCTACCACTACCATTTGTTATCTTGTGCCTAAGTGAAAAGGAACGTCGTTCCCAAGAAAAACTTTAAAAAACTTTTCCAACATGTTCAAAATGATTTAAAAAGTTTTAAAACTAATTCTCACTGTATTTTTCTGCCGTACTCGAGAGTTTCGACACACTGTGGTTCTCGGGATCCCCAGCCTGATTTTTGTCTTCATATTTCTGTCCTTATTACATATAGTGAATTGTTTTCTTTCCCGCAAATTTAGTTGATAACCTCTAATACATGTATACAAATGAACGGGCGTTAATACAGAAGTCAAAACCCAAATTTTTGCCACAGTGCTGGCAAACAAGATTATTACGGTATGTCGATGCCTATCTCGGCCCACGTTAAACATTCTCATACCAACGGAACTGTCCCTTTCAGGCTGGTCGAACTACCTTCTCTGGTCCTTTTGTCTCGATGCACATCAACATGTGGCTCTTCATCTTCATGTGCCTAACACAATAGCTCACACCGGAGAAGACGGCCGCAGACTTTAAAAAGAATAACATCTGTGAAGAGTCCGCAAACCAACGCGGAACAAACACGTATGCGCAAAGACTTCTCAGGTATGTGATGTTTCGAGGCCTAGACAATGTCTACATAACAATATATCCCCAAAACTAAAGGAACGCCACATGTTTAAGGTACATTAACTATTAGCTCAACGACATGCTTTCTCCTCGTCCATTTGCTTCGTTTCCACTCGGCTGCACCATCGAGGATTCTTGACCACATAAGTAGCCAACAAGAGCACTTCAATGGATCGCTCAAGAATAGCAAGACACATGAGTGTACATGTGCGCCAACCTTCCTGGAACGGCCCAATTGTTATATCCTCACCGTACCAGAAGAACAAGGCAGCAGGTAATTAGTTTCTTGATCACACAAGCGTATACTCATCCAGGTATGTGCAAAGACATAGACAGCCTTTCAAGCATGTATTCATGAAACACTCCACCTAACGCATTGCTAGAAATATTCGCATGGCTAAAGTAACAACACACGCTCGCTTCCCACCTCCCCCCCAAGAAAGACCACTAATTATGGCAATTTTGATCAAGTTGACACCTAATTACAGCTCTGTAAATCTGAACTCACGCAAATTCCCCTTTTTCAGACTTGGACCCATTTAAAACTAGGTTCCAGCACCAAACCGTACAAAAGGCCATTTCTGCCAAACCCATGCCCCAGGTAAAACAGCCCCGACGATCACGAAAGTCCCATTAAGTGTCACTTTGGATGATATGGAACGCAAGGCAGATAGACTAGACGACTCCGAGCCCACCAAAACACGCTCGTTTTCTTTCATTCCAAACACAGCAACCCCCAGCTTTGGAGCTCCAAACGTTCAAGGGTACACCCTGTGTCGTTTTTATGAGCTCAGGGTGCAGTAGGCATACGCGACCCCGACTTACAACAATGAACAAAAAGCCAGCCTTAACCCTATCAACCCGGTTGACGTGCTCGTGCCCTCCAAGACGACGCTACTGTTCTAAGGTGGGTCCCCCTCCTCCCCCCTACTAACAGGGGTGTACAATAAAAAGCCCCCCAAGTGCAAAAATTACACAATGACCCGACGAGCTGACCACCCACGTAGTCTTGCCGAACTATCAAACGTTACCAGGAGTCTACCAGTATTCCCCTGCCCATTAAAATAACATAAAACTAAGCCTTCATAGACGGCTTCTCGAAGGTTTCCAGACTGCGAAACACCTATAACATCAGCTCTTCAAGCATTATCCCAGAGTGTTACTCCCGAGACTCCGAAACGACTTTTATTCTTTGTGTTCCTCACCAAGATAGTATACTGTAAAAAATTAAGAATTTAAATTTACAATTGCAGCAAAAAATTATAAGGACTTTACTGTAAAAATACTTTAAATTTTTTTTCTGCAACAAATTCGTGGTTAAAAAATCAGTTTTGTAAGTATTTTTACAGTGAAGTCCTTGTAATGTTTTGCTGCACAACGAATCATCATGAATTCCCAAAATAATTTTTTATTGTGTAGGTACACGCGTCCATGTTCTATGCGTTTAGTAATATCAAACACATTAATATGGTTCCAAGGAAAAATATCGTTTCTGACGCACGTCCGAGTCATAAATTCATGTCATCCCCGACTCACCAGGAACTCATAATACGAGTTACCCGCCTTCTTTCTCTACCCGCCACCCTTACGTTATACTTGCCTGTTTTCCGATAATGGATCTTACATCGGCGTTGGCTACAACAACTCTCCAGCCTTGAGGGCAAAAAAACTATTGTCGAGCCAGGGGAAAAAACTGTATAAGTCATGCAGTTTGGGAGCAACCGCCACGTTGGTATATTCACTACATTTTCCCCTTCCATTTCTTTCTGGCCTCAACGCGTAAAAATAAAAGACAATAAGAGAACTGGGAATTATGGCCGTAGTTTGATTCACGTTATTATGTACCTCTATTCCCCCCAACGAGTCGAGCGTGAATCTACCTGGAGCTGGTCCAAGTTGTAGCCATGCATAAGACCAATGGCGGGTTTCTCTACCTGAGCGGCCTACCTGGCGAGTTTCCATGACTGCTGCGCCAATGGCACAAGTTTGATCCAGGTGCGAACGCCATTGTGGAATGCCACTGCCCACCAATGACTAAAACGCTCGCACCCCAAAAGTTTTCGGCCATTTTTTCGCTCCATAAATCATAACAGAACTGACAATGCGGAACGCCATTTTCCTCGTAAAAACAAAACAAAAAATCTAACGGCAACTGAATCACCGAATCGTACAATTATATTTGAACTCCTCTCGGATTTTCCACACCGCAACAATAGCAGAAACCCCTTTCGCTACAGAGCTGCCTTTTCGACACCGAGGAAGAATTCCTACGGGAAAAGGAAAATCGCTCCAGGAGGTTCTAGTACGAACAAGCCAAACTTAGTCCACTTGTTGATTTGCTTCAAATTAGACAACGCTTCCCCCTTTTTGGGAACACTTTCCTTTCTTTTCTTGAGAGACAAGAACTAACTTAATTTTAATTTAACCAATGCGCAAGATTTATATTGCTTTTTTTAAAGCCGAAGTCGTTAAAGATGAATTTTTAACATTCCACAGCAGTTAAAATATAGATATTTTCCTTACATTGTAGGAGGAATGCACCCCCCCCCCCAAAAAAAAGGGTTAAAGAAACGTGAATGTAACCTATTTATTACTGGCGTAAGTAATACGGTCTATAATCTAAATCCACCGATGGAAGAGCCATGAAAGCATTTACGTGCGTTTATATATTTTCTTCCTTTTTTATGGTAGGAGGTTATATTTCCACCGGAGATGAGTTTATCGGCAGGGGGTTTACCGAACTGGTCACAGGTAGCACCCCCGTCGTTTAAAAGAGAAGGATTTTTCTTCCTTCTGTTTCCTTCCTCTCAGTTTTACCCTTTCGACCTCTGACCTGGTGAGAACTATATGGAATTTTGGGGAAATTTTCAGCCTGTCACTTTTTCTTAGGCTAACACTATTTTTGTGTTCCACTTCAGCTTCGGCCTTTATTCACCTTATGAAAACGAAAATATGACGTTCAGATATTGCGCCATAATTTTTACGCCAGCGAATATATCAAACGAGATCGAGAAACAGGGTGCGCAGCAGAAAGTTAATTCGGCACAATAGAAGAGAAATTCCTTATAAGTCAACCGGGCTTCATAACAGCCGACTTTTTAAAGTTTTATCTGATTATTGTTATTATCGCCCGCCCGTCGATACGCTATTTCTGTCACTGGGCTATGAAATACAGTCGGAAAAAGTACTGGTGGATTTGATTCATGTTAATGAGAAATATTTCTCTTTTATTTCCCGCCTCTGCACCAACCCTTGGCTGGCGTTTTCGGTGGGTAACTGAATTGAGTATGGAAGAAAAGTCGCGCAATTAATCACCTATCAAGCCGACTTATGATGCAGTTTGTGGCCGCAGGGCGTTTACTCCTGTCATAAGCGAAAAGACCATTAGCCCTACCTTTCCAACGTGTAATCGTTTTGGCTTTACTCACGTATTACACTCTCCTCTGCGAAATAGAGGATCCGGATAAGATCGTCCCCAGCGTCAGCGCACGGGCTCGGTTTCTCGCACCCCTGCACGCCATTGCTTAAGCCATAAAACTAACACACAATCGTACGTCGACGAATGTAATCGAGCTTCACTTGGTTGAGGTTCCAACGAATAGGTAATCTTGCACATTACGTGGTATGCAAAACACCTTCTACGAGTTATGCACCCGGAAGTAAATCAAAATAAGAAAAGACAACAATGAAATACACGGCAGACATGAAAACAAGAATTTTACTCTGATTTTATAAGTTCTATCTTAGCCATACTTGCACACGATATGGGTCGTTAAACAGTTAATGTAGTAGGAGAAAAACTAACGGGGTCCATATTTCAGTTCTGAAATAATATGCGTTGGAGGGGGAATTGCTATGAATAATGCTTGACGTTTTTTTCCCCACAACATTCAATAAACGGATGGGGGGCACTCTCTTCCGTGGTCCGGTATATGAAGCTCGGCAAGTTATAACTTTCTCGTCGTTGACATTGGTTTGCTTGCTCTAATATACTGGCGACAATACGGAATATCCCCGTCACGTGTCGTGTTTGAGGTACGTTGGTGTTATGCCGTTGGTGGGTGTTCGTTTTCTATAAGTCATGGTTAAGCGAGGGAGGGATTACACTTGTCACCCTCGCATTTGCATGTAATGAAATCTGGGGAACGGTTTACCACACCGAACGCCTCTCGCCAAACTTTATATTTGGCTTTCTTATAGGATATACTGTTACTACTACACACGACAAAGCAGTGAACCCTTTCCCTGTAATCCGATTCTATTATTAGCTTGTACCACTAACAGCGGGCCTCTCTAAACCCCACCCAAAAGCCGCCTTTTGTATGCTCTTCATGACTGTCACCTCAGACGGAGAATATTAACCTTTCAGTCACCGCAAGTCAACAGCCAACCTTACAAAAATACACTTTTTACGCACTCCAGTTTCTTCGTCCCGACTCTGAAATGAGAAATACCGGCCAATCATTTATAAAAAAGGTTCATTATGAACTTGAAGGGGAAAAGACATTTAATACAAGCACAACCAGAGACTGGGATTCTTTTTTTATTTTTACTTGTTCCAAGTTTTCCTTCTTAAACAATGCTTCGAAAATGCTACATTTTTCAAACTGAAACGGACGAGCTGACAAAGAAGACAGGAGATGAACGTGTAAAGAAGATTCATCCATCACTGGGCCTTAGCTGTGCAAGAATAATTTCTTTCTTAATGGACTCTCTTTCTTGACGAAGAAGTCACTTGTTCCTATCGTAGCGCTGACTCCGCAGCTCATTCCCCGTTGTGCCTTACTTTGTAAGAAAAAAAAATGGTAGTAAAAATATTCAGCGGCTGTGTTTATATATATATATTCCTTTGTTACCGTGGCAATGCACACAGGGCCGAATTCGTGCGTTCGTACTATGTGCTGAATGTGTGGGCCACCTGACTACAACAAAAGCCAAGGGGCAGAAAAGGGGAAGCTCCCAGTTTCTTAACTGAGATGTTCTCCCGAGATACGTAAATCGGATTAAAGCTACTGCTAAGATCTCTTTTTCTCACCTCAAGTTTAGTTAGAAAGAAAATCCCTCAAAAGGACCAGTCCATTCATTGAGGTCCATTTCCCTGTCCGGAAATCAGCCATTCCAGGTTTTTATTCCCTGCTATAACAATTCGTTACTCAACCTCCGTTCAAATTGGCCGTAATAAGACTCTCGTATTTTCCCACAACTACTACTTGGCGTTACTCGATCTTTACCGTTTATTTTGTCTCCCCTTAAAAAAAAAATCTTACTTTTCCTTCATAAAAAAATCCACGGCCACTCCATTGAGAAAATTTTGAGATCCAGTCTAACAGACTCGAGTGGTCAACCGGAATAGGCGCAATAAAAAGTCCTAAAACAACAAAAAGGCATGACTTGAGTCCATAAAAAAGGAGTCGAGATTTACAATAATCATAATTTGGGAAGAACAAGGACAAAACGTAAAGTCCAAATAGAACCCGGCAAGTGCCAGGGAGGGGAGGGGGTTTTCTTGCCCTCCCTGCTATTTATCTGCATAAAAAATAAAGGAAGATGCGCACCCTCAAGTTTTTCACAGGTTTCACACAACGCAGCAGGGACACTTGACAGGAAAAGTCTTCTCGGTCTCGATGTCATCCTCCTGGGCAGGCAGGTAGACAGCATTGGAGAGTATTTTATGAGCGAGAACAATTGAATTGGATATTTCATAGGGTTTTGCCTTTTCTCGCTCACTCCAACACGGTCTTGCGTCCCTAGTTTCTCAAATTCTCTTCTTTTTTTAGGGTAAGTTGTGGGGCAAAAGGTAAGAAAGGGAGACAGATGGTTTCGGACTTTTTCCCGAGAAGAAGATTCATGAAGGATTCAAGCGAGCCAACTCGGGACAATAAAGCCTCCGAACGAACCATGTATTGGGTCTCCTGTCTCTCTCTCTCTCTCACTCTCTTCGTTTAGTGTACTTGAGAACTCGAAAAATTAGAATAGGACCTGTCTCCTGACCACAATAGTGCGCTTTTGTTCATCTATATTCTTCAGAAAACCCCAAACTGACCCGTCTCTGGTCCATTCACAACCTGAAAGATTGAAACTGACCAATTCTGGGTCCCTCTTTCATTCCTACGTTTTACGCTTTTATTCAGAAACTTCACGGATGACAAAACAGGATATTTTGAGGTACTAGCCCGAAACGGAACAACCGTTGACACCGTCTTGGAAAAGAAAAAAAATGCAGTTTTGCTGTTCCAAGAACTTCGCACATTTTGATGATCAACTAAGTAACTACTACAGACAAATAAACACCTAGAACTAACACGAAAACAGAGTCGACTAAACACAGCAAAACAGACATTTTATACAGTGAACCCCTTCATCTTCCAAAACTACGGAAAAGGTACACTTTAGGGCTTTATTTTAGTTTCGTTATTGAACTGAATCTTACTGACACAATATTAAGGATACATGTGCTTTGCTTTGGTATTTAATACATAAGAAAAATATTGTAGAAAATCTGTAAGACTATCTTTTTAAGTATAAAAGAGAGCAATTTTGACAAACCATTCTGTCCCAAAACAATGAAGAATCATCATTCGTCAACGCGTCAAGATTTCGACTGCCCTGAACTTTGTTTGATAACTCAAACTTGCATAAAGTATGAACAAGAAACTCTCTTACATGCGTTAAGGTCAACACCATTTTTAATGAGTGCCATAAGGGACACTACAATCATAAGCTACGATAAATGTGGCTACTACAAGTAATGCTAATATTCATAACTCCTCCGACGTAAAGCAAATCTCTCCAGATGTAATACTACAATGTAAAAAAAAATGACTGCGAGAAAACATGTTTCCCTTGAAGTAAAATGAAACTGTCTGGTGACGCTTAAATCTTGCCAACATGGTCAAATGATCTGATTGTGACAATATTCTTCTGAATATTTGAGCGAATGGCATGTGCCGATACTGAATGCTGTAAGTGTGCGTCAAAAGTACAAGACAACCCTATTTTGGTACCTTCTTCCCATGGGGGGTGATTATGGAGAGGAGGGGGTCTCCCACCCCTTCCCACCCTCGCACCCCTCCTACCGCACCCCCATGACCGAACCGATGTGATGTTGCTTGTTCCAAACTTCAGGTACTCTTACATTAATTTGGTCCAAATAGACTACCTCATATCCCTAAGCCAAATTACTACCACTACCAAATTATCATGCCCTAGACAGAGCTGGGCCAAAACAAAGAGAAATTCATAAATCTGACTCAGATACATTTTAACTGAACTGACTTTGATTTAACTTGGACCACGGTTTCATCTTTTTTAATTTATTTGACTTTGAAAAGAAGGGCAAGACTGCAATTGATTTGGAAATAATACTTGATTTAACAAATACTTGACCCAAAAATGTTTTCAAGCTTCGGCACTATGCGATGTTATGTAGCAACAAATGAATAACAGTTTAGATTAACTTAGCTTTCCACAGTCAATGAGACCACATTTTCTTTTGAATTAAGTCGTGAAATATATACAAATAGATTTCGACTTGGTTCCTGGTTTTGATTCGATTTTGAGCCAAGTATAGCGGAGTAAATGAAAATGAGAGCGGTTGCTAACAACAGGCATTTTACAGTTTCAAAACACGACAAATTAAAAGTGACGCATATATTTCTAGGAAAAATTACTTTAAAGTGGCACATCATTTATGATTTTAAGCTTATAGTGGAAATAAATTAGCAGTCATGACTCAATTTCAATTTGTATTGTAGCTTCCTCAATGTGTGTTCTTCAATAATTTGGGCAAGGATTAAGAGAAACATTGTAAGCTTACTTGGCGTTACTAACTCCGTACACAAAACCCTCGAAGGACTATTTGCTTGTCCGAGGGAGCGAAAGTATCAGTGTGAACATGAAAAGGAAAAGTGTGTCCCTTACACTATTGGCTGCAAAGACATAATGCTTTTGTTTTGCAACGCAAATACTCAAGCGTGGCTTGAAGTCTCGTAGTTCAACTTGAGATAAGACTTTGCCTGAAGCATTTAAGCGCGTCTATCAATCTATGCAATCTATTCATAAAGTATCGCATTTATATTCAAAGATGGCTACGAATTTCGTTCATAAACAATCGGTGAATATAGAGACTAGAAATTGTTTAAGTTATGACTAGCACGTGGGACACATTTGCTAGTGATACACGTTCGCACAAAATTCCTTTTATGGAATGATCGAGGGCGGTACCACATTGTATTCGGCGCTGAGGGAAATGACCATTCTCTGGTGATTTCTTGCTCCTCATTTCACGCAATTAATACTTTCATGTATCACTGAACATTTTAAAATCTAAAAACATTTCGAGCCTAATACTAAATCAATAACTTAAGACATTTTAGGTACTATTTTGATATATTTACTTCACGATATAAATAAAATGGATTTTCAACTTGTAAAATAAAATACTGTGTAACTGATTTGAGTCACAGTTTAAAATCTGTCGGTAAAGATGGGTTAACCTTGTGTTTTTGGTGTGCTGAATCATAAGTAAATTTTTGTACATAAAAACCAGCAACGGAAATTAAGTTAGGACTTTTCGTTAGAGTAGACGGTGGTTAGGTTACCTGATATGGGCCTCAAGATTTCCACTGCACATCGTATATTCGTATATAGAGGAGGGTCCCCTGTAATTTGTAGAACTAAATCAACTTTGTAAATACAACGTATTGGTGTAAAGGGGACGTCAAAAGGGAGACCTTTATTACCGTAATTAGACGACGTTAAAAAAGGTAAGTTGTAGCTATTCACACCGAGCAAGAAACGACGCGGAACCCCGCGTCTGACTGTTACGAGCAAAACCAGAAATATGGGCATCTTAAATGTACAATATATAAAGAAACTAATGGATTCAGTCTTTGTAGTTCAATACCGAGCTATCTGGTTTAAACACCTACTCCTTTGTATTAAAGTTACTCTACTTTAGTGAAAAAACACCTCATTTATTATGCCTTTACTGTAACACTAGGATAGACACACGCAAACGGAAACAGAGTAAATCAAACGTTATTTTGCATATTGGGTAGAATGTATTTCGTGTTCTTGAAAAGTTTATTTTTATTTTTATTAATGTAAAACCTATTTCAGACTAAGATTATATTTTTAAACATACGTGTACAGGATGTACTCAGGGGTCCACCCACTCTCATCTCTCTCGCACACACACTCACGAAATAATATTTCTTTAATGGCGATTTTCTGAAATTTAAGATCTATAATCGCCTTAAGTGCAAAGTGAAGGGGTATCAACACCACAGCCCACCACTGGAAATCTGGGTATAGCCTTGTTCATGCATACATCCAGGGTTATCGGTAAGATGAACATAATTTCTAATGTTACTGTCATTAATGTACACAATAAATGCAAATGTTACAAACCTCACAACTTAAAGTGATCTACTGCACATGACTCGCTACTGACTTTTAAGCTTTATTGACCCATATAATATTGCAGTGCACAGGCATCTTACGTGTGGTTGATTTCCAACATTCGCAACCTTTTGAAACGTGAAGTGGGCGGAAATCGAGACCCACGTAAATGAGGATCATTTATGACATGTATTTAACCTTTTCTTCCGTATATCCCTACTATTAATTAACCCTACGTGTCGCGTTCCACCGACACATGGTATGGATACAGCACATTACGTAAGTTTATATCAATCTTTCGCTCACATGCCCCGTGAAATTCTTGTGCCACCAAGGACTCCACCTGCCACCGGTTAATAATATTTATCGTGAGATTCAACTATAAAAAAATCCTTAGCTCCCGTTGTTTACAAACTTATCTTAACTTTTCTACCATTACCATTCAACACCAAAGCGAAATCGGCATCCTCTTCCATTTCATCTACCGTCCAGTTCGATCACTTCGATCCCGACGGTGTCCTGATGTGTCTGCTGTCATGTTGGGCATGGATATGACCTTCGAGGTGACAGCACACACTATTCTACAATCTCATACTCCGTTTAAGTTTGTGTTAACCATGTATTTAAAGAAATGTGTTTGAAGTTGAATGGTCGACGATTTGTGTAATGTGACGACCTTCGCATGAAGAGCCGCAGGGCCTGCTTCCTTACCGCCATCTGGCGCAAGGCGGTAGACGTACACATCGAAAGCAGGTACAGAAATAAAATGTCGCTTACAATGCTGAGTAAATACAATATCCGCGGCTTCTATCACCGGTACTTTAATTAAGAGTACGAAATAGTTCATTCTCTTCTTACCTTAATCATACTTCATTACGTATCACGGTCTATATCTGAGGTGTATAAAAAGTAGCAATTTTTCGTTGTTTTAAGGTCCAAATGTGATTGACTACACATTTGCCAGTTAGACAAAGTAAACCTTCAACTGTGTATCTATACTAATGTTAATATGCATCTATTGGAAATTTTATAATTAAGAGATAAGTACATAATTTAACATTGTTTCATTTTATGAAGTTCTAATTTTATTCAATGGTAGCATATGGCAACGCTTTTTCCTGTGCATCCCCGCCCAGAACCACGCCCACGTCCTGACGCACGGTGAAAAATGGAGGACTTAGCAGTTGAAGTTAGGGGCGAAAATGGAGCTTATTACAAGGTATTTGGCGTGACAAACATATAGGGTACAAAACCGAATCATAGGCAGAACAATGGTCTTGCTACTGATGTGAAGTTAATTTCCCTTGCGTTGTTGTTTAAGTGGAAGCTTGTGTTTGGAATTGCCTACCGGCATGCACGCGCTACACAAATCAGCATCAAAATATACTTATTTTTAGTGCATTTTCTGGACAGCGCGTCCGTCTTGCAAGTAGACGGACTTTAGAATGTTTGTAATGCTTGTAGTCAGATTAATAGTTGAACAATAGCATAAAAACAGTGCAATAATTTGTGGCCAGTTCACGCCAATCTTCAATTGAACCTATTAGCCTGTACTTGTTAACAAGTTAAATCATGTTTTTACCGCAATTTTTCAGGCGTTTGTTACAGACATTTACGATGAGGAAATCTCCGTTGCTTTTGAAAATGAGTAAATATCATAGTTTCTGGGAAGCAAGCATCTATCTAACGCTTTGTATGCTTTTTTAGTTGGCAGCCGGATACCAAGTTCACCTTTGCTCGTTCAAGGCTTCCCCCGAAAGAACCCAAAGGACAAAGCCCTTTAACAGAAAATCAAGAAATTGAAGTTTTCTCTAGAGCTAGCGATCAAGAAGCTTATGGTTGGTGGAAAGCCATAATTAAGGTATGCTGTTAAATAGCTTCGTTTGACAGAACGTATAGATCAAATTTTACATTTTGTAGATGATGAGAGGCGAATTTTTCGTCGTGGAGTACGTAGGCTGGGAAACATCCTACACAGAGATTGTACCTGCAGAGAGGATCAGGCCTATGAATACCAACCCTCCCTTATCTAAAAATACCTTTACCAAGTTTGAAATAGAAGTGCCAGAGGATCTCAGAGAATAGTATGCTTGTTTACCTTTAACTTATATGTACCATGCCGTCTGTAATCGTACTGAAATTTTGCCCCTAGCGCGAAACGGGAAGGTGTGCATAAGGAGTTTCAGAAAGCTATTGAAGCAGCCGTTTGTCGATACGTCCCTGAACGCGGCATCCTCAGTATTATGGTAATAAAGCTCACGTAGTCAAAGTTCCAGCGAAGAACACAAGTAGTCATGCTCTATTGTGTTTACAGTCCCGGAACGAATCCACCAAGAAGCGTGCAAGTATGTTGCAAGATATTCATTTTCGGAACTTGACACAAAAAGTAACGCTGTTGAAGCGCACGGAGGAAGCAGCAAAGCAGCTGGAGCACACAAGATTGCAGTCGAGTTCAGGGTAAGTTTGGGTTTGATCATCAGAGAGCGAACCGAATGGTATTGAACCTTTATTATTTTATTTACGATTCACATTTAAACGTGCTTGTTAATTTATTCAAACTCGTAGACACTTTAAAAAGACTTCCCTCATGTGTAATTTTAGGAGCGTCACTGATGAATTTACGGTGCGGGAAGATTTGATGGGCTTGGCCATCGGTGCTCACGGTGCCAATATTCAACTGGCGCGCAAAGTAGAAGGCGTGACAAACATTGAGCTGCTGGAAAATTCGTGCACGTTCCGCATTTTTGGCGACAGCGATGAAGCGGTACGCAAAGCTCGTTCGCTCTTGGAATATGGCGAGGAGTCTGTGCAAGTCCCACGTGATTTGGTGGGCAAAGTGATTGGCAAGAATGGGCGCATCATTCAAGAGATTGTGGATAAATCCAATGTGGTTCGAGTGAAGATCGAAGGCGACAATGAACCGACCCCGTCTGTCCCCCGGGAGGCAGGTCTCGTGCCTTTTGTATTTGTTGGCACCATTGATGCTATTTCGAACGCCAAAGTCTTGCTCGAGTACCATTTAGCCCATCTGCGGGAAGTTGAACTCTTACGCCAGGAAAAGCTGGAAATCGATCAGCAGCTACGTTCTATGCATAACATGCCGTCCGGGCCTATGCAATCTTTTGCCATGCAGCGGAGGGCAGACAGGTAGAAGAACTTTTTGTGCTAATAATCAACTGTTCAGGATGATATTCAATGTCTTGTATCCACTTCTCACAGGGGTTACAGTGCCGAGCCAGACTTGGCGAGAGACCGAGAGCGGAGCGGGCCACCACGCGGTCGAGGACGAGGTGGACGTGGCGGAATGGGAGCTGGATCGCGTTATGGTGATTCGCGTGTGGGCAGCACTGGACCTCGTGGTGGTCGTGGCGGACGAGGAAGAGGAGGCTCAGAAAGTAACCAAATTTCTTTATGTATCTGCTGTGGTAGTTTTTGTATATAGTAAGATGGCCCCCTAATTCGGCCTTGCTTTAACCAGACATAATTTCAGCGGGATTTTCTCCACGGATAGACCTTATAATGTCCGTTCTAGGAAAATATTAGAGAATGCAATCATCGGGCAACTTTAATTCTTCAAGAAAGTTTATAATTACATAATACATGTAAATGTATGCACGACTCGTAATTTATTTATAGTGTATGTATAACACGTGTACAGTACTCGGCACATAAAACGACCCCAAAAAACCGTCGGGTGCCGAACGGCCCGGCAGGTTGCGCGAGCTGTGTCCCTCTTTTGCGTCTTCCAAACGTTTGTGACCCGCAACAACGCCTTCCTTCCAGTGGTGTGGGACATTAGCAATAGGACGGTTTGTTTGGGGGTTTTTATGTGCCGAGTACTGTACATACCTCGTGTTTATTTGTATTCCCTTTTATTCTTATTTTCAGTGTTATTGCTATTATCATTATTACTATTAGAATTTATTTGGGGGGTCGATTAACCCGTCTTTCCCTTATCAAGCCTTGGGTCTGTTACCATAGAGGTTAGATGATGTATTCTATTGTACATTTTTACGTGTTGTGTAATTATTACAAGTAATGGTAAGTTGTAATTCCAATTACTTTTCTTAAAGTAATTGTAATGTACTCGTTACATTTCTGTAGAAATGTAATTAATGTACTCATTACATTTTACTCTATCTAAAATTGTAGTGTAATTTACTAGTAAACTTAAAAAGGCCCAATAACATTACAATTACTTTGGTTTCTTAGAGAAAAAGTAGAAAACCTGTAAAGAAAGGGGAAAGGGGAAGAACTTGTGCTTTGGAACTTCGTTGCCTTAGATCGACTAAAGGGTGTTGTGAAATGGCTTCCAGTATGTAAAGTGTGAAGTACTCATTTGACATTAAAAATTGATTTGTAATTAATCTACTATCCTTTTAATAACACCTCGTGTTTGTAGACGTACTTTACTTTTCGTATAGTTAAAAATTTGGAAAATTGGAACAGTTTTCAGTGTAAAAAAACCTTTTTAACCGACAGGAATGGCAAAGTAATGCATTACTTTACAAATGTAATTGTAATGTAACGATTATTTTCGTTATTCAAGTGTAATTGTAATGTAATAATATTTATTTTTTGACAAATTACACAACACTGGTCTGAGGATAACTGAAAAGCAGAACGCAAAATTGTCTTAGCTTAGCGGCGAAACTTTATTAAATGTATTTTGGACATTTAGGTTCGCGTTTTGACAGGGATCGTCGCCCGCCGCGCGGAGGCAGCTCGGGTGGTTATGGCCGCCGAGATGGCGATGCTGGTCGTCCCGTCGCAGCTCCCAAGTCAGGCCGATCTGGTGAAGAAGATGAGACTGCGTTAGATTCCCAAGACTTGTCTAGTGCCGCTAGTTTGGAACGTGATTCTGGATCAAGCGTAGAAGGATCTAGTGCTGGACGTCGCAGAGCCAAACGCAGACCACGTCGACCTGACCAGGAGACAAACGGAAGGCCCATAGGTAAGCCTAATCTTTCAGAAACCAAAATTGTGGACATCCCATAATGCTTTTTCCTTTTACCAGACACAGCCAGTGCTCCAGGTTCACGTATGCCCTCTGCTGTCCCCAGTAAGGAAGGGACGCCGGCGCTGGCTTCAGACGCCCCCACGGCCAATCTCCCTAGTGCTGCTCCCAAACCTCCTCGGGAACCTCGTGGTGGACGAGGTGAGCGCAATCAAACTCGCAAAGCGCCTCCTTCTGCAGACTCGTCCCAAGTTACAGAAACCGTCAACGGGACACCAGCCCCCACAACGGCTTAATCAGAAAGGTGACAGATTTTTCGTGCACGAGGGGCGGTTAGCAACGGGTTAGAGAGAGCTTCCTCAAGGATCCGCTCTCCGTTTTCATGCAGAAGAAGCGCGTTTCGAGAAACAACTTCCACGGACAGACGCGAAAACGCCCCGCCCTCTCTGATGCGAGCCAACATTTGAATTTATCAAGGAATATGACTACTACATGGACGTTACAACCTCTGGAAAATTCAGTTACAACACAACTTTTTCTTGCGTTCTGCGTCATTTCGGAATCCTGGAGAAGAAAAGGGAAAAAAATATGAAGACGTAAACGGAATCTTTGATGAAGACCAAGACCACCCCCTAGAAGAAGAAAGAAGCCCCGCCCTTTCCCCTTTGCCCTCTCCTTCCCCCTTCTTGCTGCTAATGAGATGAGACATTGTTGCTAATTAACCAAGTTATTTTCGTTTGGACACGAGACGGTGTTCAAGTAGTAGTTGCCGACACCTGTCGGGAACCATTTTTTGAAGATTTTTGATTTCGCCAGTTGTGAACGGAGAACAAATCACGATAAAGGAACATTTTCGACCTGGTAGCGTAGAAAATTGATACTCTTTGCTGGGAAGAAAAAGGAATGTACAGTTAGTAAAAAAAAAAGTGAGGAAGTGCCAGTTAGAGGAGAAATTGTAGGATTTTTTTTTACTACCTGTAAAAGACCGAAGGTTGGGGACAAAATGAGTACGAAATGTTGGGTCAAATAGGTCATATTTTACAATACCCCGCTCCTCTGTTTATATGACGTCTCTAAGAAACAGGAAGGAAAAGCTTGCCATCCCGTAAATGTGTTTGAGAATCGTGCATTTTTTTACAATTTTCCTCAACAATTCTACGTTTCACTCTTGTATTTCACTTCTTATAACTTGAGTTTATTATTATTTTTTTCTTGTTCTGTGGCAACTTGGAAGGAACACAATTGTAGTCTCCTTCAGTAGGAATGTCTATGTTTGCAATTTTTCGCGCTTTGTTTAACCCAGGTTTTGTCCTTACTTGCCGAATTATTGAGTCGTGAACTCTGGCAAACGTGTGAAAGAATTTTGACGAGAACAAATTATAGTCGAAGTGTGTCCTTGAAAATAATTCGTCAAAAACCTGAGTTGATTTTTCTGCCAACTTAACGTTTTGTTTCTATCGTTTTTTAAGTTTTTCGATTGATAATGCCAGCGTTCACGAATTGGTTTATTTTTTTCGTTCTCATTTAGCATTAATTAAGCGCTTCCCAGCAATATTGTTCCCTCATTTTCATTTCATTATTTTAATCCAATCTGGATTAGCGGAAAATGTCGAGAAAAAAAAGTAAAAAAAGCTACCGGCGTGTTTCTGACCTAGCTAACTCTTTCTGACCTTTCAAGAATTTTCAGAATTGAAAACATTAATTAACCAGAAAATAAGCTTGTATGTGTGACTATATGCCAATTTCGAAGTGGACTTAGGTGGGATATGTTCCGGAGACGCTTTGATTGGGAAGCTGTTAAAGAAGCTGGCCGGCCGAACTCTGAACGGAACTCAGAAGCAAAGGCGAACTATCGGAGCATAGGCCTGCGCGATGGTACTAGAAGATTCAGTGAAGTCTCGAAACGCTCGTTACTTTGAAAGAAGACAATGTCCAGCTGGTTGAACTTGAAAGCGAAAGTTAGGATCAAACCTAGGAGAGCTAATGACGTTCGCGACTACGTGTGGAATTTCACGTTCCCTACTGCAGACTCTAATTCACTAATTTTGGAAACCCAACAGTGGACGCTTTAACTCTCTACCTTGGTGTGTGCTCCTTTCATTTAGCCCATATTCGGATTGCCTCGCCTGGTCTCGAGCGCAGAAATGTCCCGTCGTAACTCAGCCACAGCTTTGTTGCTGGCTTGTTCAAACACTAGAAGTACTTGGGATATCAAACTTGAGGTTAATCAACTCTCTGAACTAAAAGTGATCTTTGATGAGTACGAGAGGCGTTCATTGCGATCGTATTGACAATTGAAAATGGCAATGACTGGCACTTAGGTAGGGTGTGTTGAATTTGAAAAGCACGCTATGAACAAAACAAATAAGATTGAAAATCGCGGTAAGATATGTAAAATGGAGCTGCCCCTCAATACATTTTCTTGTTTCGTCCTTCGTTAGTTTCTGTTGTAAATACACAACACTATCAACCATGCAAGCATGTACCTAAACATTTATTCAAGCAATTTACAGTCTCGAACTGGATGGCGACTAGGAGCATAATGTTTGTGTCCGTAGTACATTTACGTTGCCATTTAATTTCATAGAAACAGGATTTGGTTTATGATCAAGGTCGTATCCGGTATAGGTTAATGGGGGGTAACCCCCTCCGATCTTTTTTTCTTCTGGATGGCGAACGCGGGAATGGACCAGTGTCCCCATAAATATATTCCTCCCAGAATGCCCTCCAAACCATTTACTGGGTACTGCCCTGTTTGTGATATATAAATTTACCAAACAAACAGCTTTTCAGCAAAAGAAAATGGTGCTATATCGGTTATATTATGTGGTAAACATACTTCGTAAAAGCCGTTACGCAAGTGCGAAAGAAATCAGTGAAGGCAAGGAGCCAATGTATTTGCAAGGTTTTTAAAACTAGCTCCTAACCGAGCGGAGTCCGCTGGAGAAAATCCTTTGACTTTCCGCAATTTGCAGTTTCTTCTTTCAGAAGCGGTGAGGATACAAGTCGAAGAAGCTATCGATGAGGGGAGTCAACGTTCGGGTTGTCTCCAGAACAGTGAAATCCAGTAATCCAGACGTAACCTACAACGCCACTCAGTTTTTAATTATGGACTACTGACAGAAGAAATATAGAAAACTAACCTAAGCTAACATTGACTATTTCACTTTTTATTACAAGCAGAAGAGAGTATTTTTCAATCAATATTTTCTGTCTCGATAAATAGGCAAGTTCCAATTGGGGTACAACTCCTTTTAATTATATGTTGACTATCCGGTACTGATACAATTATACAGAGCTAATTTTAAGCTTCGTTTTTCCTAAGAGTACACTGTATGGATAGTTTTCTTATGCCTTTTTTCAAGATACATGTATTTTATTCTGAATTATTTGAATTGGGTGTTATTATCTAGCCTAGTGAGGAGCTTGCCAATGCTCACAGTTATATTTTCGCGCCAAACTTCTGCTGTTGTGTTTTGTGGTTGCAAGTGACTTGAATTCATCGTTTGAATTTAGTCAAAACTGTGAGAACATACCTAAGATGCCACCGAAAAGAAAAAAGAACGCCGAAGATGAGGAAACACCGCGCAGTAATAGAAGAGTTAGAAACGGCAGCGAAGCCACTAGGGCTGAAGCAGGAAACCAGGACATGGATGACCAAGAACAAGCGGAGCAGCCTCGACCTTCGAAAAAGCAAGCTTCTAAAAGACCTGTACAAGATCCTGACCAAGATTTTGACGAACATGACGAAGACGGTATGGAAGTCGAGGAAGAAGAAGGTGGCTTACGCATTGGAGATATTTACATTCCTCCTCCGCCCGCCCCAGCTCTAACATTCGAAGCAAACGGACCACGCTTAATCATTACTCACATAACCAATGAAAACTTTAAAAGTTACGCTGGGAAAGAAATTTTAGGCCCGTTTCATAAAAGCTTTACGTCTATTGTGGGACCCAATGGCAGCGGCAAAAGTAATGTCATCGATTCCATGTTGTTTGTTTTCGGGTATCGCGCCAACAAAATCCGTTCGAAGAAAATTTCGGTCCTGCTTCACAATTCTGCCAAATTTCCAAATGTTCAGAGTTGCACCGTTTCTGTTCACTTTCAGCTTATCATCGATAAAGTAAGAGATAGTTGCTCTGCATTTTTAGTTAAATCTTCATTTGGTTTAATTGTTTCTCGTAATTTCTTATTGTGGTAGCCTGGAGACGAATTCGAAGTAGTTCCCAACTCTAGGTTTGTCATCTCGCGGACCGCGTTCAAAGACAACAAATCTTTCTACGAGATTGATGGACGTCGTGTGCAGTTTAAAGAAGTTGCTAAACTACTAAAACACCATGGCATTGACTTGATTCACAATCGTTTTCTGATTTTACAAGTATTTTGTTTAGGATAGATCGTTGAAGGTTTGTTTATATTGAATCCTTTTTTTCGCAGGGGGAAGTAGAACAGATTGCTATGATGAAACCAAAAGCACCCACCGAGCACGATGTTGGCATGTTAGAGTACTTGGAGGATATTGTTGGGTCCTCGCGCTACAAAGAACCTATAGAGGTGCTACAGCAACGGGTGGAGGCGTTAAATGAGCAGAGAACTGAGAAGTTGAACCGCGTGAAGCTAGTTGAGAAAGAAAAAGACGATTTGCAAGGACCGAGAGATAAAGCTGTGGCGTATATCGAATGCGAGAATAAAGTCACAGAAAATAAACACATTCAGCAACAAATTTACAAGTAAAAGGAGGAAATCTGTCCGACATACGATAACTTTAAATAATTCTGTCAAGGTTTGACGCACAAAAAGATCTTGAAAACGCTGAAGAAGAGAAAAAAGCGTTTGAAGAAGAGATGGCGGAAATAACGAACAAATTAGAAAATGTTGCTGATCGCAAATTGACCAAAACTAAGGAATATGACGAAATTGCTACGTAAGTCCGTACAAAAGTCTGATGTGTCGACCTATAATTGACCTTGTTTGCTTCACTAGCCTGCGGAGAAAGGCTGCAGCCAAGGTTGAAAAGGCGAACGAAGAATTCAAGCAATTAGCAACTGAAGACGACAGAATAAATGAAATGATCAAGATTGCCAAAGACAATCGGAGCAAGCTGAAAAAAAGCTTGGCTACTGAAACGAAAAAGGTACAGCTCTTTTCTTATTGCAAAATTATTGTCTCTGACACCATTCCCTTACAGTGGGAAGAATGTCAAGGAGCTCCTGAGAAGCACAGGATTGAAATTGAGAAGTTGGAAGAATTGAAAGTCGAATTGGAACAGAAAAGAACTGACGAAGAAGAAGCTGTTGCTAAAATCTTAGCTAGTTTGAGCAAAGAAACAGAAAGTCTACAAAAAGATAAAGACAAACTTGAAGAGCAGCTTCTGGAACTGAAGAAAACTGTGAACGAAACCCAGTCAGTTGTAAGGTCGAAAAAATTACTGAAATTAAAAGCAACTAACTCTCGACACTTCTTTTCCTCCGTAGTTTAATATTGCCCAATCTGAGCTCGATATTTACGTAAGTAAAGAAAATCACGAGAAAGCTACCCTGGAAAAGATGCAAGAAACTTACACCGGTGCCAAACAAACTGTCGAAGAATGCCAAAAGTATAGTTGGGCTGAATTTATAATGCTTGGAAGAATAACAGGATATAAATAAATAGGAATATAGCTTATTGGGAAAAGGAAGGGCCGAAAAAACAAGCATTGCTGACCAAGACGCAGTCCGACTTAGACAATTTGGTGAAAGAAGAAGGTTTCCTGGATGAAGAGATTCGTCGAGTACGATCTCAGTTAGAAGAAGGACGAAGCCTCATGGCGGCGAACCATAGCCGAGGCCGGGTCCTGGATTCATTGATGGATCAGAAAAAAAGTGGAAAAATTCTTGGGATATTCGGAAGATTGGTACATTCGTTATTTCTATTACTCGCCGCCTTTTCATTTCTCACTGGTATTTTAGGGGGATTTGGGCGGAATTAACGAAAAATATGACATAGCAATTTCCACTGCGTGTGGACCACTTGATAATATTGTTGTAGATACGGTTGATACTGCCCAGCAGTGCGTACTGTTCTTAAGAAAGAACAATTTAGGGTTGGCTAGCTTCATCGCCTTGGATAAGATGGAGCGGTGGCGAGATAATGCGAACTCTAAAATCCAAACGTCAGTTTGTTTCCTATGCTTTATAAAAAAAGTCTATAATAGTGATTGCGTAGGCCCGAGAATGTAAATCGGTTGTATGATCTCGTTGATATTCGTGATGAACGGGTCAAGACCGCTTTTTACTACGCGTTAAGGGACACTTTGGTGGCAAATGACCTGGAGCAAGCGACTCGTATTGCTTACGGTCAAGTTCGTCACCGCGTTGTCACACTAAGAGGAGACATGATTGAACCGTCCGGTAAACCCTGCAGATTAATGACATTGGAAGGGAGTTTAGCTTGTGTGTTTTGATAGGAACGATGAGCGGTGGAGGAAAGTCGGTTCTGAGGGGCCGCATGGGTCGCCAGGTGCGAACGGATACCTCGGGAAATGGATTTACTGCTGATGAATTAAGAACTATGGAAGGACGTATGAATTCTTATGTCGAAAAGATGCAACACCTGCGGGAGAAAAAAACGGAGCTTCAGCGCCAAGTAGCTACAGTAACGCAAGAGCTGAAAGAGTCTCAAATCGAAAAATGGACGATGGAAATTAAAGTATAAATAAATATTAAAGTTTTTTTGTGGATGGGGAATTGTATTAGTTCAACATTTACCATTTTTTGGTATCCTTTACCTAGGCTTTGAAAGAAAAGGCAAGTACCATTGAAGGACAGTTGAAAGCACAGGAAAAGCAAGTAAAAGACGCAAAACCTGATCAGAACAAAGTCAAGACTTTAGAAGCGGCTATTGCGGCCAAGCGCAAGAATTTTGATGAGGCTACATCAGCCGCTGCAAAAGTGGAAGAAAAGGTGCAGAAAGTGCGAGATCAGATCGAAGCTATAGCAGGTAGACGAGTGAAGGCCGCGCAAGAAAAACTCGAATCGGTAGTGAAGCAATTGGACAAAACGGCTGGTGATATTTCACGTTTGAGCGTCGCGATCAAGACGGCTGAAAGGTTTTTTTAATACTTTAATGAGTTGACTAAAGTCAGATTGACATCGTTACCTGTCTTTTGTTTGTAGGAATGCGAAGAAATCTGCCGACAAGATCGAGTCATTAAAGCAGGAACTTGAAGAAATCCAGGAGGAAATGTCGGCTAATTCCCAGCGTTTAGATGAGATTGAAAAAATCTGCTCTCCTTTGCTCGAAAAGACAGAGGAATACAAGGCAAGCAGAAGGATTGTGCTTTCCTGGTTAAACAGACTTACAGCACTTATGTATTACGTATATAGAAAGAGCTGGCCGAGGCCGAGGAGCAGGCTGTAGAAATAAAGAAGGAATTGGATGGCATCGTCCAGGACGAGAAAAAGATCAAGGCCGCCAAAATCGAGTTTGACCAGAAAGTGCAAAAAATTACAGACCGCGTTGCCCACAGTAAAAGTCGAATTGCACACGCTGAGCGCGAAGTATGTAGCTTATCATTATGTGACGTATAGATTTGATAGGTGTTAGGTCATAATTTACGTATTGTTTTCAGATGGGGAAACTAAAGTTTCAACACATTGATGGCGAAGACATGCGAGAATTCCGAGTGTTATCCGTAGACGAATTGGAAACGTTGGATCGAGACAAGCTTAAATATGCGGTGGAATTAGGTGAACAGGATTTACGAGCCCAGAAACCAAATCTTGCGGTCATCGAGGAGTACAGGAGAAAGGTAATCTCGAGTATTTAAAGGTGAACGATATTTACAGAGTGTGTTTGCTCTTTATAGGAAGAAGCTTACGTAGCCCGAGTAGCTGAGTTGGATGAAGTCACAAAATCCAGGGACGAACAACGCGAGCATGTAGACAATCTAAGTAAAGCTCGTTTGAACGAATTTATGGCTGGTTTTGGCATTATTACCATGAAATTGAAAGAAATGTATCAAATGATCACTATGGGCGGTGATGCTGAATTGGAATTGCTCGATTCGTTGGATCCCTTCACGGAAGGCATCGTTTTCAGGTAACTAGTCCTGTATTCAGAACTTGCAGAAAGTATTAGCAACCTATGGGCCGTTTTCAGTGTTCGCCCCCCGAAGAAATCTTGGAAGAATATTTCAAATTTATCCGGAGGAGAAAAAACATTGTCTTCTCTAGCCCTGGTCTTCGCCTTACATTACTACAAACCTACTCCTTTGTATGTAATGGACGAGATAGGTATATAACCTTTACCTGATTATGTTCGTGACGAACTGAAAGCTTACTTCTTGTTACAGATGCTGCTCTCGATTATAAGAACGTTTCCATCGTGGGACATTACATCAAGGTATTATAGGTTTAGTTGTAAATACGATATATTTCTAAGACAAGTGTACGGTTTTTAGGAACGAACCAAGAATGCCCAATTTATTGTTATTTCTCTGCGATCAAACATGTTTGAGCTGGCAGATCGATTAGTTGGCATCTATAAAGTGCTGAACTGTACACATTCCGTGACCATCAATCCTGCATATTATGGCGAAGGTCAAGTAAACTCGGAAGAGAAGTCAAAGTCTGTTAGTGAAAATAGGGAAACGACCTTTGACCTTGTAAGGAACAATACGGAGAATGGCCAAATTCGCGAACCTGAAGAACAAAATGTTACTGAAGAAGAGTGAACCCACTTGTGTCGTGTTTTATTCTGTCGAGTTTTATTGTATCGAGTTTTCACGTTTTATAAAGAAATTAGCCTTCAGAAAACTATCTATTAAGTGTGTCAGTTCAAGTGAAGTACTAACAGAATTCGTAAAAAAGAAACGATCCCAGTCTACGGCGGTCTGAAAACCCTTGTGGGTCCCTTGGCCCATGCACACTTGACATGCACATTGTAACTCTACTGTAATGTGTACTGCACAGTGCGTTCTACCTTGCCGACATTTGCCAGGTTTGTATTTGTAAAACGCGCACAATTATCACAGCGCCCTAGCGTCCAGGTATCCAAACTAAGACAAGGTAAATAAAGGCGAATGCTGTCAACAACAACTGATGAAAATGACAGTTTATAATCTGTACATATTTGACCAGAAAGGAAGCTTATTATATTATGGTGAGTGGTGCCGGAAGAAACAAGCAGGAATGACAAGGGAAGAGGTAAGTTTATGACGTTGGAAAAAAATAATTGGAGCATTTAGTGTAATAGTTTTGACCTGGGACTTGACTGTTGTAGGAAGGGAAGTTTATGTATGGAATGCTATATTCCATTAAATCTTTTGTTGCCCGAATGTCTCCTACCGATGTCAGAGAAGGATTTCAATTATACCGCACTAGCAAGTACAGATTGAATTATTTAGAGACGCCAACAAGGTACACGTTTGTCCTCAATACCGACACTTCAGCGCCCTGTGTAAAGGATGTACTTCAAAATATTTATAGCCAGGTAGGATCTAAACTCTATGGTAGTATGCCGCCTTAATAACTGTTGATTTTCAGGTGTTTGTTGAACATTACATCAAGAACCCCGCGTGTAAGCCCGGTGAAGCGATAACAAGCGAACTCTTCAAGACTAAGCTTGAAGAAGTCGTCAGAGAGTCTCCAGCATATTCGTTTAAGCCTATATAAATTGAATTACAGAATTGTACATGTAAATAAATATTGTGGCATGACCATTTATGCCTACATTCCGTATCGTTCAACAAACGTCAATTGGTGATCTTTTCATAGCTTTCTGTTAAATTCAGCTAGGGTATAATGTACGCAACAGACGTGGATACCTGATTACGCCTTTCCAAGGCGATAAGCTTAGCTTGGATCACATATAGGGTTTCTGGGATAGTCAAACTTCTCGAGCAAGTCAGATGTGACCCGAATCCACTGTATGCCGTCTTAAAATTTCTGTCAGTGATAGCGCGTTTTTTTTAAATTGACGACATAACTGTAAAGACAAGAACACAAAACAGCGGCCAAATATGGAGTTTTTTTTTTCAAAAGAAGACTGGTTAAAATCTTGACTAATTTATTTTACTATTTTTTTCTTTTTTATATATTGTATATTGAAACCATCGTACGCATAGCCTATTGACGGTCATATTTATTGAAACAAAATTTCTATTCATACATTTCATGAGAGGGGGAAGAAGGGAACTTTTACGGCCATTTCAGGTTGTTCGTTACCTTATTGGGTAAGAATTTGGACGTTGACTAATTTAATTATCAATAAAGGATGGTACAGATTTACTGTTTCCTTCAATGCGTATTTCGTTATCATGCTGTTTGGGCAACTTCGTATTTTTAAAACTCTTGTACTAAGAATACTGCCGGTCCGCTCCCGAGCCCATTTAAATAAACCAGTTCGGGAGGTACGCCACTCTCCTTCAATAATTGGTCAGAAAGCCAAGTCGGTAAAATTTTGGTCGTCGTCGGTAAAATTTTGAAATTGAAAAGGTGTTTTTAAATACTAGATAACGTATAAATACTACTTTAGTTAACACTTCGATTCTATAATGTTCCATAAAAATCATAGTACGGCCTAGGGCTGGCAAACTGACCGGCTCACTGGCTCGGCTCGGCTTGGGCGACCGGCTCACAGGCTCGGCTCAGCTTGGGTGACCGGCTCAGAGGCTCGGCTTGGGTAACCGGCTCAGAGGCTCGGCTCAGCTTGGGTGACCGGCTCAGAGGCTCGGCTCGGCTTGGGCGACCGGCTCACAGGCTCGGCTCGGCTCACATAAACCGACTAATACATCCGGCTTTTTTGTCAATTTGACCGGCTCGAACCCGACTTAATGTAGCACATAGCGCGATTAGTGAAAGAAGAGAAACGAGGTGAAAGAAGAGAAAGGAGGTGAAAGATGTGAAAAGCGAAGAAAGAAAAGAAAAGAGGTGCTTTTGTAGTGGTCAGGGTATGAGAAAGCGCTGAATGCCATATAACGCTATCTCATGGTACCGAAGGCCTATATAAAGTGTTGTACGACAAGCTATAAATATTAAACGTATTTCGGACATCAACTGATTAAATTGGTACTTTCGCTTTACCATTGATATTGCGTTTTTGCATTAGTTTTTTTTTATAAATTTACTCTTTTACAGTGAGCTATTTACTTCTAGCTTACATGATTGTATAACCAAGGATTAATTGACCGTGACTTAATTTTGTGGTTCTCTTGTGTAACCTCTAGTTTTGACAATTTGAAGTGGTTAAGCTAAAAAGTATTGTACTTCCAATAGGAACATTTTCGAAAAAACAAATATTGAAAAATGTGAAAATAAATAATAGAAATAGAAAAGACTAGAAAAATGTAAAAATATGTACTGGGCTCAAGGCTCGGTTCGGCTCAGTGTTACCGGCTCGGCTCAGGTTTACCGGCTCAAGGCTCGGCTCGGCTCAGGGTTACCGGCTCAAGGCTCGGCTCAGCTCAGGGTTACCGGCTCAAGGCTCGGCTCGGAAAGACAATGAGCCGAGCCGTTGCCAGCCCTAGTACGGCCGGTAAAGTCAACCCCCCTCTCCCCCCCCACAAAAAAACTCGCGACGCGCCTGGCGGTAACTTTAATCCTGACGATTTTTCCCCGATTAAAATTCTGGAAAAATAATTCACGCTAGTATCGCACCAGCTTTGCACAAACTAGGAAAGTAACTGGGTAAACTTTCGCATTGTAACACCTTTTTACAAAGTTTTACTTCTGGTTTATTGTTTAGGTAACTTTCGTTTGCCGACTTAGAAGAATCTGGCAACACTGCATTGCACAGCATGGGATTGTTTACCACGTGGTTGGGAAGCAGCATAAACTGAACAGATTCTTACAATCCGTTCTTCGGCCTTTGTGAAATTAGTGCCACATTACGCAATTACGAAGTGCCAACTTGTTGTTTTACTAGTTTTACACGGGTGTATTGTACCATGACACAAAATCTGCATAATCCTTTCGCACTACCCAGCCCAGCCTTCTTAGATTCGCGTATTTCTAATCCCATTGTGAACAGCTTTGGTACAAAGCAGCAGCAGACCATTGTACCCGGGCTTCCCACACTAAGCAAGCTGCCCTCTCCTGCCCCAGACTGGCAGGTTACAAACATAGTGAAAGATCATGCAACGCGTTATCCTTCTTACAAAAATCCGCAACCCCGCCATCCAAATCACGGAAATCAGTTCAGAGGTCATGCGAGGCACCCTTTTAACGCGAGTCCTAGAAGTCATTTCATACAGACCAGTCCAAACAGAAATTTTAACCATTTCCCCTTTTTTTGCAATCGTTGTGACCGATCCTTCAAAACTGGGGAACAGTACAACGAACACGTAAAAGAGCACGTAACGTGCGGGATCAACGGTTGTACTTTCGTTAGTCATCCAAAAATAGTTGAAAAGCATATTGCCATGCAGCACGAAACTGGACTAGCGTTGAAAATAATGTCATTAAACACCCCCGAGGATATAGCCAAATGGAGAGAAGAGCGAAAAAAGTAAAACTTATAAAGCAAAGCAATGTTCCTTTTATTTGTAAAAAAAATCTTAAGGCGTTTCCCAACAGCAGCAAAAGTTTCGGAAAAAACGGCGGCCAAGGAAGAGCAGACCAAGCGTGGCGAATTGTTGGATGATCAGCCGGAACGGTTTCCTAGTAAGCGTCCATTTCCTTGTTTGTACAATACTTCGAACGTAATGTTTTGCGTATTTTAGTCCGTACTAGAGAAAAAGGTCGCGGGAGAGGAAGAGGACGAGGTGCGAGATCCGGCCGAGGCAGAAACGTAAACGAATTTCGGGAAAACGCAGAAGGTCGAGGCTGGAACGCATCGCATGTGACGTCGAGGTCAAATGTAAAACGTGCGCCGAATACCACACCGAATAAAGACATAAAATCAGACCTAACAGAGGACTACCCAGAAGCTGAGCAAGAGGATCAAAGGAAAGGAAATTTACCAGCTTTTAGAGGAACAGGTATACAGGCATACATGTCGAATTTCGTGAACCAAAATAACGTAACATTTGTTTTTAATCTAGCTTCCTATCTGGGCGTAAAGAAAATTTTGCCACACTCTGTCGATGAAGACCATATAAGTGACGAGGATTTGGAGCTAATTGCCAATATTGAGGCGACAACACAAAACAAAGCAAATATTAGTATTAGTCAAAAAAGTGATAATAAACCACTCGTTGGTACTAGCGATGCATTGTCCGCAATTTTGTGCTTATATGGCTCAGATTCTGAGGAAAGCCTAGGTAAGCGAAAATTTGCCTCGTTTTTTGTTCTCTGACTTAAGAAAAGTCTTTGGTTTCCATTTTCGCAGAGGAAGGCGAATTGAAGGAAGAAGCTGAGGACAAAAAGATTGAAAACAGACGTCAGGTCACGGTGAGCGATAGTATTTCTATGATAGTTGAAAAAGAAGACAAAGAAGTTCGTATCGATGAGGACCAGGCTGTTGCTATCAAATCCAATAAACGGAAACGGAAACGAGGCAAACGTGGTAATGCAGAGGAAACACCAAAGCCCTCTAGAGTAACCCCTCCTAATGCGCCTATTCGCCGCAAGAGATTAACTTTGCTACAAAAGGTAGTAATTCAATTTTGTTTTAATTTAATCTCTCTTTACCGTCGTTTTAAATCTCCCTTTAGCTTCTACAAGGCGAAATCCGACATGAACGAAACGTTATACTGCAGTGTGTTCATTACACAGTACATAATAACTTTTTTGGGGTTGGAGAATAATAAGGACAATCTACTTGTACGTCGAAAAATAACTAATTGAGCACACATAAGGAATTCCCAAGATTTTTACATCGGTATTATTTCCCCATGAGGAATCGCGACATCTGTAAAATTTTCTGGCCCTGGAAACAATGACTCTTGAAACTTTTCCATCCGGAACACCTCTTCGCATTGTACAGGGTTGACGTATTTTTACGCTTGCGGAAGAAAAGTAGAAGGGGATTTATCTTGTCCTTTTAGAAGAGTGATAAAGTTTCGTGGCACATTTCCTCCGCCCCTTCCTACTGGTTTTCATTATTATTGTGATGATTATGGAAGTTGGCCACGAAGTCTCTTTGATATGTAACTCTTTCGGGAAGTATGGAGAAAACGTGTATGACGGAAATTTGAAAAGGGTGGTATTCTGTGCTTTTTTGAGGTGTGTGTGAAATATCCTCCTGAGCCTTTTTTTTAAAAAAAAGAGCACGAGTTACGATGGAGTTGTTCACAGTAACGCGATGATCCACACTAAGGATCACACCATTAAGGAGCCTTTGGTGGCGTCATATGTGGATCCACGAACATAAAAAGACTGGCAAAACAATGCATGGGTTATGAAAAACTGTTGTGGACTTCGGTAAACATTATCGGGATCGGAAAAGGAGGCTTTTTCAGCGGGAAGTACGCGAGAGCACTTCGAGATGGGACGCCGAGCACTCGTTTGAACACGTGTGCAGGAATGGAAGTCAGTTGGGCGACCGCCGGTGAAATTAACATGCCACCGTGCTACGCAGTTGAATATGTAAATACGATTGTGCTAGATCATATAAAAAAACTTGCAAAAAATAAGTTTTGTCTACTGCAAGCGCAGGGTCATAGGGAGAATCCTATTAATTGAGTCCAACGGCTCCTTTCGTAGCGAGATTCTGTACAAATCTTGCGAAGCAAAATCCTACAACAAACCTGTTCTATATATTATTTTTTCTTACCCTATTATTTTGACGTTCAAACTGTGGGTCGTGTAATTTATAACATTAAATACATTAATTAAACTGATACATACGCATGAACGAATATATTTGGTCTCCTACTTCTTTTACAGTAGTGTGTACATTTCGGCATATCTATCCAACATTACCAGATTAAACAACCAAGGTATTATTGAAATGATTTTGTCAGCATGCTTCAAATTGTCCATGCCGCCTTGTTGTGACGTCACGAAACTTACGCTCCGCCTTCGCGGACAGTCTGTAGTTCTGTCAACTTTGGGTGGAGAAAGGTGGGGAATACCAACACAGCTGAGGGTAAACAGTACGCAAAAATGTCCAGTAGCAGTGAAGGTGATGAATTTTTTGACATTGATGAGCAAGCGTCGTTGAAAGCCTCCGCATCCAGGTATGTGTAGTTTACAGTATGAATTAACAATCAACAGCTATACAAATATAGAAAGAAACGCTTTTTTAACCATGAATATGTAAAGTGCAAAGCTAAACAGGAAAGTTTGATAAATCCCAAGCTTATTCTCTCCCTTAGGCTTGAGCATGATGAAACCGTCTTTCTCTCACCCTACGCAATAAAAGAGGACAGTTCAAATGTCACCACGGCGAGAGACAATGGGAGTGACCCTCCACTCAGCCAGCATCCTATCATTCAAATTGATTCGTCAGTTGGCGATTCTGAAGGAGGAGATTCTGAAAGACCCAAGTCTAACAATGCTGAAATCGCAGAGTTCATGTTTAAAGAACCAGTACATTTACCTATTCGACCGAGGCCTACTTCGTTGACAGATGACGTAAAAAAGGTAGAATTTTCTGTTCTCTTCGTCACTTTTCTAAGCTTTAAACTTTTGAATGATTAGATTCCCCTCACAGATGATAAGAAATCCCGAGAAGTTGAAAAACGACGGAGGAAATTGGAGGACCTACGCAAACGTATGTTAACTGATGACGACGAAGGAGGTGGTAGCTATTGCGGTGCTAACGCTAGCCCTCCCGGGAGTAAGGGTTCATCTTTGGACGGTGTCTATGCCTTAACATCCAACAAACATTCCCATCCCTTCCGAATCGTAGAGCATGACGCCGTTTCCTTGCAAAGTACCATATCGTTAGGTCGTGTAGGTCGCATTCTAGGTAGCACTAGCTCTGAAAGTGCGTTAAGGCCTGCGTGTAGCAAAGACAACATCAAAAGTAGCAAGGAAAGCGTTCAAAACGAAGACAAGGGATCTAAGCTCAGTCTTGTCAAACCTGTCGAAACACCTCAAGAAGAAAAAAGAGTTGCCCAGATGCCAGACCTGGTCACCAGCACAAAACGCCCACCACTTGCTTTGGTTTTCAACCCGGGTGAAGGCAAAGAGGAAGTGGTTATGCCCATCGAACTGCGTGATTCGCCTGATAGACAACCACCAGATCCTGTAGCACCTCCACGGCGGAAGAAAAAGACCAAAGATTCTCCAATAGAAGTATTCGAAAACACTTTTTGTATACGTAGCTTTTTTCAGTACACTGCATTTTGTATTGCCTAGGCTAATGCAAGTACTAAGGAAGGTGCATTACCCAGTCCAGCGTCAGCAGCAATCGAGTCCTTGGCCAAAGATTTTGAAAATGCCCTTGACTTGAAAGCAGCAGTTAAAGGAGCGTACGTCGTTAAGCCACAGGTACATTCTTCATGTTTAGTAATGTCTAAAGCTATAATCGACTTTTATACATACTGCCCTGCTTTCAATACGTAGTACTGGCTAAAGGTATTCCTCCTAAATCAGTTAGCTTTACGGCTTTCTCCTTCCTAATTGCTAGTTTACGCTAGGATAATGATGCTAACAAAGCTGCAGCGTCTGAAGTGGAGCAGGAACCTTCAACTGAGTCTTCGAATCTTGTCCGGCCGTCCTATTCAGCTTTAGAAGTGCCTAGTTTCGCTGATGACGGAGGAAGTAATCGAATTCGGTTATCGTCAACGACATTGGATGATGATGGGTTATTGCGCCAGTTGAACATGCTTGTGCGAACGCGAACAGATTCGGGAAAACCTTTGTCTGACATGGTAACTTTAAAATTTTTCTCAAAAGTATTTTCCTGAATTTATTATTGTGTATTTTTGTTAGGAAATCCTTGAACAAGTGACTGTGCTGAATTTAGATACTGGTGAACGTATCGCGCTAAGTGTAGCAGAAGACAAGTTACCACGCTGTGTCAACCCTCTCTCTTTGCATATAATGCGCTTGACATCAGAATATGTTAGGTAAAAGAAGCAAAAACTTTGTAAAAACGTGCCAGGGTGCGCTTTTTTTGCAGTGCAGTTGACCTCGTTTTTTATATGTTTACAGTAACAGTAGCCTGGAAAAAGAAAAAGAATCTGACGAAGAAAGTATGGACATGAAAAAGAGTCGCTTGGATGTGCCAGATGAAGGAGACACAGCATCGCTTCGAAAGAAAACGTAACTGACCCGTGTAGATTTTACAGAAAAATTAAGTGGTTTTACCTCTAGGTCCCAACTGAAGAAATTCTTGGGCTCAACTATGAAGAAAACTGTAGACAAAGCCAAAATGATCGCCCAAGAAGTGTCTCATTCTCGACATAAAGACAAAGAAGACGTCATTGACATGCCAGAGGACAGCACTGGTGGAGATCAGCACCTTAAAGTAATTAACAATTTATCATCCAAGTTCCCAGCAAGATTTTTGTGAGGCTTCCCCTTCTTACGAAGTCATGGAACTAATGTGACAGTAAATTAAAAGCGCGTAAAACTTTTTTATCTATAGATGAAAGCTTCGCACAGCCACAAAGGTCCTTACGAATTTGATACCCTGCAGTTGGTACAAGAAATAACTGGTGAGCACTCCGGCCCCATCTGGTGTATGAAGTTTTCACAGTGCGGTCGTCTTTTGGCGACTGCTGGTCAAGATCGTTTACTGAGAATATGGGTGCTGAGAGCGGCTTTTCCTTATTTCCAGGACATGCGTACTAAATACAACGCCGATACGAAAGTATTTATTGATGTTTTTTGTTTAATGATTTAAAATAAGATATGAATAACCATTGGTCTGGTATCACTAGGTATCACCCACCCCGTCACAAGAGAGTTTGGTTTCTCAGCATTCGTCCGAAGATCCAAATTTAGCTGGATATGGCAGTGAAGAGTTGAGTGCCTTGGATCCCCGAGCCCCTTTTATGCCTAAACCGTTTTGTATATACGCGGGACACACATCTGATCTTTTAGATGTTTCATGGTCTAAAGTGAGATAAAGTAAGATTGGACTTACGTCACGTTCTTAACTGGGTTTTATTTGTAGAATTATTTTATCCTTTCTTCGTCTATGGACAAGACTGTAAGATTATGGCACATTTCCAGGCGAGAATGTTTGTGTTGTTTCCAGCATATCGATTTCGTGACTGCAATTGCCTTTCATCCGAGGGTTTGTGATGCTTTTCCAAGGTTAATTTATAGCGTTACTTTAATGTGAAAGTTTTTGTAGGATGATCGTTACTTTTTAAGTGGTTCCTTGGATGGCAAGTTAAGGTTGTGGAATATACCTGATAAAAAAGTAGCGTTGTGGAATGAACTGGACGGAAGTACAAAACTTATCACAGCTGCAAACTTCTGCCAAGTAAACTCGAGAACTATTTGATAATTAATCAATAGTGACTGAGTTTGTCTTTAGAACGGAAAAGTAGCTGTAGTTGGTTCGTATGATGGTCGTTGTATTTTTTACACTACAGAACAACTGAAATATCATACACAAATTCATGTGAGGTCATCTCGTGGCAAAAATGCCAAAGGACGGAAGATTACAGGGATTGAGCCTATGCCTGGCGAAGATAAAGTAGGTTTAGAGACTTGTCCTCGTCAACAAGTCTATAAATGTAAAATGATTATTTGTTTGATTTACTTTTCATTTTTATTTCTAGATTTTGATCACATCTAATGACAGCCGTGTTCGTTTATATGATCTGAGAGACCTCAGCTTGTCGTGCAAATATAAAGGATGTGTCAACTTCAGCAGTCAGATCAAAGCCAGTTTCAGGTGAGCGGCAGCTTTTCCTTTTCTCACTCATTCCATGTGCTCAGCATTTAAACTTGCATTGCCTTTGGTTGCCCGGAGCAAGTTTTGTAATCACTGTCCAAATGCGTATCCTCCTTCTGAATATTCCACTCACAAGGCAAGGTGTAGAAAAGTGAACGCATTTCTGCCCCCATTAACACTAACCATTCCTCCAGATTCGGCATGTTTTCTTTCGTGGGAAATTCGTATTTCTTAATTAAGTGGAACTGTTGCTCCAAATTGGCTAGTTCGATAAATTTTTTCGATGTTCGCATCTTCCTTAAGTCAACGAGAATCAAGTTAGCGTCGAACCCAGGCCAGCCTTCGGGTTCCAATTGTCCTAGTCCGAGTCCAGCTTGATTCAGGAGCCGATACACGGCAAATTGGTGTAGAAACTCTGCATTCTGAGTTAAGGCCAAACCCATGACTTGATCCTTGTCGAACTGATCGAAATGCGCATACAGGTGTGCAATGTCAGCCCGAAATTTCAGCTTAGGATCCAGAAAGATGATACGGTCGAGATCTTTGTAATGCCAAGGGACGATCAGAGGAAGCATTTGGGTAATGAGTGTTTCTTGTATCACGGGTACAGTGACAGTAGGGAAATGCTCCCCGATCACTGTCATCAATTCTTGATATATTTGACCCAGGAATTCAGTGCGGTATGTGTAATTGCATGACGCTTGTTCTCCGGCTTTGCGGAAGATAGTATCAATTGCAGCCTCACTCTCCGTATCGGTTAAGATATGAAAGTGCACCGGCACGGAACTGTGTAGCAAAATCCAGGCGATTGTATCTTTAGCCCTGTGGAAACTTTTGTTATTTTTAATCTTCAAAACTTACGAAATCAAGGAAAATTACCCTGCAGCTATCATAGGCTGTTGGCCAACGTAAAGCAATCCAAGTAAGATGTGGATTACAGCATCTGGTTCTAGAACCGCTGGTTTAATACGCTTGATTTTCAGTAAAGCCTCTTGGTAAAAGTTTCGTGCGCTTTTCTGTGTATCATCTTCCTAGTCCCAAGATTATCATTCTGTAGTGCATTGGAAGTAGTGACGGCTGAGAGGAGACATTTAAAACTCCTTTTAGAATTGTTCTATACCTTGTCCTGGCTAGCGGGTGGGAAATGAAGGTGTGATATGGTCTCATAGGAAGAATTGACTGCCGTCACACTGGCTGCTTTAGACCGCAGCAGCACTACGTATAGGGCAATGACACATAAGGATATGAGCAGTGAGCCGTATCGTAAACAGCGGAACATTCTTCTGTAGAACGGAAGCTCTTATTAGCCTTAGTAAAATTAAATATGGTAAGTTCATTTAGGAAAAATATTGAATTATGCGTATTATAATTGAAAGTAAAATTAAATATAGTAAGTTCATTTAGGAAAATATTGAATTGTGCGTATTGAAATTATGCGTATCATAATTGAAAGATATGCATATTGAAACCCATTAGTTTTACCTGGATGCCGTTTGGGCTAACGCACAGTAAGCTCGCGTTCCTGCCTTGCTAATTGCATAGAATGTTGTATGAAAACGGCTTTTGTATTCTTCGCGTTTCTGACCCATAGTATGCTGTGTTTCTTCTAAGTGTACGATGGGAAGTTAACTTCTGCGTTAACGTAGCACACAAGGCTCGTCGGTGACGAACTAGCGTCAGTTACACACGAGACTCATTTTCAAAACAAGCGCTTGCCACACGTTTAAAGTTTTCTATGCATGACAGTTTAGGGAGGCTCAACTGAACTTCACCAGAGACTTAAAGTAACTAAGACCGTACGGCTGAAAGACATCCATTGGTACTGTATGATGCCGTTTCGCTGAAATGGCCAAACCCCGAAGTTACGGTTGAAAGCTCTTTTTTAAAAATGTTATTGCCTTGCTCTATTTCTTGGTGTATGGTTTCGGTTCATTAATTTATGCGTTGTTGTTAACGCAATTTTGTTTCATAATTGTTTCCAGCCACGATGGGAAATTCATCATTAGCGGCTCCGAAAACCAGTGTATTTATATTTGGAAAACGAACCATGACTACGCCAAGTTTTCTTCCGCCAGACGGGATCGCAATGATTTCTGGGAAGGAGTGAAAGGTAATTTTTTTATTCGTTTAGCATGCGAATAGTATCGTAATTGTTTAATATCGTTACAGCTCACAATGCAGTAGTCACATCGGCAGTTTTCGCCCCTGACCCTGCTCTTGTTTTCAATCACATTGAAGCGGAAAAACAACGTAAGGAAGAGGAAGAGCAAAGTAAAGTGGAAGAAAAAGGGGCGGGCCCCAGAACAACGTTAGGAGGACACGGTCAGGCTCTGCGTAGTAATTCTACGGCATGCTCCGGCTACGTTACAGTAAGCGCGGATTTTAACGGTGTCGTTAAAGTCTTCTTAAACCGTACGAAACCCAAGCACAGTTCTTTACCGGTTTCGGCCCTAGCTTAGTTTACTCTCGTGTTAACTTTATGTAAGGCTAGTCCCTTTTTCATCCGTAATTTTCTGTATTTTCTGTAATTTTCTGTAGTATACTAACATTATGAGATTACCCTTCAGTTGTCAAATGAGCCTGAAAGCTTTTATAAGATTAAATAAGATTTAATGTCAGTGCTTCATCTTGCAATTATCGATGCAAATACAGTTGACATCCAAACATGAACATTTTAATCTTTAACTTTTAACATCTTAGATACTTTTGAATCATGGTTAAACATATCAACGGATAGGGCTCGTTCAACCAGATTATTCGTTGTTTTTCGTGTGTATACGGACACGGGGTGGTGGCAGTAAGAAAGTAAAGGGTTGGTAATGGAACCCGATTTAGTCAATAAAGGAGTATTGACGAAAGAAAATTTGCATGAAGCGTTAAAGGCATGAGTCTGGTAACATCTGAGGCCAAACATATAACAGGCGCTTAAAAGGCGGAACGTGGTATAAACATCGTCTGAATTTGTCTCGAAAGCTTGCAGATTTTTAAAAGTAAGTAAGGGATTGGAAAGCTTAGAGGTGTCTGCAACGCAAAGGTGTTGCAATCTTTGGGCTTAGCGACGAAATCCAGCGAGGGTGGGAGGGGTAAGCTTGAAAAACCTTGGTTGGCTTCTAGGCATATCAAAATAACATTGGTATATTGTCCACGAGTGACGCCACCGTCGCTTTATTGCACATGAAACATTGTCATATTCTCACCACTACGTTTGGCATTCGTGCAGTGTGCGTTTTTGGCGGTGTTTTGTGATTCTCGTGTTTGCTCACAAATTATTATTTACATTCTTGCTACCATTGTGTTGTCAAAAGTTCAGGTAAATAGAGAGTTGCCCTGCCATCTCATATAATCAAGCCCTTATTTTCTTTTAGAATGGATGCTGATCTTTATGATGAGTTTGGTAATTACATTGGTCCCGACTTAGAGTCAGAAGATGAAGAAGAAGATGAAGTAGAAGACGTCCCTGATCGCCCCGACTACGATGTAAGGCATTCTCATAAGACTTATGGTTTGGGTTTTGCACAAATGAATTTTCTCTTGTGTTTTCAGGAAGACCGGGCGAGTGAAGAAGGAATGGACGAGGATGCCGAAGCTGCACAGGAAGCTTCTATGGCCATAGTACTACATGAAGACAAGAAGTACTATCCAACAGCCTTGGAAGTGTATGGACCTGGCGTGGAAACGCTAGTCCAAGAAGAAGATGCACAACCTCTCACGGAACCAATTGTTGCACCAGTTAAGAAAGTCAAGTTCCAGGCTGTGGAGCATGAAATGCCAGAAACGACTTACGATATCGAGTTTTTGGCGGATTTAATGGACTCGTCATCATTAGTCCGCAACGTAGCCCTAATCGGACACCTTCATCACGGCAAGACTAGCTTTGTAGACTGTTTGGTGCAGCAAACCCATCCCGAACTAATTAACATTCGACCCAATGGTGAAGAAAAACCATTGCGCTACACGGATACCCTTTTTACAGAACAGCAACGCGGGGTGTCTACGAAAGCTATGCCTTTGTCGTTGGTCCTGCAAGATTTGAAAGATAAATCTTATTTGGTGAACGTTTTCGATACGCCAGGTAAAGTTAGGCATTACAATAGAACTCCAAAAGTCTCGACCGTGTAGGTTAAGCATATTTGAAATAACGAAATTTTGGTGTAGTCTACCTGATAACCTAAAAGAATCCAGAGTCACGTAAAACATCAAAGATTGACAAAAGAAATGGTGTACAAGTTAGATCAAAGGATAAGCGCGTGTCGAGCCATGCTTCGAGCGAACATGTCACGCCGCTGCAGTTGAAAGAGGCTATAGGTTCCACGCGGTTAGACTTTGGAGTTTCACTGTATTTTTACGACAAATCAGCACTGATAATTTCTTTTTAGGGCATGTAAATTTCTCTGACGAAGCTACGGCTGCAGTGAGACTTTGTGACGGTGTTGTTCTTTTTGTGGACGCTGTGGAAGGCGTACTGCTCAACACGGAACGTTTACTGAAACACGCAATCCAAGACAGTCTGCCGATTACGCTGTGCATTAATAAGATTGATCGCCTCGTGCTGGAACTTAAACTACCCCCAGTGGACGCGTACTATAAAATGCGTCACCTTATTGATGAGATTAATGGAATAATTAGGTAAGCGTTTTTCTGAATGGAAAGCGAAGATTGACTTCCTGGTCGTCTTCTGTGCCTATCTAAGCTTCCAGCCGTCTTAATAATGCCCTTATTTTTCTGTAGTTTATACAGCAAAGAAGAAAACACGCAGTATTTGTCGCCCATCCTGGGGAATGTCTGTTTTGCGTCATCCCAGTACAATATTTGTTTTACTTTGGAGTCCTTCGCGAAGCTGTATGCCGAAAGCTATGGCACAGATTTCAACTCCCATGAATTCGCAAGAAGATTATGGGGCGATATCTTTCTGAACAGCAAAACGTAATTTTGCCTGCCGTCTTCCTAGTTCCATGCTTCATTCTTTTCGGTTTTAGGCGCAAGTTTGTCAAAAAAGCCCCCAATAATTCAGTGCAACGTTCTTTCGTCGAGTTTATTCTCGAGCCGTTGTATAAGCTCTTATCGCAAGTCGTGGGAGATGTGGACGCCACTTTACCCCAAGTTTTGGCGGAATTAGGTGTGAAACTTTCGGCGGAAGAAATGAAGCTGAATATCAGACCTTTGCTCAAGTTGGCCTGCACAAGATTCTTAGGAGACTTCAACGGTAAGTTCACTTTGCATTTCATCGAAGGAGTTTGTAGATTGAAACGTTAATGTCATTCTGTTTTATTCTAGGCTTCGTCGATATGATTGTGAAACATATCCCCTCACCGTTGGCCGCAGCGGAGCGCAAAGTACCCCATATTTATACTGGACCGTTGGAGTCGCAAGCCGGTCAGGATATGATGAATTGCGACCCGGAGGTAAAATAAAAATAAAACTCGTATTGTGGAAGCGTTTCTTCATTGGACCAATCACTTAGGGTGCGTTAATGGTGCATACGACAAAACTATATCCAACTGAAGATTGTAGCTGTTTTTACGTCTTTGGGCGTGTTTTCAGTGGCACCCTGCATGCTCATCAGTCCGTGAGACTTCTTGGTGAACATTATTCTTTAGCCGACGAAGAAGATTCTCGCGTGCTGCAAGTTGGGCGTCTTTGGGTCTATGAGGCAAGGTAAATTGAATTGGTTCTATTTATTCTTTGTTGGGTCTTTTGGTGTGTTCGTGAATTTTGCCGGAGTATTCAAACTGAATGGAAAACTTTCCGGTGCCTTAAACGTCTGTTGTCAAACCTTGGTACAGCTTTCAGGCCCAAAGCGTCGTAAAGGATTTCAGATTGTGCCTTCTTCATTGTTGCCAACAGCTGTTTCAGTTCCTCTTTTTTCCTCCATTCAGCAAAGAATATTTAAGAGAACTTCGTGAAAATGGGAAACGGCAGGGAATTTATGCCTTTATGTCTCCCTGTAAGCTTCGGTGAATGCTGCGTGCATAAGTAGGAGAATTACATGCTTGACGAGCTACGGCCCTTGTTATCCAACAAAAGGAGTTGTTTACATACTGAGTAAGCCGTCTAATATTGTGGGTCTTATATTTTAGGTACAAAGTAGAAGTGAATCGAGTTCCGGCTGGAAACTGGGTCCTCATTGAAGGTATCGACGCACCGGTTGTGAAAACTTGCACGCTCACGGAAGTGCGTTCCGAAGAAGACGTTTACATCTTCCGTCCCCTAAAATTTAATACCCAGTCCATCATAAAAATTGCCGTGGAACCGGTCAACCCGTCAGAACTACCGAAAATGTTAGATGGCTTGAGGAAAGTTAACAAATCGTATCCATTGTTATCGACACGTGTTGAAGAATCTGGAGAGCATGTCGTCTTAGGCACTGGCGAGCTGTACCTCGATTGCGTAATGCATGATTTACGAAAAATGTACTCCGAAATAGGTAAAAAAAAAATATGGAAACGCTTCTAGAAGCACGGGAACTTGTCTTCTTTTATTTTGCTAACACCCTCCTTGCATTTCAGATATCAAAGTTGCTGACCCAGTTGTCAGCTTTTGTGAAACAGTGGTTGAGACCTCGTCGCTGAAATGTTTCGCGGAGACACCCAACAAGAAAAACAAGCTAACCATGATTTCCGAACCTTTGGAGAAGGGACTGGCTGAAGATATTGAAAATGAAGTGGTTTCTACAAGCTGGAATAAGTAAAAAGTCTTTTTTTTTCGGATAGAACGCTTACTTATCCTTTCGATTCTTGTTTGGTTTCCGCGAAAAAGGAAAAGGCTAGGCGAGTTTTTCCAGACAAAATACAACTGGGACCTTCTCGCCGCTCGTTCAATATGGGCTTTTGGACCAGATCAAAACGGTCCAAATGTGTTGGTGGATGACACTTTGCCATCAGAGGTCGACAAATCGCTGCTTAATACCGTGCGGGATTCGGTGGTGCAGGGATTTCAATGGGGCGCAAGAGAAGGCCCGCTGTGCGAAGAACCGATCCGTAACGTAAAATTTAAGATCCTGGATGCCGTTATTGCCAACGAAGCTGTTCATCGCGGCGGAGGTATTACTCTGTCATTTTCTAGTTTATTAGTCGAATGATTTCGCGAATAGTGTGTGCTCCATTATTTTATATCCGGATGGTTATTAACTTGATAATGTCCGATTTATTCGAATGCCTAGTAATACGTTGTACTGATTTTTGTTTTTCCTCAGGACAAATCATCCCTACTGCTCGGCGAGTTTCGTACTCGGCCTTCTTGATGGCTACCCCTCGTTTAATGGAGCCTTACTTGTTAGTTGAAGTACAAGCGCCAGCTGACTGCGTTTCGGCCGTCTATTCAGTTTTAGCCAGGAGACGCGGCCACGTTACCCAGGATGCACCCATTCCAGGATCACCGCTATATTTGATTAAAGCCTTCCTGCCGGCTATTGATTCCTTCGGCTTTGAGACAGACTTGAGGACACATACGCAAGGCCAAGCTTTCTGTTTGTCTGTGTTTCATCATTGGCAAATCGTACCTGGAGATCCTTTGGACAAATCTATTGTATTGCGACCTTTGGAACCGCAGCCTGCTCCAGCATTAGCACGTGAATTTATGGTGAAGACACGCCGTCGTAAAGGACTCAGCGAAGACGTGTCGATCAACAAATTTTTCGACGATCCTATGCTTTTAGAATTGGCCAAGCAAGATGTCACTCTTAACTACCCACATTAAAGCAACCCCCTTTTAAGGAACAGTTTTTGAGGAGAAGAATAAAAGCGAAGAAATGGTTCATGTTGCGAGTGTGAGTTTTTTTTAGGTTTGTTTTTTTAAAGTTTTTGTATTGACCATGATCCTGAAGCGGAGTGTTGGAATAGAAAAATAAGCTCCAGAACAGAAGAAGAGCCAACATTAACCATGTTAGCGTACGGGCAGTGGATTAATTTTTACCAGAACAGAAAATGACATGAAGGATGTGAAAACTGAAGGAGAGTTAAAGAAGCTTCCCTCAATTGCGTTGAATTACCTTTTCACGCCTTTCTTGAGCGAGACATTGATCGGTTTTGCAATAATTCAGATTGGGATAAGTAAGGGGAAATTTTATACACAACACCGAAACCAACGTTAAAACCCTCACAAAATCGGCCCAATTTTAGACATCTATTTTTTTTATATCTAGTTTAAGTATCTTCGATTGTCAACTGCTAAATTATTCCTTGTTTTTTTGGCTACTTCAGTGTTAGCGTTTTGGTAGACTCTAAAAGTGTGTCTAAACTCCCACTCAGCTTCCGGCTGCAGGTCTGATTGTGGGCCGGAGTGGACAAGGGTGAAGACGACAAGGCAGGACTGGAGTTCTTATCCGTACGGGAAAAGGAACGTCGGAAAAAGCGCGGAATATTGGGCAGAACTCTTTTATTTGTAATACTGAGATGCTCCGTACCGGAAGGATTCGTTATGGAAGATGCCACACGAGTTCTTCGGCCACCTCCACCTGATAAACGCTCTTTCAAGTGTTTCATTCGCTTGAAAAACGGAGTATCACTCGTACACTTTGTGGCCGTGTCCGTGGCCATGACTATGTCTTTACTTACATTTGGAGGCTCACTTGCTGGTAGAGATTGGGCTTTCACGGTAGTAGCGTCGCTCTCATGGATACTACTAGCGGGTAATGGGGGCTTGTGGCAAGCTACGTCTTTGCTCGTTCGCCGTGTTTGGTGTAACAAAGAATGGCGCCGATGCCCGTGGTGTAGCGAAACCGGCCAGGGTTCGGAATGGATCTTGAACGTCAAAGTTTGTTCGCTAACTTCGGCCTCAGTGATGGAATCTGGATCCAGGCCAAGAGCTTCTTTCAAATGGAGTTCTTCGTCAGTTGAATTTCCCTCGTAGTCCGAACCTTCTTCGGAAGACGGTTCGGGGTTCATGGGCGGCGGCAGCAAGGGGGTTTCTGCCGACGTTGGAGTAGACGTGCTGGTCTTCGTATTATTGTGCGTGTCCTGGGAGGTGGGTGGGGCGTTATTACTTTCGATACTACGACGCTGACGGCTGTCCTTGGAGGCTTCGTTCAAGCGACGGTAATATTCCAACGCCTCACGGACTGGCCGAACAATCAAGTCCTAATAAGTTTTTATGAAAGAAGAGAGTAAGCGTCAAGCCAGCTCTGCTCGTCTGGCAACGTACCTCCAGCTCAGGAATTAATTGACCGATAGCTTCAAAGAGCGGAAGCAGAACGAAGCCAATGAAAGAGCATTGCGAGGAAGGTTTGGTAATTTTATCTCGGTCCATGAAAGGCGTCACTGGCAATCCCAGCATCTTCTCTATGTCGCTCTGCTGAAAGAACTCCTTTGGAAAGTAATGAATAGTAGACCACAGTAGCCGAAATCAGGTAAACCTTACTTGCAGTAGGCAATCGAGCCAGGGCTCCGCTACATCCATGGGTCTCGCTTCGTTCGAAATGTCGGCAACTTTTATGAGCACCATACACAACTTGAAGTAGACGGAAGTCCATGACAGAAAAGAAGTCAACTGTGTGACAAATAAAGGGTCTTTTTACCTGGTTGACATGTGCACGATTGGAATAATCGAATACGGGAACTATGTCGAGGAACTGGCCAAGAATTTCGTTATGACGAGCCATATCCGTTGCGAGAATACAACGAATCATGCCTTCACGAACTTTCCGATAGGTCTCGGGCGCAAAGTGACCAAAAATGTTAGCAGACGGGTCTTCTAGTATACGGAAAGCCACAGAGCAGTGATGGTTTTCCAAGGGAGAAATGTCGTTGTACCGGAGAGCTAATTCGGTCCTCGCATTGATTTGGTAAATGTTATTGAAACCTGGGTGGTCCAAGTCGTGGCAGATACAGGAAGTCAATAATACTAGTGTTTCCAAGTCGCCAATCTTAGATGGGAGATCTGCTGCACAAATAATCCCGTACATCTGCAAATAAAAGTGGGAACCCAGAAATTAAACAGAATCAATCACGGCAAGGTTTCCCAGACTTCTTCGGCATTCACCATTATCTGAACGCACGTTCCATTACAACTTGGGTGTATACATAGTCTAGACAGCTTTCGTGGCACGCAAGGTGTGGTAATTTTCAGGAAGTTTCGGTCCCCTGCTTCCAAGTCCCAATTCATTACGCGTAAGTTGTTACGTGGGACGTACTACGCTTAATGAAATGAGACTCTCCGTTTCACGGAAACGAAGTCTCATGTGAGTTGAATGAATAGTATAGAGTTCAAACTTTGTGCAAATAGTACCGTCTTTAAACAACAGATTTTTGTCGACACGCATTTGGAAACGTTTTCTCGCATTCAGAAGATACAACCGCATTGACAGTCCAGACAAGATACTTTAGTCAATTGGGGTCGAAAGTGAAACTTTATTTTCTAGGTCTCAAATTTATTTTCGTGAGTTCATTTTATTAAGAGTATTCCCATATATTGCCTGCTAGCACAAAAGATGCAAGCAAGGTATTGAAATGAAAACGTGTTCGGATCATTGAACAAGACCGGTGCCCCAGTATTTTACGTGTTACACTCAGAGATGCGCAGATCCGATCCGAAAGTGCTATGGATCAAAAATGGGATTATTTAGCCACGGCAAAAAAAAAATGCGGATTATGATCTGGGATCCGGTAGAACGGATCGTGACACGAAAATTTTATCTTTGGCCATGGATCACATACGCGGATCATAGTTCGTACAGCGGGTCATGTATCACAAATCACGAATAATGATCCGAACTGAGGGGCTAAGGGATCAAGAATCGCGGGTTGTGATCCATATTTGCGATCCAGACCACACAGCGAGAAAACCATTGGAAAAATGGATCACCGAGCATGATCCGCGCTATACACCAAGCCGGGTTTCGTATTGAAAGACGATACATTTCGATCCAAAGAGCCGGCCGTACTAGAATGGCGGTTAGGAGGTTGAACGTTAACACGAAGTTTGCTTTATAAAGACGATTAAAGGGGGGCAAATCTATAATGGCGTTCAAGTCGTATGTAAAGATCTATTATCTCACCCTCCCCACGAAATATAACCTGGGTACGGCCGTGGGGAAAGTAATTTCTTGCCCATCTCTGTTTGTGCTGTGTACATGTAATCCAGTTGTGTTTCCCATTGCCATGCATATGCTTTTAAATGTAGCGCGCAATGCCACAGCATTATTTTTTTTTCAAGAATTCTCCTATTTATTCGTTATGTAACAGTGAAATAATCAATAAAACCTACCCCGTTACAGTTATTTTCCACAAGACATTATTTGGGGTTACAAAATCCTACACGCGACGGCTTGCCTTTGCGAGACGACAGGCAACGCCATTAGTATTCAACAAACGCGTTTGAGCGTTTTTGTTATTTCTTTTAGTGTCCAATAGTTTTCCGAGCGAATATTTGTTGGTTGCATCACTGGCTGCTCGTTTAGTACAGGGAATTTCTAATTCCCTAGATGATAATCGGAAAGAGTGTTTGATAAAGTATTTCAAGACTATACTCCAATTGTCTTATAGGGAAGGATAGTCTATCCCGGTTTTGGGATTTTACAAATGACTGTTTGTATCAAGACAAAAACATTCCATTCTTACTAAGAGTCACCGAAGTAGGAAAATTCGTCGTATAAACTCAAATGTTCTTAAAGCTTAACAGGACAAGCAGATAAATTAGAAGGGAAACAAAAGGGCACGGTCTTCTCCGCTTGTTGCCTTGGCCGGAGCCCAAAAATTATCCTAGTAGTACAGATGTCGGACTTACGTTCTTCTCGCAATAAACAAAGTTTTGTAGACTTGCACGTGTTCCTGAATGGCGTGCGTTCTATTACGTGTTTTGTAGACATTTTTTCTTAACAAATGTGACGAAGTTGAGTAGTACAGGTGTAAAAATTAAAGAACCGGTCTTGGTTCATTCGTAAACTGACTGCTTTTTGCGTAGTATCCCGTTCATCTCCCTACCAACAAAGGTAGTCTTGAGGTCTTTCAGGCCTTGGGCGAACGTGGTATTTTGGGTTCCCGGCCGAAACCGGATGTAAGAAAATCACTTGTATGGCAATATTGCTCAAGCCTGACTTGTTCTATAAAAGAAAATTAAGTGAAAGAGAACCTTGTATGTATGACACCGGTTCCTTGGCGTTTTCGCCACTTGTTTTTTAAATAAACTATTTAATTTGCCATGCTTGAGAACAATCGCAATTCAAATAATTATGGGGATCTACGAGAAAAGGTGAAACTTAGCGGTTAACCTTATTTTTCAAGGAATGTTTGATCAAACCGTCCAAGGACCGCCAAACTTACAGCACTGGGCATGATAAAACTCTTATCTCTGGGCGGGGTGATTTGAGTCAATGAATATAAGACGAATGAAGATTTAAAGAATCAAGGCTAGTGTCTATCTGACAGTAGACAATTGTGTTGTTTCATCAGTGTCCACTGTGGGTTCCAGAAGGCCCGTAGGCACTGGATGAACGCCCACGAGAAAAAAGCCAAGGCACATGGTATAGAATTACGAAAGATGTTGAAATTGTTGTTTTGAGCTACCAGCCTTAATGAGCTCGGACTTTGTGAGTCGTCCGTTTTTTTATGTAACGCTTGTCTGCATGTTAATAAGTTCCGATAACTAAACGTGCTTGAATCAAAATGCTGTGGTAGCATATTACCATTTGAGTTACGCAGAAGCAGTGATGGAAGTTGTGAAAAGGCACCTCATGGTAATTCATGTAGACTTGGCAGAGGAACCGGCGTAAAACAACCAAGTCGATACCTAGTTTTCGCGGGAGTTCCAAGTCGGTGTACAAGTGCTGAACGAGTAGTAATATTTCCTCGTCTTCCCACTGCCAGTTGTCGAACGTTGGCATGCGTAAACAGCGCCGGACTTCTTCGGATAGCCTCATTTCACTGGAGGAATTTATGAAGCAGAATTTAGGTTAGTGTCATTCCTTTCGCTGCATTACGCTGCGTCTTCATCTCGACTTGTAAGTAAATCCTTACCAGATCTGCATGAATTTCTGGCATACTTGTTGTTTCTCGGAATCTGATTTGCGTTTGCCCTGGAGCCTGTTCCAGTAAGGACGTGACGGATTCCGAGGCACGGGGGTGTCTTTGCAGAAACCAACTATTAAACATGTACCATGGCATACAGCCCCGAAAACAAGATACAGACAAAAAAAAGCCAGCCAACCCGAAATGAAAAGAAATGCGTCTCATTTACGTGAAATACAATGTCGAGAAAAAGGAAAAAGTTACACAAAAGGAAGGGATGGTACCAGTCAAGGCTAAAGTAGTAGTCAAAGAACGGTTGAGATAATTTTGAGCGGAATTGAGAAGACAGTTGCCGAGTTTTAATTGACAGGTTAGCCTTTGAGCGTTAGAGTTGAACCCTGTTCTACCCTGCCTGCGGATCATTTGCAGGTAAGGAACGTGCAATTAAAAATATGTAATAGGGGACTGGGGCATCATTAGTGATTGATTGCGAAACAAGTAAATTCAATTGTTTATGGGTTGGTACTTTCGAAAAGCAAAGGGAAACTAACTAGCTTCAGCATGAACAGAAAACATGGCATGAAAATAGCTCATTTTGTCATTCCTCGTGATGGAGACTTGTTGTCAAGCTTGTACCCTGACCGTGATCGTTGCGTAATTTTCAAGAGTAGCTAGCGACTTGGCACCAACACCTATACAAGCAATTTATGGCACAAAAGACGTTTTTCGCTTTTACAAGGTTTCTTGTAAAGTGTCTGATACTTGAAATGAGCTTCCCCCCCCAAAAAAAACGTAAGTGCTAAAGAAGAAGCAAGTTTTTTGGAACCAATTTAATTTACAATAAAAAGGGAAGTTAACTACAGGGCATGTGTTGTCAGTAAGAAGTTGTACGAGCTATACTGTATAATGAGGCATGCAATTTTTTTCGCATACCTGCACGAGCAACTCCTAACGAACTCCTTAGCGAACTTATGCGCTTCTGCAGGTCAATGATGTCTTGTTCTGCTTCATGGCAAGGAACAGCAGTTTCAAGTTGGGCTAGGCTGCAATTCGAACAGTAGTAAATAATGGGTTTCTACTCAAGGAACTGCATCATATTCTAAGAAATTGCTTACCGATCTGTGATCGTTCTCAGTTCTTGATCCACGTGGTCTAGCACAGTCCCTATGCATATGAAATTAACGATACTTTAGTTTTCCCTTTTTTGCTAATTAGTTGTTCAAAAAGGGGTAGGACAAAGTCAGAGTATAAAGGACTATTTTGTGCTTCCCCTTACGAAACTGGTTCTCTCTTGATATTCTTTTTATACACTCTGATGTAAGCTTCCTTTTCACTTTTTTTTTATCAAACCTTAACATAATTAATGTTGACCAACACCAGCGGTGTCGTGCATGCATTACCCTAGCTTTGAGAGTACTTTCATAATTATGACCCGGACGACTAATATGTTAACGAAGGGCTTATGGAGAAAAATGAGCCATCAGTAGATTAGTTGCATTAGGGGTAAATGTGCGAACGAAAGGAGCTTTACCGTTGTAATGCGTGGCCATCAATTCTAGCCGATAGGGGGCCTGTTCACCAATTGTCTGATTGGCATCCGTAGATGGTAATTGTTCCAGCAATGGTCCTTTTCCACAATACATGGTCTGAGCAGTCTATCTTCTTTCGCCGTGAAGATGAACCGAGGAATGTCCGTGCCCTGCTGTCGTGTAACAAAGCTTGGCGCAGAAAGGCAAAGAAATAGAAAAGGAGGCAATCTCAATCCCTCTGTCAATATCAATTCGTGTTCTTATCTAACCCATAGGGTCTGTTTCATGCTTCCTGTCTCCGCGGTAGAAGCACTAACGATATTGCATTCTCCCAGCACTTTGCCACCCGTAAATAAACTCACGTGAAGGTTTACGGAAGCAAGCAAAGCGAAACCTGATTTGAGGTAGCCGGAGCAGCTTTCTCCTGCACGGTGATAAGTTGCTGTGACGGTTTTCTCTAGCTTGACATGCTTAATGTCTTCATCGTGTTTGGGCCAACAAGGCTATTAAGCACCTGCTCAACAAATTGATCTCTATCAATCGTTCTTACCCCCTAACAGAAGCAAGCTCTGCCTCCCACCACGTTACACACCACGTTCGGCAACACACATTGAAGCAAACGTTTGTAATTTTGGCCTATAAACCACTTTAGAATCCCAACAAAAACCATGTGGAATTTTTGCTGCGCACGAGTCAAGCTGTGTGTCAATAACGGGTAGAACACTAGTAAAAGGTATTTTTTTTTTTTTAGAATTCATAGCGTGGAGAAAACTTTTGTGGGGAGCAACTTTGAAGCTTCATGAGGTTGAGCTTCGCATAAACAAGTTTTAATGGATGAGAGGAGGATTTCAGATCAAAAGTGACGCCATAGCTCGGCGTTCTAACCAACGTGGTCTCTGACCTGTACACAACTAGACTGCATGCAACAGCAGAACCCATCTTCACGGTCGCTAAAATTAGACAGCCAACACGCATTCAGAGGTATTGGTGTACACAACTTAAGTAACGTATGGTCAAGGTAAACGAGTTTTCCTTCCCCGTACCAATTCAACAACGGTACACTTCTTCGCGTTGCCGAGACTTTTGCCCATAATTATACCTTCTTTATCGTTGAGAATCAGAGGGGTTGCAGATTCATTTTTTCTCCCGCCTTTTGAGTCCAAGTTGATCGCGTTTACGCATGAAAGCGTAATACATCCATAGTTGCAGCACTAGCAATCCATAACGTTTCACTTGTTGCATCCATCTGGCAAAGAGCTGAACCACAGGAGTCCGATGACTTGTAAAGTGAAAGGGATCGATTTCCGCCAAGACCTAACTACTGCAGATGCACACAGCAGACTCGTTGGGCTCGTCAATTTTGACAAAACTAAAACCCAAAAGTCTAATAAAGCTGAGATAAACCCCCCCCCCTCCCCGTACTTCAATGATTCTGGCTCTGTCTTCTGGACAAATTTTTGAAACGCTTTTGTCAACACCAGTAATTACTGCTTGGGGTCTTGCGCTTTTCCTAGTGGTCGTAAAGAACGCGGGGAAGGGGTTAATTACAGAAAGTGTTTTGATTTCGTCCTTTTCTTCAGGATAGCCCAGCATGCAAGAAACCTGTTTAACCGTTTGGAAAAGCAGCAAAATGTAGGAAGCTCTCAACGTTCCTGCTCAACTTGACTTCCAATCAGCAGAAGTTGGTGCACAGCAACACAAAGTCCCTGGTAAGTTTTTTTTTCCCAGTTAAGAGCTCACTGTAGAATGGCTTTCCCAGTTGTCCCACTAACACTGGAGGGATGTGAAATAACACTGTGTCAAGATGGAAGACTTCGCCGTAGAGTCGTGTCAGTCTGGCTATGCCTGACTTCGACTTGGCCGGAAAGCGCCGGCGCCCTTATAATACTCGGGAAGATGTGCCTCTTTTAGCATCAGGGGACACCTCTTCCAAACACGCAAAACTGCTACAGTTTTGATGTATGCGTTTCTACCTGCAATGTGTTGAACAATTTAAGCACTTATTCGGATGGCTTCTTTGACAAGACCCACTTTTACATTGGAAAGTCTGAGGTCTGTCGTTCAGAATAAAATTCAAGTACAAACCACCGGTATTGTGCAGTCTGAGCTATGGGAATACTACAAAAGGAAAAATAGACGAAAGTTTATCTGGCCTAGAGGTTGCTCGGGCAACCTAGCTATTGGATGTTCCCGCAGCAGCACAGCAAGATTTCGGTTTCGTTAATGACCCCTGAGTCAAAGGTCAAGTATGACAAGTGATAATGGCAAGCGTAGGGGAAGGGAAGCAACTCGAGGGATATATATTTGTGCGCTTCTGCCTATTATCGTAATTTGACGTAAGATGAGGTTACGTCAAGTTAGAGACGATGTCCGTATCTATCATTTTGTGGGAGATCGACTTGCTTTGCTGTTCGGATTTTTGTATACGCGTTAGAAAGGAAAGGTGGGAACATAGCAAGGGCAATTGAGTTCCAGCTATTTTGGGCATTTCGCATCTGCTCTTTATAAGATGCATATTAATAGGGCCAAAGTGGTTTCAGCTTTTTGACTAGACTACCAAAATTAAGCTCGCGTAGGCCTTTTTGTGTGGAGTATGTCTTGCAAAACACGTTGACCTTGTGATTGAACATTTCACTCGAACTCTTCGCTTACTGAGGTGCAGTGAAGCTTACTTAGGCGAACACTGGATAGTTCAAATCGCCAAAGAAATTTAGATTTGCGCATGCGAGCTCTGTTTTCACATGTAGTAAACTTTCTCGTATCTTAAACCACGTTAACAACGAACGATTCTTTTCAGATTCAAATGGGATGCTTCAGAAACTTTTTTCTTAGTCCGTATTACGATTCTTTCCAATTCAAATGGGATGCTTCAGAAACTTTTTTCTTAGTCCATATTACGAACAAATATAATGCTCTTATGATAAATACTAACTACAATGGAGTCTAAAAAATTTTTTTACATTGGTTAAATGGATATTCCTATACTAATCCACTTTTTCTCATTATGTTAACAGCCATTTGAATCGTAAAAAATCGGAAGAAAAATGTACTGAGCTGCTTTCTAACCACGTTTCATGGCGATCACCTTTCGTCAATTTTTCTATACTTTACCGTATAAAATACGATGACGTTACTACTTAAAAATTTCAAAGCCCCGTGTCAAAAATAGTTTAATAGGTTAGGAGATTTTCTACCTTTTCCGTTCTATTTCTGTGAAGTAAATATGGAAAGTGGTCCTGGACTACTGGGCAAACTCGGGCAGACAAAAGTTATTTGGCTACTCGAGAGATTAAAATCACTGCGAACTAGGTTCCCTGAACAAAACCTCGTAAGAACTCTTTGATACCTCTCTTCACGTCCCCATGTAAATTTTCATCCATACAATTCTAGTAGTTCTGCGAAATTGAGTCATTCCTGTTCTATAGCACCATTTTTGGATACGATTTTTTTTATTATTTTTTGTAGAAGAGGAAAATTTTACGCCATGTTCCGCCATTTAATTTCCCGCCATTTAACCAGTTCCGCTCATTCGCCTTTGGTAACCTATAATGTTTCACCCTCCAGAATATACACAGGTCCATGATAAATACAAGATAATTGTATGACACGGTACTTGATCTAACATTCGGAAATAATATTCACTCTCCGACGTCTAGTTAGCCATGTAGCCAAGAAGCTTGACAATTTTCTATGGAGTTGGCGTGTGATGTACAAATCACAGGCCAGAACTGGGTAATCCATACGTTTCTTCTTAGTCAAGCCCAATTGGCTGCTGATCAAATCTGTATCACAGTGAGCAAAAAATGGAAAATGTTTGTCAAGACCAAATCAATGAGCTTGTTGACAAGCTAATCGCTTGCTCCGACCGTTGTCTGAAAGCAAAAACGGTTTGTACAGTACATTACAGTAAGTGACTTGAGTATGTCACAAAACTGTACCAAAGCGTAGCTTTTTTTACCTACGAATTAGCTACAGTAAAGCAGCTTTTTCAGTGTACAATACTTCTTGGCCACAAGACTGAAAAAAAACGATAACTTTTAAAAAGAATGAAAATGAACTAAGCATCATAGGAATTCTGATTGTTATCTCTAGATAACGTCTTACTTTATTTGCTACATATATCTGACGCAATAAGACACTAATCTCATAAGGTAAGTCTCTTCTATGTGATATTCCTTGTGTAAAGTCTTTTTTCTGATTTTATTACATTTTTAGTTTAGTCGAGTAACTAAATGTCATGGCCAAAAATTGTGGCAGGTGTTATTGCAACTTCGGCAAGCGCCCAATATCGTAGGAAAAACTCTCCTAGATCGTCACGTACAGGAATCACCTAGTTCCAGTTCTACCCAAATACGCATTATACAGTGAAAATAGCGATCATCCCCACTTCTTCTCCGACAGAAAACTTCGTTCTCTAAGGAATGGGTTAGCTATTGAAAATGGGCAGCATATATTTCTTAAATGGATTGAATGGAAAGGGATGTAAGAGCTTAAAAATAGTAGAATGATTGTAGTTGAGACTTACTATTTGGATTTTCCGCTATACTGGTAGGACCGTATAATGCTGAACTACAGTACAAGCCCTCTTATCCTATATAATGAACCTCATTCCAGATAAATGAATGATGAGTTTATATGAAAAAGCATGCAAAAAGGAATTGGTAAACTGCGAAAAACTGTGAAGCGTAAGCCAAGAGTTATGATTAGTGGTATTTTGGTCTAGTTTTACTTTTCTTACTAGACGAACTATGAATACTACTTTATCTTTGAAAATTGCGTATCGTGCTGGAACTCATCCCTAAAACAGGTATCAACCGTACATTCGGGGGGGGGGGTGATTTTGACGGTTCAGGGCTTGTTGAAACGGCGGCTGGTTTAAGCGAGAGCCGATAAGAGGGCTTCTACCTTACAGACTTTTTATACTCCATTTTCTGCTTGAAGTACACTTGCAAATTCCTTTCATTTTTTTCTTACGTGTTACTTGCTACAACGTTATGTTAACGGTTCTCGCTGAACTTAACCCATTTTACAGATAAAGTAAATTTTTAGTCGTAATCAAGATACAGATGTATCCGAGGCAAGTGGAAAGCTCTAATTAGCCTGTGCTTCATTAGCAGTGAGTACTAACAAATTTTAAGTTGGGAAGTTTTACTTAGAAAGTTACGTTTACATTTTAGCTGTGATTTAATGGTAAACTGCTTACACTTCTATACCTTAATCCTGTTCATTTTTCAGACATCAGAACCTTGTATTAAATTATCCTGATAACAATGACGATCTGTATGCCGACTTCGATCTAGTTAAATGAAATATCTATACAAACTGACCAAACGTAAAGGCTTGAGCAAAATGCTTAGCTTTTTAATTAACGAAGAAAAACACTTATAACAAAACTTATCACAAAAAATACCATCATTACCTACTTACAGATTGAAATCGCAGAAGTTTTTCTGGCATGTGTTTCCCCTGACGGGGAAAACACATGCCAGAAAAACTCACTCGTTCGCTTTTTGAACGCATGCTTGGATTTTGAGTCTGTAATTAGTTCTCGTGGTGCAAGCCAGTAAAATTAAACCTGTAAACATAGGACACCGACTCAGAGGTAGCAAGGACATTGTGCACATATGCGGGCTTGTCCACCGTAATATAGAGGACCAAATAAGGGTAAGTTAGTTAGGTTCGTGTACATAATCCCGCATTGAACGAAACAAATGCAAAATCATGCTGGTGCTCCTGTGCATTGCGATCAATTAGATTTAAAGCACAAGGTTCTCCAGGTTATAGAAATCATTTCCGCTCACACGCAAAAATTGTTCACGACTTTGCTCGAAGTTATTTGAAGCTTCAATTTTAATAGCTAGTTGAAATTTTACTCGCTTTTTATAACTTTATCAAGAAATTTTTAGAGAAAATCTGATATTACATTCCAAAACCTTACTGTTGAGATTGTTCAAGTAATACTGAGTAGTTTGGGCGAAATCGCTGACGCCGTTTAGCATGTGATTCCTCTATACCATGGTTAGGTGCACCGTAGCTTTAGCTCCGTGAAATCGTGTCTGCAAAAATGGTTTTAGAAATTAGGAATGGTCCAACGTCCACGTAACTACACGAAAGGATAAGCTAAGGACGTTATTTCTACTACAAACTGCTACAGAATTTCTTCTGTTCTCCCTCTCTGAATAAAGTTACATTTACAATACACGTGGCAAAAACTTTCAATACCATAATTATGTAAGAGAAATAAGAAAGATTACTGAAAGGATGGTAAGAAAGGAAAGCGATTCCATCACAGTGCACGTAATCAAGCAGTGTCCCTCGTATTGAAGGAAACAGCCTGTTTAGCGCACAATTTTCCTTTCATAAGCTCTCGTAGGCCTTTTGTTTGGGCGCCGACTTCCTTTGAAAAGGTTCTGAATTACATTTTTATCTTCAAGAGTGTGATTAAGAATTCTGGTGGTTGCGTTCCCTTTGCAGCAGATTGTTTCTCCGCGGTGGTTGGTTATGTCACTGACATACACGCACTTCGTCAACGGAGCTTAAAAATGTTATGATTGCCTTTAAGCTGCCTATTTTGGTCCACAAATTAGACCATGAATTTGAATTATTTGCCCACAAAAATGGAGAAAAAAATCGCGGCTCTTGGTTCTTATATTTTCTTGTGAGTTGTTGAGCCTGGGAAACGTGTGTATTGCAGTAAAATCACAAAGCGTTCCCGCGGCTCGGAGCTTTTCGAAAGTAGACTTCGTAGATATCTCTATATAGGAGAAATGATAAAAGAAGACCTGGTAAACAATGTGTTTTGTGAGGTTTTATGCTAAGAAAGGAATTGTTTTCTGTGCTTTGCACAACCTTTTGGTCTCAGCAAAGATAAATTTTAATTCATTGGCGGTACCGTAAAGCCTGCACAAACTTCATCACAACAGCTCTGTAGCATGTGACATAGTTTTTCCACAGGACGTGTTGTATTAATACCAGCTTGTTCGTAACATCTAGCTTTACACAGGAATATTTGAGTGCAATGTCCAATCAATACTGTCACTCAGATGTGGCATAACTGAAGAAGAAATCGTAGATCTTTTCAATGCTGTCTAAGGGTAACCTCGTTACTGCACCCATTTTAATCATTATTACAAGAACAAAAATAAAATGGGATTACAAGTATCTACGACAACGTTACGATAACTACGAGTAATGCATACCATATTGTTTGAAGTAAAAAAAAATAGACCTGTAATTCTTACAGCTGAAAAACCATATTACCTAACCCACGGAAGGAAGGGAAGCGAGGGAACAGATTATAAAGGACACCTATTTATCTCGTAATGGTTCCTTTCATATACTATAGGTGATTGGATTACCCTGCTATTCAATACGTGATTAGAGAAAAATCATCGATCTTCCACCATTAGGTCCCAAGGAAGGATTGATGATGACAGGCGATTTCGGATACTGTTAAAACTGTTTTTCAAAAATCAGGTAGATGGTAAACAGTAGCAGAGATTTAAACTTATTTTTCTCCCCAAATTGTCATAAAAAAGAGGATTACGCTGGGACGACGGCACTTCGACGTGATAAAATACTCGCAAAGCTACTTATCGAAATTTCCTGAAATAGGACCTGAACTAAGCCTGGCTTCCTTGTGAAACAGAACCATCCCAAGCCTAGTGAGAATCGATTGAGCGTAACGTTTCTGTTGTTGGGCCAAACTTGTTGAACTGCAAAGAGACAGCAACTTACTCTAAAAGTCAAAGTAACTATATTACCTTAATATCTATTCAGTAATTTACAAGGGACACTTTACAGAGACTAGCATCTCAATGGCACAGTCCGGGCAAGAAATGGCTGACGAGGATGCTGGCGTCCTGCAATTTCCTAAAGGTATGTTTACACTGGTGGTCCGCTATTTTTTAAAAGTGTAACTTTTATTAAAGCAGCGAAAAACCTCGCCAGAGTTTTTCGTACCGAGGTGAACTTTAGATCGCTGATGTGTGTGTCGCAGGACAGATTATAAGATTTGCATACAGTAATCATTGTGCAAAAGCCATATAACAGCCGGATAGTGACATGGATTTGTCTCTCAGTTTGCTGCGGCTGCCAAGGCCTCCTGAAGCTGCCTTACATACATTGCGCACAGTGCAGCGGTCACGTTAGATTTTGTCTCCCCTGTTTTGCCAATGGCTTCGAGCAAGGGGCTCACGAGAGTTCCCACGGCTACTACGTTATTCGAGATACCGTACCACCCTTCCGCGATTCAAGCTGGACAGCCCGTCAAGAGTTGGAGCTTTTGATAGCCGTCGAACAACTTGGTCCTCACAACTGGCAAGAGGTCTCACGCCATATACACCCCTGTAAAAGCCCGCGCCAATGTCAAGAACACTTCATCCAGTTTTACATAGAAAAACCACACCCCATGCTTCCTTTCTTTCCTGCAGAGAACGATACTCATCATTTGCACCCAACCCCGGTAGCATATTCAACCAATATTGGGGATCCCCCTCGTCCAGCTTCCAATACTCATAGTTCCGAAATGGCTGGCTATAACGCAGCTCGTGGCGATTTTGAAACAGAGGTGTATCAGCATGCTGAGCACAACTTAACTTGGTTAGAAACTTTAGCAGTACCTCCAATTAGAGAAGAGATATCCGAGGAAGACGATTTAGAGCTAGCGCTGCAAGGCGCGGTTGTGGGCGCTTACAACATGAAATTAAGACATCGTGCTCGGCAAAAACGCATCATTAGGGAACATGGGCTCGTTAGTTTGCATCGGACCATGGCGTTGCGTCTTCGCTACGACTTAGCTTTACCCGGTTTCAGCTACGAGCGTTTTCACCGGTTTGCACAGATACTACGTGCTGTCCAGCTCGATAAGTTGCTGGAAGGCCTACATGCGTACTTGGATACTCGGCAGCGCATTTTGCGACTGCAAAACATGCGAAAATTAGGCATCCAAACGTTTATGGCAGTCGAAATTTACCAGCGTTTGCATTCCAAGCGGGAATTACTTCAGAAGAAACTCAAGTTGACCCAAACAGTGGTTGCAGAGGCTTTAGCACCGTTGAATAGTGTACCTGCCGCGTCACATCAACGCCGAGTTTTCCAACCTTTAGAAGTGGTTGGACTTCCAGGTTACGACAAATTGAGTGAAAAAGAACGCTCGTTCTGTGCCAGCGTGCGGTTCGTGCCCGAATTGTTTCTCGAGTACAAATCATTGTTCATTAAAGAATGCCAAGAGCGACGCGGCCTGAAATTAGCCGATGCACGCAAACTTATTAAGATAGATGTTAATAAAATTAGGAAATTACATGATTTACTTATAGCTGAAGGTCTTATTTATTTGCCGGCTGCGTGAGCAATACAGGGATTTGCAATGGTCGTTTTTGGAATTGTTTTTCTTTTCGTTTAGCAGGTTTTGACTCTTGCCAGTATTGTTTCACTCATTACCTCTGTCTTTTGCAGAGTTTGAAAATGCGGAGACTCTGCTCATCTCGGAAGTACACATGCTTCTAGAACATCGTAAATCTCAGAACGAAAGCGCGGAAGAAGAACAAGAGCTGTCAGAAGTTTTTATGAAAACCTTGAATTATACCCAACGTTTTTCAAAGTTCAAGAATCGAGAGACCATTGCAGCCGTACGAAGTTTACTTCTGCAGAAAAAGCTACATAAATTTGAGCTCGCAGCTTTGGCCAATCTTTGTCCTGAAAGTCCCGAAGAAGCCAAAGCTCTCATTCCTAGGTAACCAGCCGCATTTTTCTTTTGGTAGAGCCGAGTTCATATGAATATTGAATATTTTAATTGGTAATACAACCCGAGTTATTCTTTTTGCGTGTTATACGAGAAACTTATGTTGGTTATATTGTCTAGTTTGGAAGGACGATTTGAAGACGATGAACTTCGACAGATTTTGGAAGATATTCAGACCAAACGCAGTTTCCAATATTAGTTTTCCTAGCTTTTTTTTCGTCGTTCCGAGAACCCAGTCTCCCTTTAATTCAGTTTCGAAATGACAAATGTGCTCGCAATACAAGCCGCTGTTTTGCATAATCTGTTTGTTTCATCTTCTGTGTTTTCTAGCCCGGTACCTTAGCAACCGGGTGACAAGGAGAATAATGCACCCGTTTATTATTTTGTGTGGGGGGATGGGGGCGGGGGTGGGATGCGCATCAATAACACGCCTACAAGGCAATTATTGTGCAGTCCAATCGCTGCAATGCGTTCTACCCTTCAAACGGTATTTCCCGCCACCGTTAGTTTCCTTGTTCGGAGGCGGTGCTTGGGCACAGTCGTACGTGACTGACTGCCAGACGTGGTTTGTGTTGTTCCTTGCGTTCTATTATATAAAATAACAATAAGTGTGATAATGTCTGTCTTTTTACGCTGAGCGACTTAATTTCCCGTCCAGACGCTTAGCTCCTTTTCCAGTACAGCCTTGACGACGTCTAGTACGGTTTTAAATATGGTTTACACAAACCGAGTTACCCTTAGATTCGTCCATTTATGTAAACTTCTGTTTCTGGGTTTGGTTGTAGGGAAGCAAATCATGGTCATGTTTTCATCAAACGAAATTGCCAACCTAACGGTCACACATACTGCCTTACCAATGGTTATGTCAAACACAAAATTTGGAGAAGATGCAGTGACAGATGCTGCTTTCGATAACTTGTATCCAGCTGTCGTCAAATGTTTCGCAGTTATATTATGCGGGTAAATCTTTATCGTAGACGGCATACTGAGATAGAAAAAATTAATGACGTATATTTACTGAAGTTTCATTGCCGGCAAGTTGGGATGGATAACACAAATGGAAACCAAAGGATTGAACACGTTTGTTGGCACTTTCTGCCTCCCTGCCTTAATTTTTAACTCTATGGCGACACTTGATTTTGGGTAACACGTTTTCTCTTATATGATTTTTCTTTAAAGGATTTCTTTTTTTGGTCTAGCGTTGTAAATTTGCGGTTCCTGTTGGCCATATTTCTCTCCAAAGCTTCCATCTTTTTCGTAGTTCTGATCGTAACTTTAATCGCAAGTAAGCCTACTAATTTGGCCAAGGCTGGTCTCTACGCAATCTTCTGTTCCCAGAGCAATGATTTTGCTTTGGGTTATCCTATAGGTAGTTTTCAAATAACTTCGGTTGTGTTTTTACCAAGGTTTTGCATTGCATTTCAGTGGCGGCCCTTTATAGTCAAACTCACCCTGAGTATCCATCATATTTATATCTGGTAGCTCCCATTTCGCTGGTTGTGTTAAATCCTATAGCATTTTGCTTCATGGAATGCAGTCGTCAACGTGATCTCAGGCGAACTGCGTTATTAGACCGAAACACAAAATTCATTGCACCGTCGGGGTGTCGTTTAGTCTTTACCATCGTCAAAAGTGTGTTCTTGAATCCAGTAGTGCTGATGACTTCTCTGGGTTGCTTGAGCAATGTCAGCTTCGGTCCGCACCTTCCTTCAGTTTTACAAGGCGTTTTAAATTCGCTGGGGTTAGCGTTTTCTGCCACTGCGTTGTTTCTTCTGGGATTAAGAATGGTCGGTCAAGGACAGCAGTTCAACCGTGCGGAATTAGTCACTCCGGGATTGCTTATAGCTGTCAAATGGTAAAACTCATTGCTGTATCTCGAATAATTCTTAAAAGTTTTTTTTTTTTGCTTTGTCTTCAGCCTGGTATTCCCCATCATAACTAGGGAGATGGTGAGCTTGGTTCATACTGGAGTTGAGACTAATGCCACGTTAGATTTGAGTGATTATGGTTTTCTGTACGGCACATTTCCATCAGCTCCTAGTGTCTTTGTCTACGCTTCACAGTTCCATGTTGCCACGGATTTGGTAAGGTCAAGTTTTGCTGGTAAAGTTTCTGTAATTTCGCCCTTTTTGCCTTTCAGATTGCGGGTGCAATGGTAGCTTGCACTTTCTTATCAGCTCCTGTGATGTTTGTATCTGCGAAGATGGTCACTCTGTCTCGAATTAACCCGAGCAATTACCTGGATGAATTGGACACCTTTCTTTTCGATGTTAGTGTCGCCGGGCTTATTTGTGCTGTAAGTTGCTGTACTTCTTCTGAAATAATATTAACGCTTAATTCAAATCTTTTTAGGCGTGGGTTTTATTAATATTCTTGGTCGGCAAGAAGTTGAAACGTTTGCCTCACTTCTTTACCTTGTCACTTGTACTTGCTCAGGTAAAGCTAGTGTTGTTTAGTTTTCTGTTCATACTGTGTAATTTACCCCACTTGACAGTGTTTAGGGTGCTTAGGTGCGCTATTTTGGTCCGTTTTGGACTGCAATACTTCGTGGGGACTTTACCTGCAATTCGGTTGTATTGTGATGGGAGTTTTTGGGGCGCGTATTTGGACAGCTCTATTGGCTGTTGCGCTATACCTTCTGCGGACACGTTCTTTATGTTTCGTCTTGAAGCTTCGTTTACTCTTTTGCGCAGTTGGATGGGGGTAATTCCGTATTTCTTCTCACTGCGTACGAATGCTGACGCCTCTGCCATGTTTTTATCACACCTAGTATTCCTTGCCTTGTTCTTGTGATATTATTATCGGCTGTAAGTGAAGAGGCCGAAACGCATCACAAAACCGATCCAAATTTTCAATATGGCCATTCTCAAGCGTTTGCAGCTTTGATTGTCCTGATCCTCTCCTTTATGGGTAAAATATGTATACAAAGCTCCCTGTTCAAGTTTTCTTCTAACATTTTTTTTTTGGCAAACCCATAGTTACGATTGTATCCTTGGTGTTGCAACAACGCTACGAAAAGAGACATGAAGAAGTTCGCCGCCCGCCTGCGGACGACATGGAAAGTCTTTTGCCTGACATGGAAGATCTCGATCAAATCCGGCCGTTACTTTCCTGTGATTCATCTCCAGCTTCTGCGCCTGCACCTACATTATTACCTTCTTCTTCCACCACAAACTTACGAACTTTAGCGTACAACACTGAACGTTTAGAGCCTATCGTCGAAATACGTGAAAGCGACGACGGTGAGAGCCTGATTGTTGGGACGAGCAATTCGAGTCTCTGTCCTCCTAAAGAATGCGGTTCATTACAACGCCAACAATGCTCCGCTGCTCTTCGACGCTACAGAAGCGCGCGTGTGATCGTAGATAAAGAAGACGACTTTGGAAGCCAGGATGGTGACGGCGAGCACCAATTCTTGCGGCATATAGTCCTAGTGCTCGTACTTGCAGCATCCATGTTTGTGGTGCGCAAAATTTACGATAATTATTGTTATTATTATATGAGCTTACAGTAATGATGACTTTAGTAGTAAAAAAGGACAACTAAGAAATTACTGATTTCACCCTTTTTTCTACGGCGCAGGGTTTGGCTTTATGTGTTTGGAGATTATGCTTGGAAGAAGTAACTGGCGTATATTTGGAGCTCCTGTTCCTGGACGGAGCTCTGAACTTTGGCCAAGCTTTTTTCACGTTCCTCTGCTTTGGCCTTGATATCAAAACCGTCTTGTCTCCTTTATACAGAAAGTAATTGCGCTTCGTCATTGATAATCAAAATTTGCGCCGGAAGACAGGCCAATAAAATGTTATTGTAGATGGAGAAGGTGGCGTTATGGTGCTGATCGACTAGTTTTGCCGCGTTGGGAAGCTTTGAGTTCGGAGACGCGCCATATCTGTGAACAGTTTGTTGGATATCATATCGACAAATGCGTTCGTGACTTAGTAAGGAACAGGAGGTAATTGGAGTATTTGATATTGTCGAACAAATTTATCACCAAGTTCCCATTCTCTGTATAGGCGAAGATTGCAACTTTATAGGGACGTATTTCAAGGGAAGGATCTGGTTGACTGGCTTATTTTGGTGGGATTGGCCCAAGATAGGGCGCAAGGCGAACGTTACGGAAAACACTTGCTCATGGGACGCGTTATTCGCCATGTCCATCGAGAACATCATTTTCATGATCAGTCACTGCTTTATGTGTTTACGGTAGCGATTCGCACTCCTCGAGGTACTTAATTTGCAGGAGGATTTCTCGATACCGGAGTAACCTACTCTTGTTTAAGTAAATACGAATTTCAGATGTATGAACAAACAGTATGTGTATGTCTGTATCAGGGTTTATATGGTTGTAATTTGGCTTCGAAATGGACATGTAACTTTTAGGAAAGATTTGTCTTCCGCCCCCTTGTAGTGTTTGACTAGTCATGGGGTTTATAGCATACGGGAAATACGAATTGTACGCGAGGATTTTGTATACAAAGCCAAATTGGTTACAAAACGTAAGGAATTCTTATCACCCCGCGATTCCGGATACTGTGGCCAAGCGACTGCCGCTTAAGCGCTAGTGCGTTATCGTCATTCAGTTCCTCTTCGCAGTCCTCTCATTTCTCAAGTGACTTCCATTGAGTAGGCCAGATCAGCTGTTGTTATCTTGACCTGTTAATCAGTTTCCCTCACCTAGTGATTTCTCGTGTGGTAAGCTTTTATTAGATGTGAGTAATTCGGGTGGAATGGGTATGGAAACTGTGAGAAGTCCCTGTAGCCGTGGAAATCGTTGGTTTCATGGCAAAATATCTCGAGCTGAAGCGGAGTTGGCTTTGCTCAAAGGTAATTGTTTTAGCCTTAAACCCACATTAGGTAACTCAACTCAAGTATTTGTGCTCCCAAGTGTAGAAGGAAATGACGAGGGACTCTTTTTGGTCCGTGAAAGCTCTACTGTTCGAGGTGACTTTGTGTTGTCTGTCATTAATGACGGAGAACCTGCTCACTTTCAAATCCAGAGACATGGCGAAGACGCGTTCTTTTCTATCGAAGATGGAAGAATATTGCACGGTCTAGATACTATCATCGATCTCTGCTTGAAAGAAGGCGCTTCAGAAGGAGCGGTTCAACTTAAACGCATTTGTCCCAAAGATCCACCACCGGTGCATGTTTTAGGACATGGTCAGTCCTACTTAATCCACAGAGCAGCCAGAGAAGGTATTGTTGGTTTAATATCGTATTGCGACATCAAGTGTGCCTAATATGGATCTCTCTTAGGCAATTACACAGTAGTGGCCGAACTAGTGAGATGTAATTATCGTGGCATAGACGCCAAGAATGCCGAAGGTCAAACAGCAGTACATCTAGCCTGCTTGAGCAATCGTATTGACATCGTGAGAGTTTTAATTGAAGGACTGGCGAGTGTGAATGCAGTAGATGAGCAAAACTATACACCTTTGCATGTAAGAACCCTATCTAATGACTAGAAGCATGTTTTATTTTATTTATATATTTTCGGCCACTACCCCTAGAATTGTTCATTCATTAAGTTTCCTTTTTGTTCGATTCGTTCGCGTTAATTTTTCGTTCAGTACGCCTGCATGCATAATTACCCCGATTGTGTACGAATGTTGCTTGAAGCTGGTGCCAATCCTCAAATCCGGCATAGAGAAACAGGTCAGTTGCTCAATATGCCATTTGGCGTTTGTCTTTACCCAACAAATTTTTTTCGCCCGCTTGTGCAATCCCAAATGCAGGATTTGTTGCAATCCACGAAGCAGCCAGCAGAGGTCATACAGAATGTGTCCGTGTCATGTTAATGCACCGAGCTGCACCCTTGCCAAGAACTAACCGCCACGAAACCCCTGCTGACTTGGCGAGGCGAAATGGATTTTATCAGTGTGCACGCTTATTGGGTAAACCATTTGATAGACTTTCTAGGTTTTATTAATAATTTGGTTCGAAACAACAGAACTGTATCAAAGTCCACCTGTTAATACCAAGCTAGAAAATTGGTTTCATGGATCCATTTCCCGCCAAGAAGCTATTTTCAGATTAAGACGCAAAGCCGAAGAAGACGCCCTCGACTCTGTCTTTCTCATCCGTAAGAATTCACGGAAATCGGGATTCTTTGTCCTCTCACTCTATGTCGCAAAACATAGTTATCATTATGAAATTGGGAAGCGAGTAAGGAGCATTGGCACTATGGGTCCATGAGCTGAACTGAACGCGCTTCCTTCACTTTATACAGGGGCAGTATTACTATATCGATGAAGGACCTTATATGGAATCATTGGAATATCTAGTTTCTCATTACATGCGTTGGGCAGATGGCTTACCTGCACCGCTGTCCCATCCTATTGCTCCTCCTCTTGCCGTTCGCAGTTGCGACGTATTAAATAACAATGTAAGTTTGAAAAGAGGGATTGCATTAATTTTTCAATGAATTTAGATCGTTCCTGTTTATTGACCTGTTCATCGTTTTATTAGTTGTTAAGCCCTCCACCGTTACCGTCCCGTAATGTGCAACGTTCCCCGTCGCCTTGCCGTGACCACCTTACCCTTACAGGTAATTTGAACGTTAACCAAGTGGATGCCAACTCCAGTCAGCCCTGTGCAACCAGTACAACTCCTGTTGCGATAACCGCCATCCCGGGGCGAAATTGGACGGAAACTTACAAATTTCTAGGTAAATTTACACGCGGTGGTGCATCCGATTATCATTGGAACTGCTTTTCATTTTCTAGATAATATCGCCGCAGATGATTTGGTCCGCTGCGACGAAATCGGCGAAGGAGAATTTGGTTCCGTGTATCGTGGGATGTATACTTTGCCGGGACCAGCAGGCCTGAAAGTGGCAGTAGCAGTTAAAACATTACGAGAAGACCAACTTCAATCTAGCCGTGATGAATTCTTGCGCGAAGCCCGAGTTATGATGGAACTCGAGCATCCATGCATTGTACGACTGTTGGGTGTCTGTCGCGGACCGCCCCTCATGATGGTCCAAGAGCTAGTGCCTATGGGTTCTTTACTCTCTTACTTGCTGGATTCTCCGGATAAAGTCAGCCCTGATTATGATATTCGTGTGTGGGCGGCACAAATTGCGCAAGGTATGTTAATTCCCTTCCTTTTGTTATTGCTCACTGTCTCTCAAAAATATCAATAGGTATGTCTTATTTGGAATCGAAACGCTTCGTGCATCGAGACCTGGCTGCGAGGAATATCTTGCTGGCGTCGCGATTCCAAGTTAAAATTAGCGACTTCGGCTTATCTCGTGCTATTGGCCAAGGGAAGGAGTACTACCAAGCCTCGCAAGGTGGAAGGTGGCCGATTAAATGGTAGGGACAGCACGAGGTTTAGTTCTCAAGCGGGTTGCTGTGATATTTTATGTGATTGATATATTGCAGGTACGCGCCGGAATCGGTTAACTTCGGAACCTTTTCTCATGCAAGTGACGCGTGGAGTTACGCTGTCACCTTATGGGAAATGTTCTCTTTTGGAGCGCAACCTTACGGTGATCTTCCTGGGGTCGAAGTTATCCAAATGGTGGAGTCCGGCTACCGTTTACCTAAACCAGACGCATGTCCTGAAGAAACATACGCCGTCATGTTGCGCTGCTGGAATTACGATACAGCCGACCGTCCTACATTTGAGGAACTGACAGCGTTTTTCGCCACTTCAGTTGAGTACGCCAATGTGCAGACTTTACTGTTGTGCAGCTCTAGTATTGAAATATGACCTACGTTCCTAATCCTCAAATGCTACATGGTGCCTTTCATAAGTGATTCTACCAGATTTTATGAATTTTCTTGTTCTCTATTTTATACTTAAAAGATTGTAAGATTAGAGCCAAGAGATCAGTAGCTTTCCATACAAAACTCTTCACTGCATATACGCGAATTAGCAGAAAGTTTTTGGTCTGACTCAAGGCATATTTTTTAGCCAGATACAGTTCTTGAGATAGGTAGGCCAAGGAGATTTCGACAACTGTGAATACATTTTGTCACCCAAATATCTACGTATGGTTATTGTGCACAGTTGGGTCAGGGGCCAAGGACTGCTTCTCGTATTCAACAGCCACATGTCTGCCACGGTTGGGCTCGACGAGGACTGAATGGAAGACCACGGAGCATTAGTGAGATCGAAACCAGCGAACACCAAGGCCTTGATTAAAGGCAAAGCTTCAGCACCATATCTGCGCGCTAGTGAAAGATTATTTACTGTCGGGCAAGACACAAGCGTGCCCTTGTTGGGATTAGCACCGTGTTGGACTAGACATAAAGCAAGACTGAGCTTTCGTTGCTCAAGCAGGCGGAAAAGGGGCGTGTCTCCAGGTGTATAAGACTCTAAGCTCAGCTTGCAACCCCAATCTTGCAACACTGTTACAATGGTATCAAACATCTCTGCTGAAGTATCCGGCATGGCACCCAATTCATGAAGAGGAAGAATACCCGTGTACGAATTAGGATAATTGGGATTGGCTCCTACGTAAGTCAAAGAACGAAATGTCTGCAATTGACCTATATCACTCCATTAAATTATCGCTTATACCTTTCTGAAGTAGAAGTTTAATGGAGTCCAAGTGCTGTACCCGACAAGCCAAATGAAGTGGCGTATCACCGTAATCATCTCGTAGATTAGGAACACAGCCGGCATGCAACAGAAGTTGAGCTAATTCAACGTGTTTCTGCAAAATGGTGAAATGAAGAAGCCGATGACTCTGGGTTATTCTGACACCGTGCTTAAGAAGAAGCGACACGATGTCTACATCCAAGTGCCATACAGCTTCGCAAAGGCAAGTGTATCCTAATCATACACAGTATAGTTACCAGCTCGATAAATGTCATTTAAAATTTACCGTGTATCTCCTCCAAGTTGACTTTTGCACCCGAGCTTAAGAGGAGATCAACTACAAGTTTATGCGATCGGGCCACGGCTAGATAAAGCGGTGTGCGGTCGGAGTAGTCCAAGGCATCTGTTTTGGCGTTGTGCTGCAGTAAAAATTGTGCTACTTCAAAATGGCCCCTAGAGCATGCTGCATGAAGTGGCGAGCTTTTGTCATTCGAACGAAGGTTGACACCGGCAGAGCATGAAATTAGCGTTTGTACAATAGCCAAATGGCCCCTTGATGAGGCTAAGTACAACGGTGTAGTGCTGTCAATATCTACAGCATCTACGAAAGCTCCTGAAGAAAGATCATTGGATTGAAATACAACAGTAAACTTTAACATTTTTACCAACTGACAACAGAATTTGCGTAAGGTGTAAATGGCCTTGTTCAGCGGCATAATGAAGCGGTCGCCTGCCATAGATGTCAGAAATGTTGACGTCATACTTCTTGTCGACGTTTATGCTTTTCGGTGTAATTAAGTTATGATTATGATGTTGAGGAATTTTTATCGGAGCTAGCTTAGATTTCTCTATTGTTGTGTTGAGTGGATTTTTCAATTTTAGGCTTTTGGGCCGGAGGTTCCTTTTTCTTTCGCGACGTACAAAACTGCGGCTTTCATCGTCCGAGGAAGACTCTGAATTTCGTGATGCAGGCTGAAGCTGGGCTTGTGAGTTTAACGCGACCGTTGACCCCTGAGGATGCGAAGGTACTGGGTTTTTTCGCGCGACGAAGATGGGGCTAACCACTTGCATACCAAGCAAACACTGAAAGACCTCGACGTTCCCTACCTGAGCAGCCCTGCCAAGTATCGAGTGGCCACATTGGCATATCCAGTTAACCTTCGCTCCTAGAGCCACAAAAAGACAAAAACATGACTACTCAGCTAAAAAACAAATTAGTATGTACCTTGTTCTAATAAATAGGTAACTTCTTCAAAGTTTCCTAAACTGATCGCTTCGTATAAGCATTCTTCCAGGTTCTTGTCAATGTCCATGAAATAATCATGGGAATGTAATTGTTCACTTCAGCCAGTGTTTACAAATTTCAGGACTTCGTAGTAAACGCCACCTATTCTTTGAAGTTGGGAACTTGGGAATAATCTTTGTGACTGGCCTACCCTTTCTCTTATTCGCTGGGCAAGTCCAGCCCAGCTAATAAGAGGCCCTTTTACGCTAACTTGTCATGTATTGTGAGCCTTCTGTAACAACCGTTGTACTGTACAATAAGGGGGTCTTGTATTATTTGCGTAAGTGTGGGGGAAAAATACGTACCTGGCTTGAAACCTTTGTGCATTGTCTTCATTCGGTATATCGTCTTTTACAGGAGCGATTATTTTCTTCTCATTTATTTTTTATACGGCGTTATCGTAGCTCTTTGGCTGTAACGGTTCTGTACAAGCAGATTTAATACACTGGATACTGGAGCGATTATACTTACGCTGAATGTCTCACTGAAATTTAAAAGGCGTTAGCTTATAGCAGTTGTGTTAACATGGTTTATATAGAAGTCTTCGACATTTATTTGTAAGAGCTAGTTGGCTGAGCGGTCTAACGGGTAACACCGAGATCATGAGGTCGCAAGTTCGATCCCCGGTGTGGCTTGGTTATTTTATATGAAAAAATTTCAGGCCCTCCTGGGTATATATCTTCATTCCTCCTTCCTTCCTTATCCGAGTTCCTTCCTGGCTCGGTCCCTATCTATCGTGCTTACACCTATCCAGTATGGAGTACCTAGTGGTTCGGGAAACCGAACCGCGTGGGAAACAGAAAGGATAGGAGCGAGCACGAGGGATAGGGACCAGCTAGGGAGGAGCAAGGACGGGAAGGAAGGCGGATATCCAGTTTTTCACGATTTGCACAACATTGTTTCTTATGGAAAATAACCCGGAAAAAGCCTTAACAGCACGAAAACGTAACCACGCCCATTTTTTCGAATTTCCACCTATGGGAAGATAGGAGTTTTGGAGGGAGGTCGCTAGTTTTGCGGGAAATTCAAAAAATATAATTTTTGGGGGTAGCAATGTATTGAAAAATACCACAAAATACAGCAAAAATAGGTTTCTAAAAATCAGAATTTTGCGTATAATTTTCGGAGGTTTAGCCAAAGTATTTTCGGAGGTGTTTCGTGTTCAATTAACGCAGATTTTGGACAGAACGCTTGAAAAATGTAAAAAAAAAATCGGAAAAAAAGCCTTTAACTAAAACTTGGGACTGTAAGAAAGCTAACGCTTAACGCAGTAATCTTCGGATCAAAATTGGCGCTCTGAATAACAAAAGGAAGAAACAAGGTACCAAAGAATTGAAAGAATGTAAAAAATAATGCTAATCCAGCGAGACAATAAAAGCTGCACGAAGGGACAGCGGAACACATACATTTTATTAACATATCATGATTTCGGTATACTGCCCTCTAGAAATCAGTTACGAGGTAAACGCTAACACTAAAACTGTCAATCTAAATCGCAATCCTTTACATAACAACAGAAAGAAATGCCGGTAACTAATAAGCAGATACAACCGAATACAACTCACGACAGAACCGATGAAATAAAGAATGAAAAACTTGAAGATAAAAGGAAAAAAGAATGACTCAAGTTTAGAAACAAATTTAACTGTCTATTAGCATACGAAAATACAAGTCGAGAATGACTAACTCACAGATTCACTCCAAGGAAAAAATCAGCCTTCTTTCGACAAAAGAGATTACCACGTGTGACATGACGTGGACGACGTGAGATTTCCCAACTGACTGGTCAAACACAGTTCAAACGCATGCTTTCACTTTCTGAAAACAAACAATCATAGTTTTCGTTAGTCTAATACAAAAATCTAAATTTTAATTGGGTTACCAAATGAAATGCGCGACATATTGTTAACAGTATTTGTAAATCATCTCGAGAACCTAAGCACACAATTCTTGTGTGAAGTTCCTCGAGATTTGTCGATAATTTCCATGGAGAACATGCACGAGAGCACATCGAAGAACACATCTTCACGAATAATGTAGTCCAAATCTGTAAGACAGAATAAAATTAGCAATCTTATCACTGTGTGATTCCGAGTTACTGTTAGTACACAAAAGAAACTCCACTCACACCTTAACTGGGTCGATAACTTCCGACACGTGATATACTGCCACTGATGTGCTCATTTGTCATTCAAAATCCAACGGTACCAATAAACTTGGACGTCACTACCACACAATGGCTGTTGCTCGTAATTCCGACTAGGCGGTTAGAGTTAACAATCCTAAGCACACAAGAGAACGAAAACAAAAACCATTGAGAATAAACATTTCCTTGAGTATCTAGCAGAACGACTTGTAAAACTTCGTACTATCTAAAACACGAGAAAAAATGTCACCAAACTCACTAAAAAATGCTCAACCGGTCTTGTCGATTTGCGCAAAAAAAAATCCGCAAACTTAGGGTAACATCACTGGACAACACATTGACGTCACGAGCTTTTGTTCGACCCATTTGCCAAAGAACATTCTTCACACAAGGCAAACACAAAGAACACAAAAACACCCAGGAAATAAGCTGTCAAATCTGAGAATTAAATTATAGAAATAAGCTATAAACCTACACTCACAAATTAAATGACAGGCCGAGTTCCCTTCGTCACGTTTCAGAGTTAGCCAACCGAAGCAAAGTCAAGACTGCTACTTTCCATGCTGTCGCTCTCAGATGTTCCACGACCAGCGTACTTGGCACTTGGATAAAAGTGGACCACTATTACAAATTCTGTCCTCGTGACCACGAAAAGGTTACCTTGACCTGAGAACAAACGCTTTACTAAAACGATTCGAAAAGGAAATTAAGAAAGACAAACCGTCACTTACCTAAGTCACACAGAAGTATTTTGGGAAACATCTGATACTCGATCAGATCCAGATCAGAGCTGCCAATCAAACAAAAGCCTTCCAGCATATTTGCAATGTAACGCGCTAGTCAAAAGCTTACGGTGTAACGGAATCTGCCGTTCACAAGGCTCAATGCACCGCCTATAACAGAGTACGTTTACTCCAGACAAGAAAAAATCAACAGTGCAACAAAATTGCACCTCGCTTGATTACTTTGTTACACAGAAGAGCATACGTCTCGCCAGCACTATCACAAGTATTAATGTTCACTTCAAGACACTGCCACTCAAATACTTACACACGTCCACCCTCTCCAAGGGCACATGGGCGACTAAATTTCAGGAAGACCGAAACACGCATCGCAGCACACCTAGCGGCTATTACGTATAGCGCGCGGAATTCGAACCGTACTTCTTTCACTACCGGTGAAACTGTTTCACCTGAAACTGAAACATAGTTTCTTATGGACAATAATCCGGAAAACGGCTTCCCAGCTCGGAAACCCAAGCACGTCCAGTTTTCTGCCCAATAGCCAATCAAAATCCAAGGCCCAGCCCTCAAACATTGAGCGCGTTTTTTTTAAAAAAATCAATGATTATTTGAGGTACAAATCGTGTTTTCCCAGAATTCTCAAACATGGTGTCAGAAATACGAAGGAAAACGGAAAAAACTCACACCACAGAATTTCTTTTCCTCTCCAAAGGAAATATGGAAAGACCAGAAATACGAGAAAATGAAAATCGCAGGACAGAAGCGAAATACTACGAGATAAAGTTTAAGACATAAGGAAATCCAAAATTACGAGAGGAAAGCCAAAATACGGGGAAAGTCCGTATATATCGTGAAATGCCATTTGTGATTTGACGCAGCCGCAGAAAGAGCTACTCTTCGAAATATTCTTTAATATAAAAACAAATTTCGGTGGGTTTCTCATTCCCGTCGCAGAGTATATCAAAACGAAAAACAACACAATGACCATATTGCGGATCGGGACCAAACTTGGCCGATATATCCAGAATATTTCGATCCAGAGTGTTTGAAAATGGGATGAAATAGAGCTAAAATCTCCCGTGCCCATACTTGTAACACAGCCCACGTTTAGATCTTCTCCTCTAAAGTTTGAATTCTGAATGAAAGCAACGAAAAGAAGATCAGTCACGGAAAACGAATTGTGTAACTGCGGTTGACACCATAAACAATTCTCATTGTCGGGTTTGATAGAAAGTCACTTACTGATGTAGTCCTTGATCCTTTCAGTTTTCCTGTATTCCTCTACTACAGATAATTAAAATTTTGTAGCAAGCTTTCCCTGCTAATTATTCGAAACCAATTTTAAGAGATTAGTCGAAGTAGACATCATACAGCCCTGATCATAGGTGTCTAAATGGCGCACACGCAAGTAACCTGTCACTTACCCCTGTTATAATTAGATTAATACATTCGAAAAAGGCTTCCTATGTAGTCGCTGTCTTGTTGCCTCACGGTGAAAAGCGAGAAGAGCGTAGAATCCATACACAATGAGTAGGCACCGGATTGCACCGATGCAAGAAAGTAATTACTTGGTATTATTATATGTCTCACCTTTATTTTTTTAATTTTCAGGCGAACAACGTCCCACGAAGTCGAGGTGGTGCTCGGTATACATGTCATTCGTTAAAAACCAAGCAAATCCTTCATGGACCCTGGGAATAGTTTATATCATGGGTTACGTCGTTCAGCAAGAGGCCGGAAACTCAAGTTTGTCGGTTCTTTTCCTCTCGGCTATTATTTCCCTTCTATCAGGTAAATTCTGGTCTTTACTTATTTCAGTCCGACGTATTGTTTTTGTTCTGTGTAATTTAATTTCTATTCTATCACACGTTCTGTCTGTTCTTTTCTATAATGTTACGGCACCAGGTTTATGTCGATACCAGTTATCATACAGTTGTATTAAAACTCGTCTGCGCGAAGTGAATGGGAACGCTTCGGAGTTTGCATACGCCTGGTTGGAATTCTTTGGGCAGTTATCTTTAGTGACGCTCTGTGGACGCTTCCTCTCTTCCACCTTAGACGCTATCTGGGGTGAACCGTGGCATCAGTATGTTCAAACCAACTTCCAGCCGCTTTCGATGACAAATTTATGCCCGGATTTTCCTACGGGGGTTGTCATATTTCTTTTAGGAATTATGACCAGCTTGGGCTTGGAAGTAAGATTTGTTTCATTCTTTTTTTTTATTGTTGTCCCGTTTGACACGCAGACCTTACAGACAAACCGCCATTTCCGTCACGCGTACTTCATTTCGACTATAGCTATCACGATTCTCCTGACGCTACTATTTTGCAAGAAAGACAGTGTTCAAGAAACTTCCTTCGATGTCTCAGATCTGAACGTGAGATTACAAAGATAGAGAGTTGAAAGAGTTAAGGCCACGGCATATTTTAACAGTTACTTGAAGCAAGTGCGATTTGCTGCTTACCACTGTCCGGAGCATTGTCGTTAAAACACCCAGACGAAGTACGAGCAAGATTCGCAAAGAAGGATAAACGACCCCAAGTCCTAGGATTTACGATCCTAGCGCAGTTCTTGTCCTTGGGATTAACAACGGTCGCCTTTACAATGTACTCATCTACAAAGTAAACGAAAATTTCGTTGGCACGCCCTTTTGGACCACTACTTAAACTTTTCTTCGTTATAAAAGGAACCCGACATGGTCAGTCCCGATGAACAACCTGAACACCCATCCGATTGTACATCTATTGCTAAACTTGTTTTGCGTAGTAGCTTCGAGTTTGGTCATTGTAGACACATTTTCTCAGACGTGGCCTTTATTGCAGAATCTCGCCGTAAACGGGTTTGTATGGCCAGTTTTCCACAGGGAAGATTCTTTGACTCAAACGCCTATAACGTGCGTTATGTCTGTTACTCTAATTTCTGTTTGTATGGCAATTATCACACCCACGAAAGCACTTTTCTGCTCGGCATTGCTACCTCTTCTTTTAGGCAACCTTTTGGCAACAGTTTACGTGCTAAGGCAGTCATATTGCCCCTTTATAGCAACACTCCAAGAGAAGTCCCATCGCATCCTTTCCAATTCAAGTTATCAGCGAATGGATCCAAGACCGTTGTCCGACGAACCCGACGTTGATCACATCGTACTAGAGTACTTAGGTTTGTCTGTCGCAGGGAAACCTAATCAACGACCGTTTAACGCCACCTTGGTTCGTCGCCTGATAGCAGCCCTTTTAGCTAGTCAGTTCGCATTAGCTGTGGTTGTGCGTCTCATTACTTTACGCCCCTATATTTTTGCAGCTGCAGCAGCAGCTTTTCTGCTCTTATGGATAGTGTGCGTTCTTTGGCTCTACCGCCAGCCTTGCGTAAAACAAGACAAAAGCGGCAATTTTCAAATGCCCTTTCCACCCTTCCTGACTGTCATTGCATCGCTTTTTAATTGCCTCCTTCTAGCCCATTTACCCCCCTCTACATGGATGGCGACAACTATATGGGCCATTATGGGTAAGACAGAAATTTAAAGAAACATCCGTAAGCTGAACAAACTTGCAATAATCGCCCCGGGAAAAACATACTAGGAGTGCTGCTTTATGTTCGGTACGGCAAAACACACACCCGAACGAAAGCCCGCTCGTCCATTAACCGACCAGTTTTACAGCTTGGAACATGCTTTTATCCAGCTACCGTCCGTCACATCCATATTCAGCCGTCGTCTCCAGCAGAGAATCTTGTAGTACCCTTTAAAACTTGTCATTCCTAAACCACACGACTAATTAGATTTCCTCGTACGTTGCAGGTGAGTTACCCTTACTTACCATGTCAACATGACGCCCAAAGTGACACAGCTTATCAGCGTTTTTGACTACGGTATAAACTGTAGACAGGAATACAAATTTGGAGACACTCAGTTCTCAACATTATTTTCCTTCCTGGGTCTATTTAAAGTGCGATGAGCGCAATGTCTAGGGTTTTTTCTTTACTTTGGGATTATCAAACAAGTGCTAAAGACTTGCCACACCCCGATCTCGAGTCAATAATTTTAGGGTGGGACCCGATTGGCCGAATGCCATTCTTGGACTTTCTTGTCAGTAACCCGTGAGATTTGCACGTCGTAGAGTAAAGAAGTGCTGTCATACGCGACCATTTATGGGGCTTTGCGAGGAAGTAAACCGAATTCACACTTGTCTTTATTAAAAGAAATTTACCCTCTTTTGTCCATGTTAGGGTAGTGACTGCCTAGGAATGGTTTCGGAAACATTTAACGAAACAACCGCCAATTCCGTAACGCCATGGGCTGAGCAAACAGTGTACGGAAGTTTCCGGATGTGGCAAATCTTGCTGCTAGGGGGAGGAATCTGTTTATCACTGGGTAAAGCAACACACTAGAACGGTGTCATTCTTTTACGGGTAGGATTTTATAGTGGTGCTTCTTTGCTGTTGCGTGAGAATTCGCATACCCAGGACGAAGCAAGAAATTGAGGCAGACTTTCGCCGAAAACAATTAGCAAAAAGGTTCCGTGAAGAGTTAAAACGCATAAGAAACTCCGAACTGGATATCATGGATCTTAAAAACGGTAAATCTGCCATGTTTAAAATGCTGTAAGGCACAATAAATGTCACTTTAGCTCTGGACCGGCTAAGAGTGGATTTTAAATCGGATTCCGAGAGCTTAAATCCTTCCGACAGTATGTTTCAAAACGCTGTAAGCGGCGATGGCAGATCAGGACCAAGTAAGTACTTTTCGTCAGCTTCTGTGGAAAATCGTATTGATTCACTACCACATTAGTCAGCAACTCGAACATGGGAACTCAGCAATGGCTGGAACTGACCATCTCGAACCTCAGAAGTACCGAAAATTGCTGAAGACCAGCGTACTCTATGGAACTGGGTTTTTGTAGAATATTTAATATACGTACATGACAGTGAAAAGATGTATTACATCCAAAATAGTTAGTCCAGTTATCGCGCAAAACTTAGCCTAATAACGTATCTTCTGATCTAATATATTCCCCAATGTCTGCTTGATGGAATGCAACAATCGTCATGGGGTCAGCATGTCTGCACTCGGATGTCGACTTGGCCGCCACTCCAAACCCCTACAAGATCACAATTTAATTTCGTGCCTTAAACGCGTCAATGTTTAAGTTCGTTACGAGGGGAACATCTGCCATATTATAAACAATGACGCCTTGGTATTTAGGCGCGTTTTCTGTTATACGTGCCAAGCCAGATTTGGTAATGTGATGGCCATACAAAAACTGCTGCTCTGCTGGACCTTTGACCCAAATTTTGTACTGAGAAAAAGGGGAATAAATCTCTCTGAATAATAATTTTCTAGTGCTAAGTCATACTTGTGCATATGGTGCAAGGTAGTCGAGGGCAGTGACATGTAGATGAAATTTCTTCGTCTTGGTAAACTTCCCCAAACATGTTCCAATACAAATGAGGTTGTCTTTATCGATAGCGGATGCTTGTTTCAGTAAACTTTCTGACATATAATATACACGATCTCGATGAAGGCGAAAACAATAACCACCATCCGGTCGATCAATCAATAGTTTGATTTTATCACCGATGCTAATGGAAAAAGGGATTAGAAGTCAGTTTCTTGAAAAATAAACCCACGTGAGGCATTTAAATGGTAAATACTGTAATTAAGTAATGAATAAACACAGCTTACTATTTGGAAAGCTTCTCGAAAAACGTTCTCGTTTCTTCATCTGTAAGTGGGCGCATTGCTTATTTCTCAAAGTTCAAAACCTTTTCTTTGAACGATTATCAGAATCACACAAACTATCAGTTCTACCGCTTGTTGGTAACACGTGCACTGATGCCTTTATAGCTAAGGAAACACGAACAGAGCAACTGGAACCGATCCGAACAGCGAACTCCACTCGACGAACATCATGTGTAGAAGGCGACACAGCCGAATTGCGGAGGATTCTATACCAGTAGTTCATAACTGTATTGTCGTAAAATATTTCTCTTTGACAACAGATCGGGAAAATGTTCTCGGAACGATCGGGAGCCGTTCAAGGGAGAAAACGTTTATGAATTTACTTCACCAAAACAAGTCTTTTATTGGTGTACGTTCACTTTCCGTCAAAGTTCTGCGCAACTCTCCTGTCTAAAGACGAACATGCACCGCAAAATAATTTAAGAATGTCTATCCTAACATGATAACTGTACGATGTTTGTTATTTTGATATGGTTTTTATTTTTTTAAGAGTTTAGGAATTTGTTGTTGTTGTGTTCTCTAATTAGGTATAATGAATTGTGCTATCGACTTAAATAATAAAACCCTAGTGTTTCCTCAGACAACTATCATAAGCTAGAAGATCCCGTACATCTTAAACAACGTAAACATTCCATACTCGGCATAAACACGAGCCAGCTAAGGGGTCTATTGCTAATGCCGCAACAATTGCGCAAGCGATGTCCCAGTCCGTTTTTCGTGCGAAAATTCCGTGACGCATAGCAAGGCTTTCGCAGCGTAAAAATCCATTGTTGCCTTGCGCCGTTAACACAGGGCTGTTTGCTGGGATAAAAAAAATTATGCCGAGGAATGTATGTTACGTTTTTCCTGCCGTTAGTAGGTTACTAACATGTCGTACAGAATTTTCCTGATTTCTATTACTACAAGAATCAGTCCATTTATAAACCAACTGTTCGTTACACCAACTACAATACGTTCCGGTCTATTTACTCTGACAATATGGAGTTTCCTATAGTTAAAGTTAAAAACCGTTAAACTTGTTAACATGTTTGTGTTTAACTTGTTAAGTCTTATAATTTAGTTCCCTGCTGATTTTTGCTACAGGAGCTACGAATAAACTTCAACCCTAGGGCCATCTCTTGGTGAGACACTGATAGTTGTATCAAGCACTTGGCTTGCGATTGCAACATAAACTAACTCATAAAAACTTTGCAGACATGCCATCAGCTTGCTAAAACGCACTTTTTAGGAGATTCTAAGTATATTGCCATCATAAAAATTTTCCGAGAAAAGATACACAGATAAAATACATAAAAGAAAACGTTGAGAACATATAAAACTTGTAGTATACAGTACAATATCGAGGAGCCGAGGATTCTTCACTTCTTTAGCCATGTACAGTACTGCGCAGAAATTACAAAATACGAAGAGGATGAGGTTTATTTTCATAAGAACGCCGTTCACCAAGCCCAACGAAAATGGATGAGTGACCAGCGCTTCGCTCTCTCGACGTCCAGAAAGTTTTGCGAAGTTTTCCTTTGCGAAAAACTGCTCGAAGGTTCTAAAGCTTAAAAAGGCTGGCCGTAGAAAGAAAAATCCTCCACCTTGGCTGCATATGAAGTATGGACTGCTGCGGCCTTGCCCCTTCCGTCCTTACCTTGACACCAAAGCAACAAACTGCAGAGAGAACGTTATGTTTTATAATTGGTGCTCCACAGTTCAAGTATTATATCGCACGGGGTTCTTACTTTTTCTGTGTTCTTTAGATAATGCGCATGTTCCTTTTTGGCAATCAATCGTGAATACCTGCCAATCGTGCCAATCCAAAGAAGGTTTTGCTGGGTTGTAGCACGGAGTATCGCATCGGTTCTGTATCCCGCACAAAAACCTTGTCTCCTTCTTTTAATATCACGGCCCCAGCCGTATAACACGTGGATGGAATAGCAATTTTTCCGTCGCCGCCCGTTGTGGTCATGCAGCGTAAAAAGGGCTCCGTATTGACAAACACCTCATAGCCGTTCACAGGATGTGGATCCAAGTAATGTACCTGCATACAAAAAAACACACACAGCTTGTAAGCCAAGTGACTGCAACTAAGTATAAGAATTGATGGCTTGGGACGTCTTACAACGATATAAAAGTTATTTTCTCACCAAAAGAAAAAAAATGATAAGGTATTTAAAGGCTAGGGCACCTTTCCAGGGGATACAAACCCAACGACCGAAATGCCACAAAAAAAGTCCCGACTCTCTATCCTGTCATCTCTCTAATGATCACTTGCAACAAAAGAGGTGGAAAGAGACTGCCATACTCATTAAGGAAGAACGCGGATGTCCTACACTCTTACGTGCAGTCTTACGTTTTTCCTCCGTACCGCTGAACAAACAAGTATTGCTTTCTCGTATTCTTCAGGCCAACCTGAGGTCACATCACCTCATCTACCAAGAAATGTTCGCAGGAAGACGGGCGACAAGCTCAAATTAGTTTTTAGGCAAAGCAAAACGGCTCGTGACTAAAAGCTTGCTGGGTGGCATTTACACAGATGGAGAGCATATAGGAGAGTCATGTCAAAGTCGTGTTCATGAGTGTCCGCTCGCTAAACTACCTACGTCCACTCTCTCTCTGCCCCCCCCCCTTTCTCCATTGAAAATACAGCTTGTAAAAACGAAATAAAAATACCACACACTCCACAACGTGAAAAGGACCAAAATGACAAGAGCCCAAAGAAAGAATCTTCCAAATGGCTGGGTAGACGCTAGAAGGCAGGAAATCTATTCGTGCCACTCATAAACTATCTAAGTCTTGGCGGCTGCCAACCTGAGTTCTATTAAGCGAACCCCTACACCGCTCCGTCTCCCTTCACTATTCCTAACTCCCGTATGCATAAAGAAGCTCGATTGGGAAATTAGAAAACAGCAGCATGTACAATTCATTAGTCAGTTCCTCCTAAATACGACGTCATGAACCTCGTTCCGACCTATATTTAGCAACTCCAGAGAAACCGACGACGTCCCCAAATGAGTCTTTTCCGATGTCGTCAGAATTAACCATAAACCTTCTGGGACACCATGATTAGGTGTTCGCAAACTGTGTCGTCCTTACCACCCCACACTTCCCAGAAATATTCGGCGACACCCTTTACAAAACGAAAGAACAGCACCGTTTAATTAATCCAGTCTCTTACGAGTAAAACGGAAAGTGAAAAGCAGGTGCGTTTTACGTTTCGCATTCACGATACGAAAGACTTCGGCCTCATTTTTAATGCATGCCTGTCAAGGTCTTGCGAATGTTTCTACTGTTTGGACTGTTTTCCGCAGTTTAACTTTTTAGCATTATTTAATATTGTTGACATTTTTGGATGTCTATGAAAGGTTTACTATATCTCGAAACGAAGACTGAATTGTTAAATGCTCTTAAAGTAACGTCGTTAAACTAGAACAAATGTTGACTGTGTTCAGAAGTGGGCATCATCCTACCAAAACGGAGCAAGTTTTCACACACCTCATACATGTTTTTGTTTTCCCACTTGCACGAATCAATCTTCGCAAGTTTCAACAGGTCTCCTGTTTAGATGTATCGAAGGTGTCGCACAGGAAATGTTACTTTTCAGCCTTTGTTTTTACAGCAAGCTAAGTGTTCGAAAGTGGACCGCTTTCTGTTGGTACTAGCTGGATGATCGAGTGTGAATGAAGTATTGGGTGACGGTTTGCTAAACCTCCGAGGCCAAGTAAGACCGTACGGGCTTAAACGATAACAGATGGGCGAACGATCGGAGAGTTCTGTCTAAGAAGGATTAAGCTTGAAAAAACATTCCATGCATCATGGCACGTTTGAGAGCATACCTCACGTGAACACCAGCAAAAAGAAAAAAAAAGTGGAAACATAAGTTCACGTCTGTAATCCATAAATGTGTTATTCTGCATTTTTGCAAGGACGGAAAGGTACCGAACGACACTTAAGACGATTCTCAACCGCCCGGTGCAAACACGGTGGGCCCGGGCACACCGCTGGGCAAGACACGTCGTCAAGATTTACTGTACTCGTTTGCCTTGCTCGCTATATGCTACGGGTTGCCCGGGACTTTTTGTCACCCTGGCTGTGTGATCTTGGGTTCAAACGTCATAAATTCCTAAAACGTCGGGGACCCCTTTCTTTGGCAGCATTGCGATCAGCTTGGGCATGTTAAAAGCCAGAAACGTGAAATAAGCCTCCGCCACCCCCTGCACCTCTCAGTGACACCGCTGCGTGTCGCGACACCCAGCTTGGAGCGCTTGGCAGCTAACAACTTAGTGGCGCCTGATTAGGGGCGCGACAAACTTGTTAGTTATTATCGGTGTGTACCTGGGCATAAATAAAGTACAGTCCAGATTGACGAACACTGACGGTTGCTCCATCCAATTTGACAAAGGTGGAAGGGCGTAATGTCCGGCTCCCTGACCCAGGGTCATTGCTCAAAGTCGGTGCATGGCGCCACGACGTATGCAGGCCCAACTCATTCCTGGAAGCCAGTTCGACTACAGAGGCAAAAAACAGCAAGGAAGGACAAAAAGATACATTAATCAGTGGAGGAGCTCTTTTCATTCCTAAAATTCAACACTCTCTTTTCTTTCAGTCTTCTGCTTTTGCTAGCTTATCCGAAGTGAGTTGCCTTGCTCTCTTCAGCAACAACGGAACTTGCAACCAAGCCAAGGTCCTCTCTCTTTCTCTCTCCCGGACGAAAAGTCCCGTTTCCCTGGAGCCCAAGCACCTCAGCAGTGCCAGTCGAATCATTATGCATAATGTTCAACTCCAGATGTGTACGTTTGCACTAATAATAGCCTTGTCAGTGATCCCACGCGTCAGAAGAGAGACACATTACGTCAAGAGCACGAGGAAATTAATGGGACATGTCGGTGTCATTTCCCTGCGTATACTGGGCCATTAAAAGACATATTTCGTGCCCTACAAGGGCCCCATAGCAGGAAAGTTGGCCCCTGCGTTCGCATCCCGTCCTGCTTAACCTTATTATTCTTGTTGCTTCTAACTGTTGTTTGAATGACTACGCACTCGGAACCTGGACAATTAACTTCCAAACTCAACATGCGCCTCATTAAACACACATGTGGAACCTGATGCCACTCGCTGTTCAATTGTGGCGATTTCACGCCAAAGACTATCCTTCTCAACCAAATTCAGTCAATTTGAGAACTTACGGCCGATTATAAACTCAAGAACTTCCCGGAAACTAACCCTCAAATCCTGCTACCATAAAAAAGCGTTGACCAACACAATTAGTGCTGGTCTCAACTTGAGCATGTTAGTTCCAAATGATTTGGAATCTATTCAAAAATAATACTGACATCGTTTGTAAACGTGTGTGCACAAGACATGTTGAAGTTGAAGCACACTGATAATGGCGGGCGAGCAAGGCCAAGGGACAAGCTGGCGCCTTTTGAATCATACGTATCTTTGCCCCTTCTATGGCAGCAGGCATAACAGATGGAACGTTCTCAGAATAGAGTTGAGAAAAATGGAAATAAACCATCGCCAAGCGTGGCGTGAAAATGACAAGAGCCGTAATCCTCAAGAAAACGTGCCAAGCGTGTTAGTATCTTTTTTTTTAGTCCTCTGAAGTGCAAACAATATCAAAAAAGCTCTAAACAAAAGCCGCCCGATGAGGCCTATTTTTTTTTCACTTGTGGTTTGGGTAACCAACCTAACTAACTTCAGAAAAAGGCATCACTATGTCACGTTTAAACTTATTGAACCCTGTAAACGGATTTTGACCACGACAGGGCTAGTAATAGTAGCAGCCATACAACTTTCTCCTAAGTTTGGGCCAGCGGGATTGGAGAAAAAAAACTAAGACAAGGTCTCCGGACGAATCCTTCCACGTGCATTTACGTGACAGTACGATCGGCCTTCAGCTTACGCGTTTTCGACAAACGCGGTTTCGTGTATACACACGAAGGACCCAATACAACGGGTGTTTTCTTACGCCGTATCCGGCCTTAATTCATTTGATTTATTTTTGCTTTTTATTATGTGTTTATTTTTGTAATTTAAGTCCCACAAACTCACTTGATCAGTTGGAACTGCTTTGGCCTGCTTATTCTGCTGTCAGTCACCGTTGTTCGTTTTTACTCCATCACAAGACCGTAAAAAAAAATTGCTTAGCTTTACGGCGTAAGTCACCGGCGTCGAGAAGGTCATAGAGTAGTGCAAACGATACAGAAAGATTCTAAAGTAAAACTATGACTTTATTTGGAAAGAGAGAACCCTTTGAGCGTAATTAATGCGAACCACAACACAAATTAAAGCCGTCAATTTTTTTAATTAACTACGTATAATACGGGTCGAATGTTGCAGAAATTCGCGTGTCTTACTTACGAATCACCACCCAATTTAATTGGAACATTTACTAGCTACTTTTCGCAGCTTAGTATGTTCTTTTTCCGTAGTCCGTAGAGTGGTAAACAAAGGTGTTGATATCTCACGTGTTTGCGGGAAACCCAATACGAATCAAACGAATCGTTCCGGCAAGCCGAATTTTTCAATTACCCGAAGACATATAAACTAAATTACGCTCCATTATTTATTTATTTTATCTAGAACGCACTATGCTCGCCCCACGCATATAGCGAATTGTATCTAAATAAAATTAAACTAAAAAAATGCGGTTACCAAACATCTTCGGTACATTAGCCACGTACGAAGTGGATGCACGAATTGCATTATGCACCTGGTTAAAATCACTCAAAATAGCTTGGTCTTCTTTGAGTAAAGCACTAACTTTGCAAAAAAAGTCGCAACACTCAGTGAAAATAGCACGACGGATATAGAGATTTCCAAAAATAGAAAACAGCTCTACAAGAAGGCTAAGAAACATTGGGCGAGCATAAATACGAGACAGGGGAAATTCCCTTAAATGCTAAAGCACGAAAATTCTCGATTTTTTTACAGCAAAGGTCATTCACTAAAACTTGGGTATTAAAAGCGGAAACAATGTTGTCTTACCGAATGTTTGCCCTTAATTCGGACAAAATCACGCGTAAAATAATTATCCCTTTAAAAGGCAGCGCTCCACGACAGAAACCACGCAACAAAAAAAAAGCTGCAACCGGTTTCCCCGTAGGAAAATTTCACGCATGCAACCTTCTTTTCACGTAGTCCTACCTGTCTTATAATTCTATGTACAGTACGCGGGTTTCAACTTAAGCAGAGAACCCTAAGAACCCCAATCCCTCGGGCAAGCTGAAGGACCTACGCTCCTGTCGTACCCGAAGTATCCTAGCAGTATCATTCTTAGCCAACTCACGTACAACTTGTCAGGTGGATTCGGTTTCTACTGAGAGCGAGAAAGTCCTACTAATTAGAAAGACTGAAAGTCTTTGGTTTTCCGAAGTTAAAAAGGGAGAGTGCACTAGCTCATGTCATGTTCGCCGTTCCCCTGTCGCCTTGACAGACGGAATGAATACCTGCATTATCTCCTGACGCATAAGTGGCATTGCGCCCATCCGCAATCAAATGAGCGGCCCAGATCCCTGCGTGTTTCAGCTGCTGCAGTCGCGAGTCGGTAGACAACTGCTTCTTGCCGATGCTACCGGACTTCTTTCGAGGCGAAGGGCGCCGGTACTCTTTTTTGTCGCCGGTGGATTGCACTGGCTCGCTGGAAGCCGCGCGCGGAACGGAAGACCGATCGGCGGTACCCGCTACAGGTTGCTGAACGCGAATGACATCCAGCGCTGGCGGGGCAGCAGGTGTTTTGCGCGGTTTGTGCTGCCGGGAGTGGGCGTGGCGAACCTCGGGTATGGCCACCGAGGCAGCAGCAGCAGTGTGAGTCGCGGGCGGGGCCGTAATGACCGACTCCCGTGGCTGGGTCAAAGATTTCTGATCGCCTTGGATAGGGGGCGGGGTCGGGGGCTCTGGGGAAGTCTTGACGCGACTGTGGCGCACCATGACGGACGGAGCTTTGGTACGAGCACTTCGGGCTCCCTGTGCCTGGAATCCGCTACGGGCCGGGGAAGGAGCAGCCGTCGTGGCATCCGGCCAGAATCGATTCTGTCGATGATGAGGCTGAATGGGAGCATCTGTAGTAGCCCACGTGACATCGACGGCATGGAGCTCACCCCGTTCCCCTGTGGCCAGCAAAGATTGATAGATTCGTAAGCCTTCGGTGCGATTGATGGAAAGACCATAGCCTTGGTCAAAGATCGGGATTCCGTCTTGAGTGTGCGCACTCATATCCACTTGGCGCTTGGGGCGACCCACAGTTGGTACATCCTCCTCTTCTTCTTCGCTGCTGTCATCCATAGGATCTTCGTCCACCTCAAACGCTTCACCGTCTTCCCCATCGCCAGACTGGCTATATTTGCCGTCCGAGTCTTTCAAAGGTAGTTTCTTAAATTGTGCCGGAGTAGCGCTGGACAATCTTCTTTTCGATTCCGGGGCGGAATCGTCTTCCAAAAATTCGACACCGAAACTATCTTCTACCTGTAACACACAAAAGATGAAAATATGACTATTGGTGAGTTATAACCCTGGCCATGTAAAAGCCAAACACAAACTTCCACGGGCAACCAACCAACAATGTTTCCCCATTTGGAACTCTCGTAACTTGTAACTTGTCCGAGTGTTCCGTCCCCCTACCCTTTCCTCTAAGAGGAAAAAAAATGAAAAAAAAGAAACGAGAAAAATATAGAGGATTCTAAATTAGGCGAATATTCATAAATAAAGCGCGAGATAAAAATCTCCCAGACTAAAGCGTTTCTATAATTGTCCTGGCACAAACTTGTTCGCCTCTTCAAGTATTCATGTTTCTGAAAGCCCGATATAAGGTTACTGCAGTAACAGGTAAGCAGTTGAGGTACCAGTCACGGAAAATTGAAGCCATGGGTTCCTTCTCTGTGGACCCTTCTTCTAGGGCGCCTTCCCTCAAGAAAGGCCTGGCTGCTGCACAGACGCTCTAAACAGTACTAGGGATCGCATTGTTATGCTGATCCCTTGAAAAACAGTGGGCCAAGTCCAAGCGAAGGGCGTCGACGTATAGTCAACCACCTCCGCTTATTGCAACCCAACTCACACAAGTTTGCCCACTTCCAACTATTCCATCCATAACCCTAACGCTGGAATAGCTCAAGTGACATTTACGATCGGGAATTTTCGACCCTGTCTTGCTGTAATATGCTGCCTTGCAAGCCAAGTAAGGACACCATTGTAAATGAGTGTGTGTGTGTGTCTGTGTGTGTGTATCTGTGGATGTGTATTAGCTACAGCTGACTTCATCGAATTCTTACTAAAGCTTCTCTTCCTTGCAGTGTGTCAGAAAAAAAGTTTTGGCTACCCATCACCCAGCTTCATTTTCGCTCTTTATAAGGACACAGCCAGCCAATTTGCTCCAAGGAGGGGGGCAAAGGCAACGCCGGAGTTGTTCCACAACTCCGGCGTTGCCTTTGCTCCGGCTCCAGGCAGGCAAAAGAGCCCTGGTGGTTGGCTTTTCTTTCCTTGGGGGGGGGGGGGGTTTCGCTTCCTTGGCATAAGAATTCAACTTACTGCGTCGTGATCCTCATCAGCGGAAGTTGGTTGTCCGCGCCAAGCATGTTGCTGTTCTCGACTCAGCTCTTTCAGCTCGGCTAACTCCTTCAATTGCGAGCGTAATTCTTGCCAATCGGCCTGGTCACGGAGCCAAGCTACGCCTTCTTCCAATTCCGTCACTCGTTTTTGCCAGTGTCCCACAGCCCACACCTGCCATAAAGCACACACTGTGCCACTGATGACAACGGCAACGACGGCGGAGACCAGCAATACCACGCCCATGCTCAGGTCACGGTGGCTACTGCTCCTGTTCGGAGTAACACGAGGAACGCCCCTTTCCTCGACGAGGCATTTTTTCCCGTCCAAAAGCACCGCGTAACTATTAGGGCCCATTACTGACAATGTTACGGCTGCAGTGGGTACCAGAAAAAAAACACACACACACACACACACAGGTTATCTCGAAACGGGCCACCTTTTGGGAACCTCACACATGATGTTCAGGGAAGCGTCTTTTTGATTGTTGTCAATTTACAGTTAATGGTTTCACTTGAATATAGCCTGAAGTGCGCAAGGGCTTTTCGAGAGCTTTTTCCTGTGTGGCGTGCCAGAACGGTAAAGGAAATAGACTATCAGCGAGTGGAGTGGCGGATTGACTATCAAATCAAATTAGGTCTTTTTCAGGTGCCGTCTGGGAGCACAGTGATGCTCGCATGCTGGCGAGTCAGGGTTTTTCACTCCGGCCAGCGCGCCACAGAGCAACATTACATTGTAGTTGAAGCGCTGGATGCTGCATGGGATGCGATGTATATGTTTCTGCGGGCGCATGGATCGCGTGTTTGCGCGCAAGGTCGTCATAAAAAAGTAACACATCCAACCCCTCTGCGTTCCTGTGGTCGACACGCCTAGTCGCTCGACTCGGCCCCCATCCTTTCCACGGGGTCTGTTCTTAAACTTCCCCGTAATATTTTTTAATTATTAATTTATCAACACACTAGGCGATTACAGGAGCAAGCAGAGCAGAAAACAGCGCTGTGCTACACAGTGTGAAATGACCACATGCGGTCCTTAGCATACGTGCAACTAACTCCACACTGTCCATTACCTTCCTCTGGGTTTTAATTTATTCCATAATTAGACATGCACAGCTTTAAGCGGGGGAAAAGTGTGGTTTTGGGGGCAAAAACTACACTGGACCGAAATCCACTCATAAAACCACTGGGTTGGTGGGTTGGCGCGGCGGATAAAGTTATTCACGTAAGAAAACTGCCACAACAGGTCTGAGAATGTGGAAAAAGGAGGTTTCGCCCGATTCCACCGCTCGCAAATCCCGAGGACAAAGTGGTCCACAAGGACACCCCACACGCTCAGTACCAGGGCTATTCTTACGTTTAACGACTCCTACAACAATAGACTCGGGGACGTATCTTTTCACTTGTTCCCAAATTCTTCCACGCAAGCTATGTTAAGAATGTAGCGTTCTGACCCAAAAAAAAGGCATCCTCGAAGACTTGACACCCATAAATGCACACAGTTTAGAGGTCTATAGGAAAACTGACCACACCGACACGAGTTTGGCCCGCATCTCCCTAGTTTCTCGTAAGCAGGCGTCCGACTGTCAGGCGTCTCGACGCCAATTTCGCCATCAACTAGTCGACGGCGCCTTTTGGTATAATGCGACTCACTTTCTCTTTTTGGGTCGAGGGGAAGAAGGGGGTGGAGGGGGTGGAGAAGGTAAGTATAGTGTTCAGCGAAGCGCTCCATAAAATGTGCCTCTTTGGGCACTTGCCTTCATCGCTCTATCATTAATAACCGTTTTATAACCACCGATCACAACACCTCGACATAAGAAAAAAAAAAGAGTGGCCATGTCCGGGTTCCCTATGGTCGCCAACAGCAAAACCCCGGCACGGGCGCTTTGCCAACAAAGGGGAACTCTACTTGCGTATTCCCTAATCGGGATATTGCCCTGTGCCATCTAAGCACCATATCTCACCCTGGCTACGAGAACATGACTTTGCGAGTAGAAAAGTTGGAGGGTGAGAGTGTAAATGTTTGACTGATACTAGCTAGAACCAAGCTGTGCCACGGCAAAGGCTACTTTCTAGACAAGTTCAGAGAACCACGTGTAGCAAAAAAAATGGACTCAAAGCGCGGATCTGACAGAGAAAGAAAAAGAGAGCTACAACACGCTGATATCTCGCAGTCTGTTCAGCCTTCAGGACCTTGACTACTATCCACCCCCCCCTCCACCAATTCACTCCCATCTTTGTTACTGTTCTAAGAATAAGTGAAAGAAAAATGACTAATAAAAACGGATACCAATCCGCCAAACGCTTAGATAACCCACACAACGCACCTGTTTGGCTCTGCTTCATTTTCAGGAAAGGCAATGCAAGTCAAACGCAGCTGTCAAAGTCACTTCACTGTCATTAACCTAGTCTCTTACTTCTCCATGAGCCGTACCCTCATTTCTACCCAACATCCCAGACGTATTTTTTTAGAACGCCTAATGAATACTAAGCATTTCTCACGTTAGAAAAAAAAGAAAAAGTTTCCTCCATGAGGTAGCCAAACGCCCCCAAAGGATGCCCAAACGACTTAAAACCATAAACAATGACACAGAAAGCCATAGGATCTAAGCTCGCGTTTCTTAAGACTCTGCCACATTACGCCATCATAAAAAGCTTACATAACGGGGCGTGCCTGCAAGAGGTGTAATGTAATTGAACGTTACAATGAGTGCTTCCGACTAGTGATAGTATTACGCTGTCGGATCGCGTAACCTCATGTCATCGTAGTCGTTTCAAGTTCATTCGACTCTTTAAAGACGCCATAAAAGATGCAAAGAAAGCGGATATGAGGTTCTGAATAACAACAAAGTTACACGTGTCAAAATGGACGTCTTAACGAGGGGCTATTGTGTGTCCCACGAACTACTTCGGACACCAGTGTGATGTGTGTAGTTAATGCCTTTCTACTTTGTGCTTGGAGGCCAACAGACGTAAAAATAAACGTGTACAGGAAACAGATTTGCCAGCGTGGTCCTCTGGCTTGATGACGATAAGGGATCTTCCTGGCATAAAATGGTGAGGAACGTCTATTCTTTTACGTAACAAGTACTGAGACGAGGACAACGTAGGCGAAACACGCCATACTTTCCCCACCAAGTCCGTGCAGGAGCGGTGGGGTGGGGGCGGTGGCGCTATTGTGTGGCACATCTGCTACTTACTTCCTAAAGGAGTAAGGAGAGGACCATAGCGGTCTTGCATAACAAGGTCAGCGCATATAACTGCGTTTCATTTCGTTAAGTTTCGAGAAAAATAAATAGCGCCACGAGACAAAATCCAAGCTTGTAAGGAAACATGAACTCCCCCACACTTTCCTTTTTCTCAAAAGCTCCCTCCTTTCCTCGATTAGCTATACCGCGTAATGCTTCCCCGTAAGGCCACATTGCTTTAAAGGCGAAAGGTTTGGGTTGTCCTTATCATAAGAGTCTCTTCATCATTTCGGAGATGTAGCTGAAGATGTCATAAATTCTCTCCTGTTTTCATCCTTTCGCTGGAATTCACCATCGGTCGTACCAATACAGTGCGTTTTAGCAGTTTGTCCTTGCAAGGACGCCTTTTGTTCGCAGGTATTTCACAAATGAAAGAATCGAGAACAAGTGAACATAGCGTCAGCACGAAACACGGTTTGACACCAATGACGTGGCCGGAATTTAGACTAAAAAGCTATTGTTGTGACTCTGATGTCAAGAGATCAAGTAAGACTCGTTGGCGCCAGGGAGAAGAAAGAGCACCATGTAAGGACACGCCCCCTAGAGCGGTCACGGCGCTGGACAGCAAAAGAGCCCCACACGGAACTTTCATAAGGACGTCGCATTTTTTTTTCTTTTTTTTACGACGAGGCTCCAATAAAGGACGTTTCTAGGCATACGAACTCTACTTAGGGGAAAACGTTTGAGAAAGTAACCTTGAAAAGACATGTTTTCCCCTCGTGCTTCTTGGTTCGGATGTTCTCCTGTTCCTTTTTTTTACAGAAAATAAATTGCACCCCGCCACGCTTCTTAAAAAGATTAATTTGCTCGAAAAGATGTCTAGAAAAGATTCCAGAGTAAGATTAACGAGCAGGGAATGGACACTATTGTTCGTATCCGCTTCAAACTTTTACAGACAATAATTCTCTTGCACACGTACGAAAAAAACACACTATAAAGCAAGTGATTTAGATCTCTTATGAATGCTAAAAGAACGCGAAAGGTCAGAGCCCTGGTGCTTTTATCCAATAAGACCCTTTTCAGTAAGAATTCCCTGACAACGAGCCATTGCCCAACGTATTTAGTTTACTATACTGATTCGTATAATGAGCAACCGACTTGCAGAAAAAAACGAACGGGATGTGGGTTAGTTTTTACCGAAGAGATACCTTTCTATGCGTTTTTAATTTGATTTTGTCCCAAATATCTCTAGTGCATAAGAACAGTCACCTAATGCCACACCTCTTTCTCTCTTTTTAAAAGAAAAATTAACGAAACTGAAAAATAATGCGAATTCCAAACACAGATCATAAGGGCATCAGCGCAACGATGGTGTATAAGCGTACCGTATAGTTTCCTTATTCCACAACGCGTCTGGCAATCAATGGCTTAGTAGGCATTCTTTTTTTTTTCTTGTTTTTTGCGGAGGAGTCGAGTCCTTCCGCAGTGATGTGAACAAGTCTTAACTCAATCGTGCTCGTACTACACGAGCCACATTCTTTGTGGGGACAAGTACTGCATTAGATAAACGTAATAAAACAACTTTTCAACTTGAAATTTTTCACGTAATGTTTGCTCATAATCCAATTTTTAAATACTTTTTTATTATTTATTTTTTTACTTTACTAAAACTGTTAAAAAGACACGTACCACTACAAGAAATCTGACATATTAACAAAACTTTGCTTTACTTAAAGAAGTGAAGCGTGAATATTTGAATTTAATTGTCTAACGTAAAAAAATGTGTCACGACTCTACTGCTATTTTTCACTGAATGGTGTAGCCTACTCATGGAATACACTCTCCCTACAATAATGTTATACCTCAGGAAAGAACCGCCTAGGAACGGAATTTACGCAGTGCAATCTTGAATGCAATCACCCTCACACGACCCGACCGTTGTACAGTACATCGATCAGTTTCACACATGTCAGGCGACGATATAGGCCTGCTAACGGTTTTGTAGCAGTTAGTCCTGGTCTCGTACTTCCCGATTCCAATAATACTTATCCTTTGAAAATCACCATGCAGACTTCTTCAACTATGGCCCAAAAAAGTGTGTCCAAGGCTCCGTGCTCATTTTAATCTGACAAATTTCTTCGAAACGGACGTAGACTTGACGATACTAGTCAGACAGAAAATAAACGCAGTACACGATAGAATATATTTATTAATACCTTCTTTTGAAGACCTTAGATTCCTTCAGCAGATAGCATTGAGCACGAACTCTCTAGACGATTTATAAAAACTCAGCTCAGCAGCTTGAAATAACCAATTCTATTATCTGCTCTTGGTCTATAAAAATTAGTCTGCACATGTACAATACGTTACCCCTAGAAAATAAATCTTACCATTTCATCACAAAACCGTCAAGTCACATAATGCTCGAAGCTCTCTAATGCAGAGAACAATTTTCCTCCTTTTTCTTCCCTTTGAAAAGCAACTCATAAATTTGGGCTTTAGTGCTACTCCAATAGAATGTCTAGCATGTTTGTACGCTCCAAAACTGTATACTGATTGACATGAATGTTGTACAGCAGATAACAACAGTTCTTTATTAAAAAAGTGAAAGACGCCTCTCCACAATAAAATTGTCTCCGTAAATCTTTGTGTATTTATTTATTTTTCACCGAACTGTGTATCCCTCGTTCTTTACGGACACCTGGTGGATCAGAAAGCAAAAGACTAAACTTACCATGTCTTCTCACAATATGAGTGTGCTTTATACGGCACCAGATCCCTCTGAAACCTCAATACACAGACCCGTTATTTAAGCTGCCTCAGGTAGCAAAGCAACCTGTTCGTCTTTCGTAGGTCATTGACTTATGCACCAACCTACAGATATTAAGAAACGCACTTTTCTATATGCCTTTGCGTACGCATAGGGTGGGGGAAGGATGATTGTTAGGTTCACTTACTGCTCATTTCGTGGCTTTCCTTCTTCACTGGATAGCTCCTACTATTATTATAAATTGTAACATGGCCGTTGAATCGTGAAGCGGTCATGCCCGAATACAAGTGTGTAACGCTTGAATGCCACGTCCTATTTTCCCCCCCTATTCCATTCCCATCCTTACGGTAACTTCTTGGCCAACAGTCGCGACTCGCGAAGAAAACCACTATGACAACGACTGAAAGAAAAGGGCTTTTCTTCCTCCAAACATCGAGTGTGAATCAAACGCTGAAAATTAACCAAGCGCGTATATGGGGTTGATATGGACCGTGGGCTTCCAAATATTTTTCCTTAAAAAAGAAAACTATTAACATCTTTCACAGCAATGGATGGCTATTTTTCCAGTGGCCCATGGTAATTAAACTCTCGAGCACTAAAAACTACCCCGGTTTAACAAAATAGGACAGTTCAGTCGTATCTATGGAAGATTAATAAAAAGTGAAGAACAACTATAGGTAACGGTTCAAAATGTCGTTCAACTGAAGAACCGGTCAGAAGTAAATACTCGACATACCAGTTAAATTTTCTCTTGTCGTGAATCCCAAAAAACTGACTCGACAAAAACGTAGGAACGTGATTCAATTTTCATAGAAAGCTCACTTGTAACTCAATGCAAATTGTGTTGCGATCATACTTTAAAGGATATTTCGAATTAGTAAAGGGATCCTTAGGAGCATTTATGTAGGCAAGGAAAAGAAATCGAGGACTTCAAAAACATTCTGAGTAAATTTCAGACGGCTTGTGCCATGGCTTCCCAACTCAACAAAACCTACCTCAGGAGATTATCAGGAAGGACACAGGTTATCGAACTTCGCACGATTCCGTCTTTATGCATATGAAATCTGGGTCCCATTATCGGCGTTACAATTAAGTTCCACTGGCTTTCTAAAACAAATATTGCGAAACGCTGAGTTTTTTTAATCCATGAAATCTAGTTAGAATAGGGAAAAAAAAGTAGGAGAGAGGGAAAGCAAAGCTTTCTCGACAGATGTGAAATGGACAAGAACCATTGTTTAAAAATAGCTTTTGTTAACTTTCAATTCTACGTTCGGTCCCGTCACACTTTCCTCTGATTAAGAGTTGATAATATTTGTGAACGTGAAATTTACAACACATTGTTTATTCGGTCTCCTAACAAATAGAACGTTTAATCATTTCTTAACACAGGAGAACAATTGGGCGAAAGAATTCCAGAATACCGGTGCAAAAGCTTAACTACTACTGTCTACATCCACATGTGCGAATTATTTTTCAGTAAAACCAGATGCTACTAGTATGTCACAGGGGAAAAAAGAAGAAAAAAGCAAATTGGGCAAAGATGATGTCTTTCAAGGTCAACGATAAAAACGTCGTACTACTTTAACACTACACGTCGCCTCCACAAACCATTCACTGAGTGCTGCTTACCATCGCGTACACAAAATGCAGAGGCAAATCCTAAGAAAAAGTCTTGGACGTTTCTCTGAAGGACAGGCTGTGAGTCCCTTTGGTACCAGCAAGAAACGAGACACTCAAATCATGGGCCCCTATTCGTCCAAATTAAGAAATCATTAGCAATGACTGAGGGACACGTCTTAACATTTGGTTCCAGAATCGTCCAAAATGCGCTTTTCAATTTCATCGCAAACTGAGTTAAGTTACCCTCCGACAGGCGGACGCCGCGTTGAGAACAGCTCCATTAGCGACTAATCTAAGGTGTAAACCCGTGAAAATAAATTGCATTTGAACTTAAAAGCCTCCAATCTCTTCATCCCCTATTGCAGCATGCGTCTGGGCACGCTTCCGTAGTTAGGTGATGCGCATTGTTATACTATAGGGCAAAACATTTGCAAAACTTCCCTTTGAGGTGCATGACACTCGAATATGTCTATTGGCGAGTTCCATTTGCAGCACTTTTTCGGGTTTGGTGCGAACCTCTTTTCTGCTCCAGAACTAAAATGACGTCACGGTCCTAACCTGGCGTCGTGCGCTGGTGCAGTGGTTGTTTACATTCCTTTCAAACATGTCCGAGGCTGAATTTTGTTTTAAAGCCTTTTAAAATCAGATAACTGAAAAAGTGCTCTAAAACCTTAAATTGAGCTATGAGATGCTAAAAGGTTTTCCACGGCTGAGTCTAAAATTTTTCCTGAGCTACAAAAACATTATACACGCATAGTAAGCGCTTATTTAACATACCTTGTCATCCGAATACATGCGTAACTCACAAATATAAGTCCCTATTTTGCGACTGGGATTATTACTTGCATCATGTAAAAGAACCACGACTCCTCACATTCAATGTCACTGCATGAGCTGGACAACTCATAATTTAAAAAATCATTAGAAGTAGCTTCTGTTAATCTTCAGAATTCATATTGGCGCCAAACGAATGTGCACCGAAACCGTCGCACTGCCAAAAAAGTGGGTGCGCCAAAAGTTGCATTGTCTTGCACTTTTCCGTGCGCACCTTGCCAATGGAACGCTAGACGGTTCTTGCACTGGCACGAGAATTCCCAAAGGAACGCTATCGCACTCCATGCGTGCAAAAAAAGTCGCACCAGTGGAGCAAATGGAACTCGCTATATGCCTAGCAGAAGATCCTTCACCTTGCCCGCTAGGTTGGTGAACGATGGTAAGGGGATAAAGCAAATAGGTCCCTGGGTCGGGTCGCTGGACTTGGATGGCACCTACGGCGAACTTCGAGGATACCACACGCTTACGGCGGCCGAGTTTAGGTGTTTCACGCTGGAAAATTGTTAGCTCAGTCGCTGAGGGACCAGGACAGGGTTGAGAGTAAAAACCGTGGGTTTTTTTTGTGAGTGTGGATGTAACTTTGGCGAAAACTTGAAAGGTGAGTTCGATAGTTAAGCTTATCATCTGTTAGAAAAACTCAGCGTCCAACCCGGAACTGTGTTTCTTGGTACGTAAAAAGTCAAAATGAAGGGTGGCTTTATATGTCCTGTTAATCGTGAAACATGTCGGTTACAATCAAACACGTAAGTAGGTCGTCGTGCGTCTAATAGAATACAAGTTTTTCGAGGCGGTAGTCTCTTGCTTGCAATTTTTTGTCTCGTAACGCCAGTTCCTATTTCATTCATTTTTTCGGGAAAAAAATGTCCGGGCTTTGGAGTTAAAGAAAAGGGTGAAGAGAGAAAAGCTGTCCAACTTTTATCGAATAGCGACAAGGATAGGAAAAGGACTAGGAATAGAGGGTGAAAGCTGTCACAGACCGTAGTGGAGAAACAGAGAAAGAAAAAAAAGAGACGACAAGCTTTTCCCCCAAGTTCGGTGAAACGCGACTTGGTGAACTTTCTTATTTTTGGTGCCAACCCATTTCTGGCGAAGACCCGCCTGTTTTGCTTCGCTAACAAACTAGTTTTCCGGGATTGTTATTACAAAACGCCACAGATGGCTTGAAGACTTCATCATAAAGGGGTTTGAACTGGAGTGTTTAGGATCTCTATATAACGGAGACGTGAGCGAAGTGGTTGTTGGACGGTGTCACTCTTTTGCGCTGGCTAGTGCCAACACCTAGTCCAACTCAATTGAGTTCTGTGGATTTCGGCCCTCAGCGTAAGCGCATTTGCTCAGAATCTCAGGTTGGCTCACCATCCTTGTTCTGCGTCGATCACTGAAAATTAAACACTGAAACCACTTCTACTTTCTTATTCTACGTATAGGTGTGGTGTGTGGCGGTGCTGGACCTAGTATTGTATTGCAAGGAAAACTTCCCCCAAACATGGCTACGACATGGCTGACGAAAGTTGTAGACGACTACAACGATATTATGGAAAACCGGAGCGGTGAGTTAACCAAGCCCATGATTTTTACGCTAAATATAGCGAACATTCGACTACATTTTCGCAATCTTTCAGTTTATGTTGCTCAAGTAGTTTCCGCAATACTTTTTACCTGTACTTCGCTCGTAGTTAAGTGTGATTGCCTTGCATGTAGTTTGTATTACGGAAGTAAGGGACGCTTTCACTGATTATTAAACCTTAGGAGAAATTTAGAAAACATAAGGAGAAGACGGCAGATTTTGAAAGAAAATGATTTTCTTAGAATAGTTTAAAGGTTGGAAGTGAAGATAAAATAGACTGCTGCTATTCTGATTTCGATTAGTACTATGCTTTGCGTATAACTGAACCAAAAATATCACGCAAGTTAAACCGGTTTTGAAGCTGGTCGAGAATCCCGTTAGTTGACTTCCTTTCATTCTTTGGCCTCAGGTAAAAGACAGGCATGGACTACTTCCAAGGTTGTTACCGAGTGGTTTGCAAGTTCTCTTGGGTAACAGCATATCTTTGTACCCGACATTTTCTGTGAGGAACGGGATTCCTCTTGAGAGGCAGCAAGAGTTGTCTGCAAATATGACCCACAAGTTAATCTTTGAGGGATAGCAACCAGAGAAAAAAATGGAAGTATGATCGTTTTTCTTCCGTAGTTTGTTTAAGCACAACTTAGGGACAACAAAAAACTGATATTTTAAATGTTCAAGCTGTAGTTGGCTGGGAATATGTATAATAATACATTACATTATACTTTTGTGACTTCTATTTTTCATATTGATTAACTTCTTGTATGTTCAAATATCAACACTTTATACATTTGTACTATTGAAATATTTTGTTTTCGGATTACAGATCCCAGAGTAAGCGGCTGGCCGTTAATGCAAACGTTCCTTCCTACGGCAATTGCCTGCATTTCATATATATACTTTTCGAAAGTACTTGGACCTCGATTAATGAAGGATCGCAAACCTTTCGAACTACGAAATGTCCTTATTGCATACAACGCGTTCCAGGTCTTGGTAAGCTGCTGGCTGGTATACCATGTAAGTCCTTACTAAGAGCTAGTTTGGCTGCCTGAACAAATGACTGATGCTTTTCTTGCACTAGGGCTTGTATTATTGGTTCTTCCGCTATAATATCTTCTGTGAGCCCGTCGACTACTCCCGTACCGAAGACGCGATCTGGGTTGCCAAACTTTGCTGGGTGTATTACTTCTTGAAGTTCACGGAGTTCTTGGACACGGTATTTTTCGTGATGCGGAAGAAATTCGACCAAGTGACCAATTTACATGTGATCCACCACGCTGTCATGCCAGCAACGTGTTGGTGGGGTATCAAATTCGCGGCCGGAGGCCATGCTACTTTCTTCGGCACGGTCAATACTTTCATTCACGTTATCATGTACTTTTACTACTTGATGGCTGCCATGGGCCCTCAATACCAGAAATATTTATGGTGGAAGAAGTACCTTACCCGCATGCAAATGATCCAGTTCGTCGCTGTATTCTTACACTCTGCTCAAACCCTATTCAATGGCTGCCAATACCCGAAACTCCTTGCTTTGGTTCAAACTTTCCACGCGACCATGTTTTTGTGCCTGTTCTCCAACTTTTACATCCAAGCATACATCCGCGGACGTCGTGCACCCAAGACGAAGCCCGAAGGGGACATCAATAAAAACGGCTACACCAATGGTTATGTCAATGGCCACGCAAATGGACACCACAGTAATGGCTATGCAAAGAGCAACGGAGTCAAGAAAACAGAGTAACATATCTCAGAACCATCCAACGATGTTACATCCTTCTATTAAATTTGTTACAAGTACACACCTTCTAAGTTTTCGCTTCTGAACATCCTAGCATTGTGTAGATAGTTGAACTTGACTTGTACTCCTTCCTCACAATTTGACTCGAACTCGGTTTTTAATCTCAAAACCTATAAATTTTAACTTGTACATAGACATGCTCGTGCGATATCAGAGAAAATGGTGAAACGTGTGTGGTCCGTCCTTTATCAATAACTACTGTTTTTACAAAACATGTATTTCAAAATGTTACTCAAAATGGCCTTCAGGTGTTTTTCCCCCTTCGAAGACATTATTTTTGTTACTCTAATTGACCACACTCAATCCTTTATCCGGAAGTCTGCGGGATTGATTGAACAATCAATGCCTAAATAAACGGACGGAAAACATAGGGTGGCTGACTATCTGCGAGCTCGTAAATTCTCGCGTCTCACATATGAAACGAGCAGTTCAAACGCACTTAGAAACGTAATCTTCTGGATGTGTAATTCGCGTTACTTGGAAAATTCTGTAACGACAATCAAGCGAAAAACAATACAAGGAAACGTTTCTATTAAAATGACTTGGTTATTCGCGAACGTATATCAGAAGACCGTATTTCCTCACTCTGTCCTTGGAACTTTGCCCGGAAAGTAGGGTATTACGTGCGTGTCCACCTGTAAGGTCCCAGCTGCAGAGCTTGTCGACATATGTTGGACACAAAGGAATTATTTTTATTGCACTTGTTAGTAAGAACACTGACAAATCATCTGAAGATGTTATGTAGTTCAAGTCTGTTATCCGCACCTTTCGTAAAACCACTTGTTGCGTCACAGTATATAATTTTATACTGATGTACAATTTAATGATAAAATTACGTTTTTTTACGTAATTCCTGCTCAGAATCACACAACCAACAAAATATAATAAAGCGTACCCTTCCAAGTGACAAAGATAGTTAATAGACCAGTCTAGGTCGATAACTTTCACATTCAAAGGAGAAAAGTACTTATAATGTCACGCGTATCGTAAAATAAGAAGCGAGACAAAGAACCTGGTTGCTTTAAGGTTAAATCGTCTATGAGTGGTCAAAATTTTTTCTTTACTGGTATATCGAAACCAAAGGATAAACACTGTCTCATTATAACGTCTCTATTTTTCATATCCATTGTTTAATTTAACAATAATTAAATTTCGATAACACGCTTTGCGCTTGTACTCGGAAAACTGTTCTAGACATTATGCTACAAAACCCGAGTCAAACTGAGAGTTGAGAAAAGTCAAACAGAGTCCACATAATTGAAATTTTAAGAGTACATATTTCAAGTTAAATAAAGTCAATAAAATTGGTGAGTAGATTGGTGTAGCCAAGTTAAATTGAGAAATATCATACTACGATCTATTCGTAGGAAAAAAAACCCTCATTACTTCTAGGATGCTCACAGTGAGGTTTTCCATTAGTCTAAGTATACTGACGGCACGGGTTTCGACGTTTACGTGTGTTCATACAAAAGCGATTTGTATCTAGTTCAAGGCATAATTATAAAAGTAGAGAAATATGAAGAGAACGAGCCATTAATTAATCTGGATATGTGATGGAACAGATGTTCCGTTTTTGCACGGAACAAAAGCGTAAGGGTCTGTCTCACATGCTGCTTCACAAACAAGTAACTCACAGAGGATTGCCCAGTCCTCACTAAGAGGCTCGTGTTCAGAAACTGTCGAATCGCTAAATCCGCATAAATCTTTTTTTACGTGGTTCCAGTGAGATATCACTTAGGAGCCGTAAGGAGAAAAAACCCAGGTTTTCTGGCCCGGATCGGATCACGATCCGTGTCTTGGTGTTAGGACGGATCGTGATCCGTATTTCTTATTTTCGGAGCATGATCCCTAATTGGTAGCTTAGTGCTCCGATCACGATTCGTCATCCGTGATGCAAAGTCCACATTCCTGGATCAAAATCCATGATCCGTATGCTCGGATCATTATATCGTCCGGATCCCAACTTTCAGATCACGATAGGGAACCCGTGATCCGAAATATACAAGTGCTCGGATTGCGGATCGCTTTTACACTACGATGGATATTAAACGAGATTGTGCATTCCGAATTGCAATGTAGACGTATGGCTAGTCTGCATGCGTATAAGTACAGGGCTTTGCTTTATATCCTTCATGTTTTTAAGCATAAAATTTATTAACCACTTCAGAGACTATCGCTACTGAATTTGTTGTCTTTTGGCTCGTTTAATAAACTAGTCAGAAAGGTTTTCTCCAAATTTGTGATTACGAGCGCTTTCAGTGTTAATGGTTTAAAATAAATTTAATCGGAGTGTTTGTAAACACAATGGTTTGCTTTTGTTTCCTGATGTTTTAATTACGATTTACTTACTATTTACTACATCATAACTGACACTACCAAACCAAAGATATAAATCCATGGCACAGTAATCTATTCAAATACGACCTATTTTTCTAGAAGGTATATTACGACTCTGATAGGAAACATACGAGTGAAATGTTAGAATAATAAGTGCATTAGCAAATTGATAAGGTAACTGATCCGCGCTTATAGTTCGTATTATATTCTTCGTTTATTAAAAAATGATAATAGGCAAAAGACACAACGCATAAGGTCTTGAAGTGGAAGTCATCTACAGTGCAACCCACTTAACTGAATATCGGTTATTTGAATACTCCGCTCAATTGAATGAAAATATGACGGTCCCGATTTAAGCCCATTGGATTCAATGTAAACCTACTACTTTTTATTGAATAATGTGTAATTGAATACTCCGCTTTTTTGAAAAACTTTTTAAAGCCCCGCTGTCTACATAACAATGCTAAATAACTCCGTCTATTTGAATACGGATCTTTTGCAATAAGCTTTGGCCCCAGAAAGCCGCAATATTCCACGAAGCGCGTGAAAGGTCTTATGCCCCATTAACGGCTAATAACCCTTTTCCTTCACCTTTTACCTGTGATGACATACCAGTTAAGCCAATTTGCTAAGCTTAGGTTTAGTCGCAAAGTTACTGGAGTGTAGCAAGCGTGTCTAGAAGAAAAAACGCAACTTTGTCTCTAGCTCACCGTTTGCAAGTTTTAGACCTCCTAGAACAAAAAGAGACTGAATTCAGTTGATCAGCGATTCGGCGTTGCAAGCAATTGATGTCGTTCGTAGAGTTATAGATAAAACGGGATGTGAAGGTTATGAGCAGTTGTATGATTTTAAAAAAAATTGTACGATGCAAATGACAAGAACGAAAAACAGCGTTCAATCATAGATTTTTTTAAAAAAGAAGAATTGCTAAAGCTTGTCTAATTTAACTATTAATACACGAAATTAAAAATTTATTATTGTCTCCTTCAATACGCATTTCTTTGATGTTATATAGGCCACTCCGTATTTTTGAATACTCCGCATATTTGAATGTTGTCAGTCCGGTCCCGAGCCTATTCAATTAAGCGGGTTGCACTGTATATGAATTTACTATAGAAAGTCACAAATGTTACATTTGTCTATTTACACTACTCTTAAATTTTAAATGATTTACTTGGAGCTAGAAAAAAATATTGGAAGCTTGCTCGAGTTTACCTGACTCTGGCGAAAATTAAAATTAACGTATTGTTACTGCATGTTTATTCTGTGTTCTATTTCTCTATAAGGGTTTACTCAGATCAACAAGAATGATGACCACTAGTAATGGTGAAGAAGGAAGGAACACTTCAACCTAAAGCTAAATTCATCCGTTATCCCAGAACCGAAATTCTGCGAAAAAAAATGGAATACCAATAAAGAACAGTGCATCCCACTCCTGAAAACTGCAGTTGAACTTGCTCTTAACGGACCAAAACCAAGGAATTACTGGGCCAGACGGAGTAGTGTTGTCAGACAGTCTAAATTACCTTTGTAATTTGGCACAATCCGCTTTTGCTTTATAATTTGGGACCTCACGCTACAACTAGCCCACTAGCTGCTTCGAGGTACCTGTGTTATTATTTCCCGAATCATTCCCTTGATACCAACTACCTTGGGTACTATGCTAAACTTTGCCTCTGAAACATCAATGCTACAACACATTTTTGTTATGACTTGTGAAGACAAAATAACGAAACAAGCCTTTTTCAAAAAGGTAAATTATACAACCAGAATTCTCCAGCGGACGGAGTTTCAACAACTTTGATTCCTTGGACGTATTCAACGAATTCATGCCCCCAACTACTGAGTATGAGATTTCAAAGGCAAAAGTGACTAAGTCTCATCCCAGTGGGCGTGCTCCACTGCGCTACATCAACAATTTCGCAAACCCCAACACAGACTTCATGTTACGGCCAGAGAAAGACAAATCTTTATCGACACACCATACATTATAAAACGACAAGAAAGCTTCTGAACAGCCAACTGAGCATGTGGGGGACCAAAGTCAAATCATATGAATTCAAAAACGAATCATGATGTAAGAAGAAAAAAGATAGTAGTCATTAATGCCCTTCTAAGAGAATACGCACGCGATTTGCAATGAATTTCTACGGTACGAAAATAGCTTGGTGGTTGGAAGAAAACCATGGTATCCCTTGCTCCAGCTCAAAAGCAACTAAATTAACCTCGACCTGGATCTGAACCTTGACCTACCACTTAACAGCAAAGTCTGTGTAGTGAGGGACACAGCTGAGGAGTCGATTTCCCATATTGAGCCTTCTGAAAGTTTCTTCTTTCCTCACCACTGGGGATACTCCGTAAAGAGGGTGGTACCGACGTTGCAGTTTGGCCTAGAATGTATTCCGGAACTGTTGCAATAGAATAGTCAAAAGTCGCAGGCAAGTATGGTTTACGTTCTAGGATCTGTTTCAGATTTTCCGATGTACATACCATATGTTTATTTCACGCGTTGCTTCTTTCTGTGGCTCGTATAACGTCGTGCACGAACCATCGCCAGAGGTCGGAACAACGATTGAATCAACGGCGACATCCGCAATTGAAACTTAGAAAGGTAAACCTACCCAATGAGCCTTTAGGGGACACGACGTTGCTCCTCCTTGCCATCATCATGACCGAACCAGTGATTGGCCTAGGGTAATGTCCCAGCAGGTCAGTGAGGTCGAATATCCGGTTTTAGCCACGTGCCCTCAATGGAACTGAGCAAAAGGGTTCACACTTCTTTTTATAGAGGAGCTACACAGCATTAGGTCACTCTCACGGTGCAGTCTGTCGCGAGTACGTCTTCCGTTGGACACTCTGACAATAGAACAAGTGTTGTCGTATTTTAGCCAGTTGTCGAGATTTCGAGTACATAAATAGCCATTGGTAAGTCATGTCCATCGGCAATGTTTATTCTGTTAGCTTGGGGAGCTTCTCAGAATTTGCGACTAGAAACCCTCGGCTTTTTCTATTTTCTATTTAGCAACGTGTTGCCACTTGGTAAAATGGGTAGGCCCACTAAATGTCCATCCACTCCGTGCATGTTGACCTCTTAGTTCATTAATTTTGTAGTGAAACAAGCAAAGGTATCAAAAAGGGCACCTGCTCGATGTCGCGCAGACCGAGTTGGTCACGGTTACAAAACATGATAGCAACGGTGTTAGCTACCGAGGCGTGACACTTATAACACGTGCTCTTCTTGTTCGCGCGCTGAACAACTTACCCCCTTGCTCGCCTCAACTTGCCCCTTGCCCGTCACTCCAATTAACCATGGGGCACCTTTGTATTGTCCTATTACAACCCCTCTGATTAGTTGGTGCAGTAGCTGCGTAGCTTCTTCCGTGCCCTATTTTAACCCCCTCCACCAAATGTAATGCTCAGTTCCGGTGAATGAAACACTTGGCAGCAGTTACTGTCTGCCCCGCATTTTAGGCCAGGTCGCCTTCGTTTTATTTTTATTTTTTGCCGCAGTACAAGGGTAATAAGAAAGGTGGTGCTTCATTCCGAGCCTTATTGTATGTAGCGAACGGTGTGATAAGCAGCTTCTCTGAATCGTTGTGACATCTTCCAACAACGTTTCGCTAATATTGTTATTTTTTGTGTGTCTTTAAAGGTACCGTACAAGAAAATGATGAACAGTTCAGAAAAACGGGTGTACGCCTGTGGCCATTGCTCATATCATACTGACCGTCGGAACAATCTAAAACGTCACACGGCCACTATGCACGAGGCTAGTGCAACGGAACTTGAGTGTTGTGGTGCAAAGTTCATTAACAAATCCGCTTTACGACAGCACACTTCTTCGTATCACCGTCATGGATATGTTTGTGCGGTTTGTGGGCGGGTTTTTTGTCGTCGAGCCCTCTTACGACGTCACCACGCAGTCCATACCGGTATCAAGGAGTTTTCCTGCAGCATTTGCAGTTACGCGACTTCGCACAAGAGCAACTTGGACCGTCACATGAAAATCCACATCGAAGATGCTAGTTACGGTACTTCAGTGAGTTCACCGCAGGATTCCGAGTCACAAAGCGTCCCAAAGGAAGAACAGTCCGTTCCGATTCCCTATGCTACGGACCATACTAGACCCGTCTTTCACTACACGTTTCCTTTCCCAAAGTATGCAACTCCATGTTTTCTGGGGGAGATCTTGTGCTCTTACCCACAAACAAACTTTGCTCATTCCGCCGTGGCTCGCTCCTCTTCCGGTCCGACTCCCGAAAACTGCCTCAGCAGGCCAGTGAAAAGTCCACCGACTGATCCGTTGTATGTCTCGGTACCTTCACCAGGCAGCAGAGCATCTTCCTCGTTCATTTCCGGAAATAACCAGTTCAGTGGCACGGGTCGGCCTAAACTGAGGCATGCAATAGATGTCATCTTGGGTAATCTTTCGGAGACCGATAACCAAAGAAATACGACGAGACCGAGATCGCCGAGTCCTTATTGTTGCAGCAGTTCGGCATCTTCGTTACCCGAATTATTCAGCATGAGCCCACCAATGAGTGAAGCGACGTTGTCACCGAGTTCGGCTCACAACCAGTCACACATGTCTGGTGGAATTGTTACTTGTGCGGCTGAAGCTAAGTCAGCAGTTACTGCGGCAAATGCGATGTTAGATCATCCCATGATTGAAAATTTTGCGAGCTCCAAATTTTCGCTAGCGGAGAATTGCAGAACGGGTGAAGAATACGTTCATAAGAAATGGCGCGTGGCCAAACGTTTCCATCTCTCCTGAACGTGGAATCTTGTCCTTTACAAACTGTCAGACGCACTACTGTACCTTTAAAAGCAATTATGTTTTCTTTTAAGTACGTATTGAGGTCCTTTTGTCTGTTGCCCATCAGCAAAAGTATCGTTATTGACATTCTGACTAGTCCACAGATGCCGTATAACAATAACTTGCAACAACATTAAGAAAAACTTGGCGGGTATCAAGAATGACTATCTATTTTTTTAAATTTTTTTTTAAATTTTTCATATTAGAGTATTCGGAAAGTGCTTGCTTAAATTGCGTGACGCGTGCGGGATCCGTGATTATGAATACAGAATTATAACTATGATTGAGCCAATTTGGGGGTTTATAAGGGCGTTTCTTTATTCAGTGCTGTCCTTCGTTGATACGGATGATAGGGAAGACCGAATGGAAGCTGCTCCTCTCTGTCCATTTCAACGGTTGACCTTGGCGTAGGTTGTAAAAATCAACGTTCTTGGTCAAAAACTCATGAGGAAGTTGGTATTAAGGGGTAAAGAAAGAGCGGAAGGGACAGAATGTAGGACAATCCCCAAGAATGCAATCTACCTTGTCCCCAACGTCTTTAACGAGTCAGTTCTACATCTCGTCTCCATTGTGAGAATTTACCAAATGCGTGGACCAGTTTACTGACCAGAAAAAGCCAGTATTCATCACAGTTATACCTTCTTTTAAGAAAAAAAAACTGGCCATGATGATCAGCAAGAAGAACAGACAAAAAAGGGAGACTTCCGAGAATTGTGCTCGCCACGACTGTACGACCTTGAAAAGATTTGACATCGTAGGCACGTGGGCCCAAGGTCATGCTTTACTTGTCAATAAAGGGATGAATTTCGAGGTGAAAGAGCAAATCTAGCCCTGGGCTTTCTTGTAGGGTGTGACTCAAAAAGACATCATTTAGGGCTGAGACCACTGTCCCCTTTTTTTTGCGTATGGGAGTGACCTTACCGAAGCCAACGCCGTTTTATTTTGAATGACCTGTGACAGTCAAACTGGTGTTGCTAGGTCAATCCTTGCGACTCAGGAAATATGTTGAAAACGGTTTCCTCGAAACAATCGGTTACATAATCATACCACAAAAATTTACGTACCCAAAACGAGTTCGCACCGTAGGGGACGTGTCTTTCTTCAGGCAAGGCAGAGTTCATTTGGTGTAAAGGGGGTTTAACCTCTATAAAGTGTTTGTTTCTACTCGAGCTACGTGTAAGTACGTGTCCCCCAAACATCGAACTGGTATTAATACACTATTCGTCCGTTACGATGTCGGAGGCGAAGGATTATTCTGGGAATAGATGAGGTTCAAAGTGGAGCCTTTGATCACGTACGCACACCATTTCCATTATGGAGGCCGAGATAAATTTTATACTGCATAGTACGCAGTTCCGACAATCTTTAAGTTTTTGGAATAACGTGATGAAATTAAATTTATTTGAACCAACGGTTTAAAGCAATACAATCGAATGAGCATTTTCTTCATTAGTAGTCATTCATAAATGAACACTTAATTCTTCCATACCCACTTTCGTTGACCGACCGCCAAAACGACATACTGTCGTCGAAACCCTTGTCTAGAAGCTCAGTCCCTTTTTTTTCAACAACGTAGTGCTGCCGATTTGCCTCTCAGATACTTACCTCGGGTCTTTCCAAGAAAGAGTTCTCGCTTATGTTATACTATATGAGGTTCGTCCTGGGTTGGCGACTTGGTTATACCTCTGATTGTTTCATTCAAATTTAAAGCCCTGCACTGGAAAAAAATGAACGATCTTGCAGCTACCATGTGAGTCTTTTTGTATTGCTCCTGCGAAGAAAAACTTTCTTTTATTTAGCATTATTATTGATAAGTTAATGGCTAGAGCCAGTTGCTGAGAATTTCGCAACTAAAGCGTCAAAGTTTATTTTCCTGTCATGCCAAAGGTTAGGTGTCAGCTGGACTAGTCGGCTTTATACTTCGCTCTAAGTTCATGAGTATTCCTGTACGGTTACTTCAGAAATTACTTTTAAGTTCTTCACCCTGTGCTTGTATACTACGTGTTTATCTAAGCAGCGCGAATATTGTCTCCAGAAGTTGTACTGTGCATGGATTGTGACATTTCAAATGTATACAACGCGTATGTGGTAACCGTACTAATAGCATTCTCCCCCCTCCCTTGATCTAAGTGAGGTACCCTACACACATAAATATAGATAGATTAAGTAAAGTATACTCGCAATTTGATATGTTGAAATAATAAACAAGACTTACTTCAGAAAAGGGGATAAGATACCTGACCACTCTCTCGTACTTCTTCGTAATAATAAACTTCAAAGAAGATTTCACAAGAGGTTGCACAACGGTAGATTTCTTGAGGTACACAAAGATCATTCAGCTCCGTAAATAATGCAACTACTCCTTCATTATATTCACTCATTCGTCTTTCTTTTATTACTACATCATTCTTCTGGAGTTCACTCTGTCCTTTAGTGCATACGTAAAAGTGCTTGCGGCAAAAGGAGTTCGCAGCAGTAAGAACAGTGGACAGACGTTTGGACCATTTATTGCAACACTCGCGTCTTGTTTTATTATTGGACTTTTGTTAATTTTCGGCTTTTTGGAAAGTGCGTGTGCGTTCGTCTTTCTTTCTTTTCATTTTTTTAAAAGTCAATTCGTTTACTTCTTTGTAACAACTATATTCTTCACGGGGCTACCTAATCATTCGTGTATTTGCCTATTATTTGCTTTAGTTATTATTTGCTGGATAGGCGTCCTGGGTTCTTGTAAAAAAGCAGTGTTAAGCTTCTGTTGATGAAGGATTGGTTCACGTGCAGAGAACTATTTGCCTTACGCATCTAAACGCAGCTAGCATCTTAAAATCCATTATCGGCGTCTATATCGAAGAAACAAATACGTAATAAATTCCACCGCTACAACTAACTATCCTGCGGGCTTGACTTTCCTTGTGTGCTCTGCTAGCGTTTATGTAAGCTTTTCTTTTCTTAAAAAAAATCACGTTTCGAAACTTAAATGTAACGCCCGGGTCGACAGAACATAAGTAACTAGCTTGACAAGTGTTAAACTGACAACCCTTGAAATTTCTGTTGCTCAAATATCTATTTACACAACGTTAACTTTTTAAAGAATATGTAATTTATCTCAGGTATGCCGTGTTGAACACTATATCCCGTGAAACACGTGATTAACCAGCTCGTTGGATTAGCAAACATGATGCCAATCCTGTAGGAACATATGCTCAGTTTGTCAGTATGGGTTGTTTCGACGCGCAAATTTCTATTTGAACAGAAATAGAAATGCATTCGCTGTAGAGATCCGTGGTTTCTGTGTCCTGAATATATAAGTGACATTTCACAAGTTTACACCAACTCGCGATACTGAGGACAAAACATGCCGAGGGAAAAACATACAAACCTTCTGGAATTCTTATAGCACCTCATGTGTCCTCCTGATGTTTAATAAGGACGAAGGAGAGCACGCACGTATAAGGGATAGTTGCTCGTCTCAGTTCAGCTCTTCATAAGATTTGTCGTATGACTTCCGAGTATCCTACCTCGTCACTTTCAAATTGTATTCCAGGAAAAACTTAATGGCGTGAATGAAAATATATCGATATACAGTACAAAGAAAACCAATCAGCGGTCAGATTCACACCGCGAAATAAAGCTCCGGTGGAGTTAAAACGCATGTGCCCAATAACTGGGGCCAGGAATGAAGTATCATGGTCTTCCCTTTATTGTTGCAATTACTGCGTAAGATAGTTTTACTGCTGACTTCTGTCACGGTAACTTAAACAATACCGCAATATCTTGCAGTACCGCGTGGCATCAGTAAAATTGGCAAAATTGACCTTTAAGCCAGCTTAAACCACTTAGATGGACATGACGTCACTGCAAGATCTTTAAACCAATCGTTTGAGATCACGTGACATGGAAAAAAAGCGGTTCTTTCTGGTTACATTATTCGAAATCTCTCTACCTGAAGCCGAAAGTTCTGGTTAAGAAATGTTCATGAGTTGACCTAATCTGAATGAACCCTGATCTGACGCCTGTACGTTCGCTGACTTTTCTAAATGAACGGTTCCTCTGTAAGTACAGTGGAACCCAGATAATAGCAAGGGCCCGTGACCGACCCACCGGATTCCGATCTGGATTCATATTGTTTCGCCAATCGTCCAAAATGTTTTTCTTATCCTTTATTTTTGTGATAACCCTTGGATAAACAGAAACGTTTGTGCAATAGGACACTTGGATTTCATTTTTCCAATAGCCAGAGCTGCAACTCGCTCTTTTTTTCGCGAGCGCGCTCGCTCTTTCGCTCACAAGCCGTTAATCAAATCGTTATGCTTCATGGATAGATTCCGGATGGACTGTCCGAAAGTGACACTTAATGGGAAAGAGTACAGTTATTTTTATCTGATCTATATTGACATAATATGCTTAAGTTTAAGTACACCTGCGGAAGCAACATGATAATTAGCGAAAATACGTGCAGAGAAGTCAAGACACGTTTGCACGCACGGTAAGCGACGAAGACGTTTTTACTATCCGTTTCGATTTTTGAGCACGAGATGGCGCCGCTGTACGAGCGAAATTCACTTTGGTTCGCCCTCGCACAAAAATGAAAAGGGCGCGCTCGCTCGTTCGCTCGTGCCATAAGGAGCGTGCTCCTTGCAGCTCTGCCAATAGGCACAGCACTTCAACTCGCTAGGCAAACGAAAACGCTGTGCACTTCTCCTGAGACATCTTTTTAAAATACAGAACACATATAAACATAGAAGAGGAATTCGAGAACTGCGAAAGGTAAACGTTTGTTTCGTTCATGAAATGCGCTTAAATAAGAACTCCTAGTAGCTTATCTTGGAGCTTAGTTGGTTGTTATTAACCGGACCTATATATCCGTGTAAGATACGTAAAGGGGATTGAAATTACTTCTCGATGTGCGGGCTTCCTCATTAACCGAGTTCTTATAATCCGAGGTTAGTCTCGATTGTCTTAATGAGAGTGAAACGGGACTTGAGAATAACTTTGTCATTAAGCGGGTGTTCTCGCCATCCGAGTTGCTCTTAAGTGGGTTCCACTGTATAAGAATTACATGAGTACGCCATTTTCTGTGAAAAATAAATACAATCCGTTAGTATTAATGAGTTAGGTAATAGTACGTTAGGATAGTTTTCCCTTATTACCCTTAGCGGATCCGATACAATATAATAAGCCCTTTCCAATCAGGAGCATTACCAATCGGTTAGGGATCGTCCACAAATGGCGCCACCCAAAAATCGCGAATTTTTTACCCACCCACCCCCTCGGTCACCTACCGTCACCTTTGCCGTCACCCCACCCTCTAAAATGGCGCCATCACCTGGTTGACCCCTCTCACAAATTAAAAAAGGGGGACAAAAAAGAAAAAAAATAGGAAATGTTGTGTATTACACTAGATTTCCCATTTTTTATATATTTTACGTAATACGTAAAATTGGTTTGCACAAAATTAAAGTTTAGAGTTCAAAGCCGGCGTTACTTTCTTGCCAACCCCCTCCCACCCTTTCATCATCTCGCGTCATCTTTTACTGAACCCACCCACTCCCCGGGTGGCGCCATTTGTGGACGGCCCCTTACGAAGTGAAAGGTCTATCGCGAAATTTGAAAGCGAATTTCGCCAAATGAGAAAAATGTACGACTAACACATCTGAATTGTTTAGATGATTAGAACAATACTCTATTACGGAATCAACTGTATTTTAGAAAGACTTCTTCAACTCAATACAGAGCGAAATGGGCTTAATTGTAGAACTACAATGCCCGTTCTATCTTTACAAGAATTAAATGTGAGCCAAACTACAGTTAGCAGTGAAGGAACTGTGAGCATCAATATTTCGACATCTTTAATTGTGTTGTTCGTACGCTATTTTAAATAACAGATTGTTTCGAAGTTCGCGGTCTACCTTTTTACACGGATAGGGATTTGTTAAAGCTTCCAAGCCCTTCACCCCGTAGTGAAAGTAAATAAGTCTCGAGAGGCTTAATTTAGACCTGTGATTTGGCAAGTACAATTTTGTTTTGCCCATTAATGCACTACCATGAACAGTAATGAGCAAAAAAAAGCCGTGCTTGCCAATTCACAGAGGTCCAATTTAGCCTCTCGAGGCTGATTCACGCTTAACTGAGAAAATCAGCTCAGTATGGTTACCAATCCTCCTGGTTGGCAAAATAAGTTTATCTTGCTCATTGTAGTACAGACTTCTTTTTTAATAATCACATCAGCTGTGGCCATTTGAGACCGCGGTATTTATGCATGTCTTCTTCACAACATGGCAGAACAGTACCATAAATAAATGCTGCTACCATGGCAGAGAAAGGTAGCATTCGGATCTGCGAACATAGTTTGACGCCAACGTCTGAGCCTACAGGAAGAAGATTATCCAAGAATTAATAAAGACTTGTGTACTTGTGAAAGGAGCCCAAAAGTGGAGATGAACAGTGCTGACATAACGACAAATCTGCGCGTCCACAGGTCGGTTCCAGGTCATAATGGCCATGTTTACTTCCAGTACTTCATATAATGCAGAAATGTTGGATAAGACGCACCAGACAATAGGTCCTACGCTAAGAACACAGAACTCGCGTGACCCGCAACACTACGCAATCCTGTCGCGTGTACTGTGAGTGTACTAACAGTAGTTCCCACAATGGGCACATTCTTTGCTACGGATATGCTGCGTATAGAATTGGAATCGTTTGTTTGACTAGGTCTTTCATGCGAGTATTGTACGCTGCTTTGCGAAGAATAGTATGACACTCGAAATTCTTTCAAAATGTAAACAAAATTCTCTATTCTTAGAATAATGTGTATTATAATAATCCATCAAAATCTCTATATGCGTTTTGGGTGTCCATTGTCCATGAAATTCGAATTTTCCCGTCCGTGACTTCACGCTTCTCATGGCGGGATAAGGCCAGAATTTTGGAAATAAATATCTCTAGAACGGCTGGTCAGAAAAAACGGAAACAAAATTTTTTTATCCTTAGAATAATGTGTATTATAATAATCCATCAAAATCTCAATATGCGTTTTTGGTGTCCAGTGTCCTTTTAAGTTTCAACGTCCTACGAATGATGTTGCGATGGTTTATGGCGAGTTTAGCGACACGACAAACCTAAAAGTTAATATTATGCTTGTGCAGATATACTGAGCAATAAAAACTCTTTCCGGTTACTTAAAGACACAATCTTGACCTCTTACAATGCACTCTCTCCAACTCTACAAATATTGTAAGTAACAAAACCCAAAATAGTTCACATGCAAGGATTCGGTTATTACAAATTTTGACTTCTAAAAAAAGTGGGTCTTCCAATAATTTTCCATAATAAGTTATGGCTTTTTTCTACAATTTTCTCAGTATTTTTTTTTACTTTTCTTTATGTTTATTTTTCTCCATTCTCATTCTTGGTAGACGCAAAAATTAACAAGATCTAAAGAGTTTAGCCTAATACAAATTCGTTCTTATACACCAAAAACTCTCTCGCTACGAAATATCACAAAATCATTGAATAAATGTGAGATACCGAGTTTCAGATGCCGACTGGATTCAGTTTCGGGGGAGGGAGAGTTTTTTTTGCCAAGGTTAATAATAACGGAACCAGGAAACATGATTTTTTTCTTCGTTGGTAAATATACATTAACATTTCTCTTTTTCTTCATGGGTATACCCGCGGTAATTTCGAATTTTCATTGAGTTCAGCTGAAAGAAATCCCCTGTCCAGCCTCAAGTCCCAAATCCTTTTGATCCGAAAGCAATACATGAGGACGAAAAAAAAATAATAATAAAAAAAATCAAGCGCCAAAATCTCATAGCTAGAAGCTAATTTCCGAATTTGACTTGAAGCCCCTCCCCGCTTGCAAACATCGGTAAGAGTGTCTGAAGAACTGCTGTTCTCGAAACGACACCCCGAAAAGCACCCAAGCCAGCAAAGGTGTAAATGGTTTAGTTCAATATAAGTGGGACAAGAGGAAGAAAGCAGGGAAAAAAGCCATTACGCACGCTCAGCCAGCATTCATACCACTACTCGTATTTTTTTCTCCGTTTTGTTTTCTTTTTGCTAAGTGGGGTTATTCTCGTTAGACGAGAGATGGGGATGAGAGACAATGTTTCTTGGTAACCTTCTCTATTCAACCACAGGTGTGTGGTTTTGAATTCAGAGGCCTCGCCAAACATTGAAATACCCTCGAAAGAGTTCTACACTGACTAATCTTAAGCTCAAAACTACGCTTTCCTTAAAGAAATATATGGTAGGGGGAGCGATAAAGAAAACATGCAAAAACCCTAAAAGCGGAAAGCAATAAACCGCAACGATGCACATCCATGCTTGAATCTGACGCTATCCTAAGGGTGCGGGGGAAAAAAGCAAAAAACAACATCGAACTTGAAACGAGTTAAAATTCGGATGGGCCTCACAGCGTACACTTAAAAAGGGATGCCCGTCAGAAAGGTGGGTCACGAATCAGTTATTGTTGGGGAAAATGAATAAAAACTGGACACATCATCGCTCACAAAGCTACAGACATTAGTTTCACTTAAGAGCACGAAATTAAAAGTTTGCTTTGAATCTTTTCGACTGCGTTCGCAAAAAAGGGGGGCAGGATCCGCCAGGGTTATGCCACGCCCCTCTGTCAGTTACGTGGTTAACATTGGGGTGTCACACCACTTCCCCTTGGCCTGCTACGAACCCTGTTCGCTCCTGGACGACAGAATAAACAGCCACGGATTAGCTTGGATGGCGGGGGAAGTTGAAGTTTACTGTATATATGGTTTTGATCATCGGTCACTTTTATAGGTATGACAAGCGCAAACGGAAAGGAGGGAGATTGTAGAGTGCACGTTTACGGTCTTATTTCGTTTTTTTTCTTTAGCAGACGTCTTGGAAGCTAACGGGGAATTTGAAGGAGTCCAAGGGACGCTGGGGGAAAGGATCTACGACAAATGAAGTCTAACGCCCCAGTCCCAATAAAAGAGCGGAAAAAAGCAACAACGGTCGCCATGCACGGTTTTTTCACGTAGCAATACAGAGCCTACAACATGGCAGTTACGAAGCAAGTCTTTTCTCAATTAGTAGCCGATAACGCAATTTTTAACCAGCACGTTTCCCCGCGAGAGGAACCGAAAAGCAAAGATGGAAAATGAGGGCAGCTCGAAAAGGATTTCGTTTTTCACGGAAAATATCCCCTCTCCTTCGCATTGCTGAACAAGGATTTAGAGTGAAACGGCGCAGGATTTCTTTTTTTCTTCCTAAAGTCAAGTCTGCTTGGTTCTATATAATCTTATCCATTCATTTCTGGTTAAGGAGACCGTAGAGACCTTAAATCATTCACTCCTCCAGTCTTTCAACTTGACCCGGATGGCACTTTTTGATCACACCATGAATTTGAATACAAATTTCTGACTCGTTCTCACACATGCTCTTATTTTCTCCCTTGGAAAAAAAACACACTTTGAGTATAAAGGAACATTCCGCGATACACCACGACTTCCGAATAACCCCCCAAAAAAGAAAGAAAAGATTTAAGTAATCAGGAAGTTAAAGAGTCCTTCCGTGGGCTTTCGCTACCCAGCATTTACAATACGTAAAGAAACGGAAGTAAAATCTGGAAACTATCCGACAGTTCGAAACCGATTCTGACACGCTACTCCCATGTTGCTACTTCCTATTTTCGCTTAATCTAGTAAAGAGCGAAGAGTAGCTTTCTCACACCAAAGAATATTTTTCCATTTGCATTGTTGCCCTGTTCCACAGCTCATTGCGATTGTCATGGTAAACCTTTTCAGACCCAGAGCAGCAATGGAGGATTGTGAAAGAAAATCCAAAGTAAATTTCCCAGTATATAGCAACTAATCCTCAACCCCGATATGTAAAAAATTCGTTCTTCACTTTTTGTTGACTAGACAACAAAAGAAACGCCTCCCTAGATTTTGTGTTTGAAAACAGGCTTCTCCTTCCGTTACTGGCTATACTTTACAACGCATCTAGTACACAGGATACCCCTCACCTTTAGCTTTATTTTTAGTGGAATTGGAAGAAAAACAAAACAAGACGTTTTTCTAGACCTTTACAAGGTCCGTCCCCTTATTGGAGTGCGAGTACGAGACACGAAAAAAAGTAAACGCATCCTGTGCAAAAGATCTTACACTTCAAAACTAGTTTTCCGCGTAAGTGGAACGCCAGAGGACGTTCCTCGGTGCGGTATCCAAAGGAGAGTTCGATAACATTAGGCTTTCAAACAAAAACTATCCTTCTGAAGGAATGCACGATTTACTTTTCGACTGTAACAGTAAAGAAATCTTTCGCGTTTACGTTCTGCATCCGACGTGGTATCAAGTGAACAGTTACGTGTTTACTGGTTCCGAAAGAGTGTTAACTTTGGAGATTAAATTTTCCCCTTATTTTTCTAAATTGCTCGTTGCTAGTTCACCGGGAGCTTGTCTTTCAATCGCAAGATGTCGGCTCCAAATTCAAGTCAGCATAGCCACTCAATTACCTCTGCCGAGAAGCTTCACAAAGAAAAGTCAGGAAATAATCGCAACCAAAATTACGGACAATAAACTTTTAACCTAGGTCTTCATCAGAAGCAACAGTCTCGATCGCCAAGGAGAGAATTGTTAAAACAAACAAGAAATAAAAAATCTTCTTAAAAAAGGCCCTTCATAACAATCTGAGTAAAAACCGTGGAGTCTTTACAACCGAACAAACGGACTTGGTCCGCCACCCTGATTTGCCCAACACTGGCCTATGTCAGGGGAAAAAGGAATCCTAAAAGACGACAGTTGAGAAATCCAAGACAGAAACAAGAAAAAGGTCCGCGTCCTTCCCTCCCAGTCTTGTTCACGTTTTGCCGTAATTTTTGCCGAACTCGGATGGGACACATTTGATTGCAAATTTGGCGTGTAAAAACTAAAAGGTTGGATGGTCCATGCCACTTTCTCCAAGGTCACCATTGCGAATTGCACTCCCAAACGTAAAGTTAAGTCTTGTTTTGCTCGCTTTTATGCCGCCAAGGTTCGCGATGAAACAAATGCCACGCTTGGTTTGTCATCGTGCACTGGGCGCTGGACGTACTGCTGCTGCTGGTGCTGCATGAGAGACGCAGGTGGCAAGGAGACGGGTATGTGGTAAAATTTGCAACGATGCCGAAAACACTGGCCCTTAACGGCATCTCGACAAACCGTTACCTTCAAATCCGTCATATCCACATAATCTATCAGAGAAAGAAAAAAAAAACTACAATGAAACTTGCTGGAAGATGTTATGAAAACCAAAGTTACCAACTAACACGTGGACGAACTTGCAGGCGCAGCGTTTACATTCTCCATATTTAAAATCGCGGCATACCGGGAGGGTGTCCAGCAACTGCAAATGGCACAAAAGGAACTGGTTTACTTGGATGGGTCCTCCAAGGACTTGGGCAGTAATATAATTTGTTAATTCAAGATATAGAATTGGGAAAATGCTTTCTACAAACTTTGTCGCTAAATCAAACCTGATCAGGGATCAGAATTTATGCAATCTTCTTTTTCTCGTCACAATGGATAATAAATGCAAAAAGCTTACCATGGCCAAGCTTCTTCAACAGTGCAGATCATCGCATCCCAAGGCACGTGCAATGAATCAATCAATTGTTTTCAAGCGGCATAGTCGGCAAAAACAACAAAAAGGCGGAGGGAAGGCGACGGATTGTATATACTTGGGGTTTATTCTACGTTAGAGCATTCCAGGTACGGAAAAACAACAACTAAAAAAACGTACAGGCGACCGCAACCCAAAGGAGATGCAACCAGAAAAACAAAGCGCGCTCTGGGAGGAGTCAAAAGGGCGTGACCCCCCCAACCCCGCTTCTACAACAAGTGGGCGCAGAGAGACAAACCCATAGGTATACGAGAACTTGCAACAACTTAGGTCTAAGTCAACCACTCGCTCTAAAAATCTATGAACGACTTTATTGGTGGGGCAAAGGGGGAAAAAGTAAAGTGTCACGAATGGAACCGGTTTCTACGACATGAAACGAGAAAAGCTAATCTGTAACTAATCTGCCTCGGCTCCCGAATTGCTACCTAAGTCTTACGCTGAGCTGTCCTGGGCCCCAAGCTAGCCATGAAGTAATTCGGACTTGATTGCTCCCACTTCAGTCACTACAAGGCACTGGACTCGCAAACAGTGCGTTTTATTTTTACTATACCTGTCCGTGTTCATCCGTGTACTGGACTGAGTAGGCGTTGTTGGGAATAGGCACTCCCACGCCCAACATCCAAGGTGCTGATGTAGCAGCTGTTATTTTTGTTACGTGCAGGTAGAGCATCCCCAGGCATACGGAAGGGACGGGTCACCCAAGCCACCAACACCACACAGTTCCATGTTACGAGCACAGAACGAAACGGCATTCCGGAGGGTTTTTAAAGGGGTTACATGAGGATCGAGTGCATGGAAATTTCGTGATCGTGCAGGACAATTTTCCCCATCGTGCACAAAGCGGCAGCATGCGGAAGAATTACAGAAGACACAAAAATTAAGTACCCAAAGGCCATGCACACATTCTTGGTTAAACCTTAAGATCAAGCATTGCGGGTACTGTACACGCCATATTTAAGAGCTCCCTATCGAGCAACAAGCCATTCCATTGGTTCCCAAACGACAATAACATCAATTTTGTTTGTGTTGAGGCATGAAAGTCGCCTATACTTACAAATTCCCATCTTGGTCATACTCCGAATGCAGGAGTAATACCGGAGCTGAGAGTACATCACACGAGAGCGAGAAAAAGACAGGGAGGAACAAAACTAATTAAGAGGGTTCAGGGAGCTCGGGATTCAGGTCATAGTGGTCGCTTCTGCGATAAGAAACGCACACGGATGATTATTGGCCCATCATATAAAATTCAAAAACAGAATCAACGTCACGTGTTTCATAGAAACCTTCTGTCACTTGTAATATTTTTTTTTTAAAGGCTGAAATAAAAGCTTCCAAACCAAGCGAAACGGCGAGAAGAGCACTGTTCAAAACGGGTAGCCATTCCCAAGTCACGAAATACCGGCAGATGCAAGACGCGATGCCAAGGATTCAAGCACTACTACCTTTTTACGTCTCGTCTTTCTTTTGGGACAGAATGATAGCACAATATTGCGGCTTGATAAGTAAACTGATCTATAAAAAGGCAGAGAGGCGCAGTTTCTTTGTCGGGACGACGCAGACAAGAGAATAGAGGCTGTGGATGTAAAAGGTACGAAGAAACGCTGAAAGGTTAAAGCAAAGGTGTACGAAACGAGAAGAAAAAAGCCAGGTCGTTGGGGGATGATAAAACAGGGAATGAGGGATCACACGTGTTTCTATGCGCAAATAGCAACGCTAGCAGAGGCAAAATGGCAAAAATACGTGGCTGGCTTCGGCGAATATAGGCGATCGCGTAAGTTGGAGCGTTCTGATATGATACATCGTATCTATCAGCAGGAAAAAGAGCGCAGAGTATAATACCGACAGAGGCGCGGGAAACTGAATAACAAGCCATTAAATTGAGAAAACAAAGTCATGCAGTTTCACAAGCTGATTATTATTAAAAACAAGTACATGAAAAGGGGGAACTGGGGGGAGGGGGTTTAATAAGAGCTTATCCTAGGAAGAATTAATGAAGAAATGAGACAATAGTATTTGTTTTAGAGGTTAACGACTCAAACTATAATGAAATAGGTAAGAGAGGAGGAGTTTGCACACAGTACATCCAACAAAGTGGCTGTTACACAACCAAAGTACACAAAAAAGCTACTAAGATAGCCCCCACATGTCTGACTTTTTTTCCATTAACACAATAAAGTGCCACCAAGGGATGGGGGGAAAGAGGACGCTATTCCAGCTCAAAATATTGAGTCCTACAAGTCCCTGGACAAAAAACCTACTAGCAGGGCAAAGCGTTCGACGCAGAAACGCATTACCATCTTTACCAAAATATATTTCGAAAAACCACCGTCACCTCAAATAATCATTTTTCTTCTGCTATCTGAAAGAGATTGAACTAAACACCCCGTGTTATATTGATGGGTTCGCAATAAATAAAATGGTACTATGGAAAAGAGATAAGCGCTTCGAACAAAAAGATAGCGAGAAATTGATTGTACAACGGCATCCTAAACCAACAATAACACAAAATGTGATCTAATATGAAAGGCGTCAAGCTAGGAGAGGGAACTGTCGATGAAGAAGCGAGCAAATGGTATACGAGATGTCAAGCGTCCAAAGTTCAACTACCACAAATCAGTCGCTACTCATCCCAAGTTGACATGCAACAGAAGAAAGAAAACCAAACCAAGACAGCTTTGTATGCAACTGAAACATTGTCTATTTCTGCAATATGTAAATATATAGGGAGGCAGTTTTGGGGGGCAGGTTCAATTGTAAGGGGAAACACATGGCTTATAAACCACTAGGTCGTGGAGGAATTTCTCTTCCGTGACTCAAATCACTTATAAAAACGACAGGCAAAAAGTAAATCCAAAGCTAGCACTGGGCCAAAAAAGTAAAAAAAAATGGTAACAACCCAAAACCAATAAAATGCAAACAAGCCACAACAACGTAAAATTTGCAACTAGTGTGTCATTCTAATACATGTTATTTTTCTGGCTACTAAATATAAAAAGGATCAAAACCCATACAATATTTTTTTGCGACATGCTGGAGCAGCATGGATGTTAATGCAATGTACGTCTGAAGTTCCATAAGGAATGCCACAAAAATATTGGTAAAACAAAAAAGGGGGAATTCAACGAGAAAAAGCGTCTTGCTTTCTATCGCAAGGAAGGTCTAGGTAGGGTAGAAGAAAGGCATAAATGACAGATAGGGTTGAAGAATAAAAGCTTTTCACATAAAAATGACTGGGATTTGTAAACTCCCCCCCTTGCCAGCTACGAATTCTATGAAACGCGCAAAGAAATGGCCATTCCTTGGTACATGCAGCGAAACGGGATTAAGGAGTATTGGCGCACACTGCAGCTTATAAGAGCGGATGACACGTCCACCAACCAACCCCCTTCTCCTTTCGTTACACGAAGACAAGCGAAAATTGGGTATACGAGGGAATCAAGAAGAGAAAAATAGTCGGCATCTAAACTCCCTTCAAAGTGCCACACTGTTACCAATAGAAAACATACAACTGTATGGAATGACAGAAAGCTAGAAAAACGCGTTATCACCAGGGTTATCTATCGCATTTGATACAATCAATCCCCTAAAAGCGAATGTAAATATTTCCTTAAAGTTTGGTCATTCCTGTGTCTCTTTCATTCCTCTTCCTGGTCTTTTTACACACACTTTTTTCTTTTTTGCACTGATAAAATTCCAGAAAATGGGGATTAGGGATGGTTTTCTAGAAAAAGTCTCCAACACATCCATAACAACGGAAGCACCGCCGTTCACTCCGTAACAAACTTTGGCAGTAACACCTATCCTTCTATTATTCGCATATAGCCATTCTTTTTGCCATCAACAAGACATACTAATCGAACACACCTGTACATGACAAGCTCGGTGACCGCGATACAAAACTGAACGTTATCCTGGCCACCACCAGCTCCATCCCCCTTCTCTCGCTTGTTCACTTTGCGTGACTAGCTCACTTCCAACTCCCAAATTTGTCCCTCTAGTTTAACCTAGCTTACCTCTCTGCTAAGCATTAAATCGTGCGCATTTTCTTATAGGGCTGAGGCAGTCCGCTAGCAGACGCCATAGCGGCTGCTGCGGCTGCCGCACTCGACATCCCTACCCCACCTACCCCTCCCGTTACTGACCCACCCGGAACTCCCAAAGTCATATACTGCGACGGAACCATTCCCGTCATCCCGCCAAACTGCAGTCCTTGGCTTGCAGCGGCTGCCCCGTACAGAGCTTGCATGCCCTGGGCACCGGGAAAGTAGGGATGCCCGGCAAACGGGTTCCCCGCTCCGCCGGCATGCAGTCCCGCGAGTCCAGGCAGGCTCGAGAAGCCCATGCCTTGTCCCGCCGCTGCGGCCGCGGCTGCCATGCTTTGAAAACTCGGGAGACCTACGGCCGACGCGTTCGAAAACCCAGCCATGTTGGCCGCAGGAAACGGACTGCCCGCACCGCCGGCCGCTAGACTGGCCGCGGCATACGCCGGGTGTAACAAGGCTTGTCCGGCTTGCGTATTCAACAAGGCCTGATACGGGTACTGCAGCCCGGCGGCCATCGAGACCGACGGGTTGGCCGCTGCTGCGGCCGCGACTGCCGCGGCCGCAGACTGCTGGGCTTGTTTGTTCAACGACACGCCGGTGTACGCCAAGGCCGACAAGTTGGGATACGCAAAGCTGGGGACGGTCATGCCGCTCGAGACGGTGGCGGGATGCGTGTGTGCGGCCCCTGACATGGAAGAGAGCGAGTAGGTCGCTGACGAGGACGGAAACGAGAACGCGAGCGACGACGACGGGAAGGAATACGCCATGGACGACATGGCCCCTAACGAATTGACCAGGGCCGACGAGACCGAGGGCTGCAAAATTTCCCGCTCTCGGGTGGGCGTCGGGCATTCTCGTTTCACGCCGCCGCCGCCGGCGTAGGGCCAGGCCAACAAGTGGCTCGTTTCCTGGCTCGCAGAGCCTGCCATGGCCGTGTTCTCACTCGGGCTTGGATGCTGACTGGGCTCTGAGCTACTCGCAGAAATAATGCCCGTGTCGAGTCCGCTAGCGGTGCTTCCGTTGATGAACTGCGACGAGGACTGGGAAGAAGCATGGATGGTAACTGAGTTAGGGCTACTGGAAGATTCGTTATATAAAGAAGAAACAGAGGAAGCGGGGATAAGAAGCTCGTTCGTTTGGGGGTTGGTTATTGTAGGTGCTGCTGCTGTTGCTGCGGCAGAGGTGGCAGTGCTACTAGTAACCCCTCCCGCAGAGGGACTAACATTGTTGCTGTTGTTGCTGTTGGTACTAGCGGTAGCGGTAGCAGGCGTAGCAACGTGAGGTTGAGTTGAGGGGTACTCACATGAAACGGGAACGAAGGGCTGCTGCAATTGCATGATGGCCTGGGCTTGGGCTTGGTGGTAAGCAGCAGCGGCAGCAGAAGCGCCTGCGGCAGCCGCCGAAGGTTGGTACACCGGCAAACCCGATTTGTCACCGGCATTCCGCTTGTAACCTTGCACCATACCCGGATACGCCTATAGAAACATACACAGAAAAACAAAAACACCATATAAGCCCACGGTGTGTAAGGTGATGGCCCCTCCCAATCGACACATGGAGCTTTTTTTTATGCAAAAAGCGGATTAAAGGGGGCCAAATGTCAACAAATCCATCAATGCGCTTTTATTCTCCCGACTGAGCGAGAGAACACGGTAGCACATTACGCTTGACACTTCCACAATCCAGCCAACAATTAACAGCATGGTAGTTACCTTCCGGTACCTGACATTCACACACGTTCATGAATCTGACGACAATGAAAAAAATAACCTCACGTAAAATGAGCCTTTTATTGTCCAAGCTTTCAAACCTATTGACGTTTTCAAAAGCGAGGTAGCTATGATAAATCTGATCCATGCTCTTCCTCTAAAAAACACGTGACGTGCAATGAGACACAATGGACGTTTGCTGATGCATGCAACTCGATGGTCAAACAATGCTCAAAAATTCTCGTTACAGTGTTAAAAGGACGCTTTTCCCCCCCTATGTACTAGCAGTAACATTTCTTTTTCTAAAAGTATCTAGCAAGATGGAATACCAATATTTCTTCTGGTTGACTCCTGTCCCATTCTCGGGGTCTCTTCCTGGTAGCCACATTCTGGCCCTCGACTGAAAGGACACTAGAAGTAGTGGCCGTCACGGCAGTAGCCATCGTCGGGGGGCAAGAGGCGATCGGCTATTAGTAGACAGTGGGGCAGGCAGAAGAGTAGGCAGGCAGGCAGGCAGACAGGAAGGCACGTACGTTATGAAGGCAGGCAATTTCGCATCAACGATTTCAGGCAAGCAGCAGCCAAAGCAGCCAGGCAATAAAACAGAAAAGAAGAAAGTAAAAAAAAAAGAAAAAAGAAAGAAAAAAGTCAAGTAAAATTAGAGAAAATAAGAGATACTCATAGTTCGAAACTCGTCTATCGGTGAACAGAACCGTTCGTCTCGTTTTTTTTTCTCGCTTGAAAATCAACATGCTGAAGGAGGAAGACCACGCCAGAAGGATAACACAGTGTGCGGACAAGACGACGAATGAAGCAAAGCACAAGGTATCCATAACAATGCCACCTTGTCCTTTGCTAAATTCAGCAAAAAAAATAAAAAAAATTGAGCTAACCTTTAGCTATAACAGTATCGCGTCAGTAACCACTTCCCTAGTAAAGCGTGGGTCCCCCTCCTTCTATGTATTGACAGTGTACCCACCCCCCAACATCTGGAGTACGAGTCAGCTCGTTTCTGCAAGGGCACAATACTTTGGCCGAGACAGGTTACGCGTTTTTAATGCCTTCGTAAAAACCCTTTTAGCACCTATCAACGTCCTATGTTGTCACGGCTTCATACCAATATTAGAGCACAGCAGGGTGCGACTGGGTCGTTTTTGAACATTTCTGCCCCTATTGAAAGCCGCTCTTCCGAACGTTAACAGTCACAGCCAGTACGTTGTGTTTTACAATTTTAACTAACTAAGGATCAAAAAATCTCTACGACTTTTTCTCACAACGCCCTTACATTGGCCTAGATACTAAAAGTTAAGAGCTATGAGGTGGTTGATAATGAAGCCGCGAGACATCAGTGGACGTTCTACCGTCCACCTTCATTTGAGAACTTGGCGCTTAGGCTGGCATTGGGGACGGGGGAGGGGGTGATCAAGCATATCAAGTGAATACTCCGTCCGGGGATGGAAGTCTATCCCCCAAATGAAACTGAAAGCCACATCGAGCATAGCACCGAGGAAGTGAGCATTCCCCCCGAGCCAAACGTGCAAACGGAGATGCCTTGCAAAGCGAAACAACTAGAACACAGCGAGTGGGTCGGGCAAAAGGCTGTTTTCTTGCAACATTCCATGTCTTTTGCCCGCTGGGGTTGCTATACATGGTCTTTTGTCTTTACCGGGATGTTAGGGAGGGCGTGGTGATGGTGGTGCGAGTGGCTCGTCCTTTGCTGTCGTTGTAGCAGAGCGGCATGGAGGTGGGGCGGAGGGTGAAAGTAGCGGCAAGGGTCACGACTGCAACGCCCACGCATTGCGTCCATGCACACGGTCACCACAGGCAAGTGGACAGCCACGGCTGTCGTTGTTACGTCTGCCACGGTAGCAACAGAAGTAGTAGTAGCAAGAGAAGGAGGAGAAGAAGAAGCAGCAACAGGAGAAATGGAAGCGGAAACTAGGGACGTGCCACCTCCGGGTCCTGGACCACTGCCGGGTTCCATGCCGATCAAACCCTGAGTTGAGTGGGAGGCGGTGAAGCCCGCAGGTTGCATCTCGATGACTACGCCTTCTGGCGGGTGCGCGTAGCGACACTCGCTTTCCGGCCGACGGCAAGTACCGCGCTGAAATTCGCGACACACCTGCGGGCAACGAGACGGAACACAATGGGTTGGGGGGCGAAAATTTCTGGCTCAACTTGCACATCTCTTTGCTCCCCTTTTAAGACACCCCGTATACACACCCGTCTTTTGGGCGAATAACATGGGGGATGGTTTCTCACTAATCGTTCGGTAAATTTCAAATAAATGTTGACAGTAAAGTTGTTCTTATTGATATGTAGTGCACATGTTTGAGACTTTTTAAAAATATGATTTAATTAAATTTGAAAACTGTAGGAACATTTTGACACATTGTGAAAAATTTAAAACATTTCAAATCTCGCTTTCTTGTGCAGTAGGTATGTTTCTTCTTTATTTTTTAGTGAAAGCAAGATTCAAATCGGGCGGGTAGTTTTTACGAAATCATGACTAGAATTCCCAAATTTTAGTAAAATGATTTCGTAAAAACTAATCGTTCGATTTGAATCTTGTTTTCACCAAAAAAATACAGAAAAAAGATACCTACTGCACAAGAAAGCCAGACATTAAATTTTCGAGTATTTCAAAATGTGAAAAATTTCGCCTAGAGTTTTTAAATTTAACGTCAACATATTGTAAAAAAATCTCGATCAAGTACACTAGATATTAGTAAGAAAACCTTTACTGTCAACATGGATTCGAAATTGACTGAACCATTATTGAGAAACCATCCCCCGAATTCCCCATGTTATTCGCCCATAAGAGGAGTGTGTATACTGGGCCCTTAACCCCCCCTCCTACTCTTTTTGTCCATACTAACTGTTTTTCACGGGCTACTTTCCGTTAGAAACGTTACTTTCGCACCTGGCTCGACCAAGGCGGGACACGAAAAGCAGTCTAAAAAAAAACTGCTCTTGTGATCCACTCGAAAAACGGAATGCCCTAACGAGGATCAAGTGGTTAAACTGCTTCACCAGTTCAGCTAACGGCTGCCACCAGTGAAGCCTAACCCCAGGGTTGTGTTTAGACTCCTGCCACTCCTAGCATTGATGGCTCGTTAAGAAACGGACGTTTTACGAGCTCGGGAACGGCCGAGCTACAGCAGGGAGCGCCCCCGGTGGTCACTGGCGACCTAAGGCCTATTCACACTTACGATACCAGGGTTTCATGAGCACTAGCGTTTAACGGCTTGTTAACCCACGACAGTGCTGACGACTTTCGTGAAATAATATGAACAACGGCTTGATTACCAATACATCGTAGGTACGAATAGGTTCCCAGTAACGCTAGCCCTATCCTTCGCTGCTTTTATGCGCCCCCTTTCATAAAAGAACAGCCCATAAACCAGGCACAGGGGTACAAGTCGGGTAACGCCCCCAGCGGTTACTCAGTGGGGGGCTACTCACGTTTAGGTCGCAGTACACGCGACGTACAGTACCTTCTTACCTCGTTTCTTACGCAAGGCAAGCGGATCACACAGGAAAAAGAATTGCAGAAAAAAGGCGTCTAAAAAGGACGGTGAACGCTCCCCCCTCCCTCCCCCCCAACGCCAGAGCCTGATTTGTGCAAATCCATGCGAAATCCCCCCCCCCAAATGGCGAATCGGTTCTATAAGGAGGAGCTGAGCCAGCAGCCGAGGAAGCAGCGCAGCAAGAAGGCACAGAGAAAACAACCCATGGTAAGGGGGTTTCTCAATCAGAAGACTCTGTTCCCCCTTTTCGAGCTTTGCCCCACTCCGTACAATTTTTTTAAGTAGCGTCTCCCAAGGAAGGAAGGAAACATGAGAAAAAGGGGGTCTTACCTCGATGCGATCCGAGCGCTGCATTTTGGTGGTGGGGGCAGGGGCGTACCCCATCATGGAAGATACTCCTTCAGGCCCCACGACTTGCAACATGGCTGGTGACGCGCCGTACGGCGAGTAGGCGCTCTGGGCGGTCAGCTGGGGTATACCGGCGGCCGCCAGGTACGGTGCTGCAGCCTGCATAGGCACCACGTGATGATGAGCGAAGCCTCCTATACTGCTGGCGCAACTAGTAGGCTGCGGCCAGACATTCAAGTTTTATCTTTACAACTTGCACAACAAACCGTACGAAAGCAATATCACTGTAAAAACGGGCACTCAAAACAAGCACTATGGAGAATTCGAAATGATCGCTTGATGCTCAAAATGATCGGTTGATGTTCAAAAGGAGTAAGTCCTCCTCAGTTCAGCGGCACGAGTGCGCTGCAGTCGGGCTTTTCGAACGTTTCTGTCCTACGGGACGCCTTACGCTGTCAAGAAATTCATTGTTAGCCAGTGGCGTGCGGTATGGTTTGTCGATGCCATTCTTTTCGACATTATACTAGTTGACTTTTGTATGAATTCTGTTTCGTGATTTAAGCCAACGATTTTACAACAATGAGCACAAGATACTGTTAGTAGTTGGAACAAGAGAATTTGGAACATCTTCATCGGTTGTCGGCGAAAGAGATGTAAATTGAGTGTCATGTTTTGAGTTTTTGTAATTTCTGTTTCGTGTTACTTCTGTTTTTTTTTGTTCTGTGTTATTTCTGTATTGGTTCTGTTTTTTATTCAGTGTCATTTTTGTGTTTGTTCTTTTGTTGTTGTTTCATCTATGTATGCCATTTTTGTATTTTTGTTGTTTTCTATTTATTTATGCCACTTTACGGTAGTATTTTGTGTCTTATGTTCTCATCTTTTGTGTGTTCTGATATTCTTGTGCCAATTTCGTGATTTTTGGTGATTGTGTGATTCTGTATTTATTAACTTTACATTGTTACTTGTAAAAAAATACAGCTTATACGTCCTTCTTTTAAGCATGCGCCTCTTTTTTTAACCTCGGAAACTGTTCATTTTGAACGTTTACACAGCCCCTTTGAGCACACGCCTGTTGTTTTGAGCCTCGGAAACCGCTCATTTTGAGCGCTTACATATAGCTCTTTTGAGCACACGCCTCTATGTATTTTTGAGCGCAACAAGCTACTCTACTGGTTCCCGTAGTTTTGAGCATCGGTTTGCGATCATTTTGAGCGGATTTTGTTTACAGTGATCTTCAGACCACGCGTACTTAATCAAAGGAAAGCTTATAAAAACCCAGAAAAAAATAAACGCTATGGAAGGAGACCGTTTTGACGACAGACACAGCAAGCCAATTCTAAACAGAAACTTGATTTTCTTTTCGCATCCCAATAAGAGTGAAGTATTTAAAAAATAAAAATTAGGAAAAGCTAGGTTATCGATAGAAACCTCCCAAATTAACCAGGGATAGAGAGCCAACTTAATAAAACCAGTACTCACGATTGTTTGCATTTGACCAGGCAGAATGTGCTGACCAGGACTCATGCCCATTTGCAACATGAGCGCATTTTTCAAGGCCAGATGATTCCGCCCGTTAATGAGAAGTTGGTCTTTAAGGTGCTGAGGCGGATGGAAGTATTTGCACGGAGGCTTCTCGCGGTTGCACCTCCCCTGTGAAACAAGAACCGTTGAAAACATACGGTGAATTCTCCCGAGCCTCTTAGCACGGTAAAGTACTTCATCACATCGTTTCCGATACACAAACTCGTTCGCCTAGCGCCTTTGATTCGCTCCTCCCCCCAAACCCCCTTTCTCGTTTAAAGATCTAATGAAGAACCGAGCACAAACTTAAGGAACGCACCAGAAACGCTAACGAGATTATCAGACAAGAATAAAGGAGCAGAAACGGACGAGAGCTGCTCTATATCTCCACGTGTGACTGGGTGCGTCATAATAGGCAAAAAGGTCGAGAGTAGATGCACTTCCGGCGCAATCCACATAAGGGTCCCTTGCGGAATTGCTTCTTAAATAAAAGCCTACTGTACAATGTATGCCATACGTTTCCTACATTCCCTCGCCACTATCAGTACTTTAGCTACCAATGTCACGAAGAAAAAGAATAAACCCATCGGACACGCAGAACCAATAATGTACGCATAATCTTTCCTTTCGTTTCCCCTTTTTTTTCTCTTTCATGGATTCCGAAGGGATGAGACAATTCCCCCGAGGAAAAGGAAGCTCGTGTCTGGGGAATTACATACCGACCTATGCTTCCCCTCCCGAAAAATATAAAATACGGCTTCCTTCACGTCTCCACCAAATGAAAGAACTCGTCAGCTCGGTATTCGGTATGGGGTGAGAGCTATAGCCCTTCTCCTCGACAAAAAAGCAGGAGCAAGTAGCACAGCAAAAAAGCACTGGGCTATTGTGAATGCGTCTCTGGTGGCAGCCGCGGAGCGTCCGGCCCTTCTTTGCTACGGCTTCTTTCGTTCTCTTGTCCTCACATCGTGCGCTCAATCCTCCGCTGGGACCTAAGACGTTGGTGGAATGCCTAAACAAAATCCCGACCCTACCGAAGCCCCTCCTTTCTCCACTGAAGCTGAAGACTCCTATTTCTACCACGCTTCCGAGAAGTGTCGAAGCCTATGACGTTTCGGACGAATTCCGCGATAATCGTGACGCTAAGTGATACGTGTGAATGAGCTACACTGTAAAAAAAATATTTAGAGAATTTACAATGATTCGTTGTGCAGCAAAAAAATACAAGGACTTCACTGTGAAAATACTTACAAAACTGATTTTTTAACCACGAATTTGCTGTAGAAATACATTTTAAAAGTGTTTTTACAGTAAAGTCCTTATAAGTTTTTGCTGCAATTGTAAATTTAGTTTTTTTTACAGTGTTCACTTAAAAAAATTACAAAGACTCCTATTTCTACCACGCTTCCGAGAAGTGTCGAAGCCTATGACGTTTCAGACGAATTCCGCGATAATCGTGACGCTAGTGAAACGTGTCAATGAGCTACACTGTAAAAAAAAAATTGTGAATTTACAATTCGTTGTGCAGCAAAAAAATTACAAGGACTTCACTTAAAAAAATTACAAAGACTCCTATTTCTACCACGCTTCCGAGAAGTGTCGAAGCCTATGACGTTTCGGACGAATTCCGCGATAATCGTGACGCTAGTGAAACGTTTCCATGAGCTACACCGTAAAAAAAATATTTTGTGAATTTACAATGATTCGTTGTGCAGCAAAAAATTACAAGGACTTCACTGTAAAAAATACTTACAAAACTGATTTTTTTTACCACGAATTTGTTGTAGAAAAACATTTTAAAAGTATTTTTACAGTAATATCCCTATACATATTTTGCTGCCATTGTAAATTTAATTCTTTTTTACAGTGTACTGTATACATTATGAATAGCCTAATGTCTCCAACCTAAAAGAGAACAACGTCAAAATGGGAACTCCCCAGTTCGAACAAGCAGCAACAAAGCGTCAGAGTACGATCCTTACCAAGTTGTGCATGTAATAATCCGGGCCTATTGATTGCTCATTGGAAACTGGCGCTCTCGTTTCCAACCTGCAAAAGTTAGGAGAACTCCACGGTGAGCTTTCCGTGAGTTACGAGCTCCTCTCCCAAAAACTTGCGAAGAGAACCTGTTGTACGTAACGAGTACTGGCAATCCGTTCTAAATTTATGTCATGACGGCAGCAGGCAAACTTCAACGCGACTCCCACAAGTTGCCAAGTTTGCCCCCAGAAAAACGGGGCGTTCAAAGCAACGTTGTCCCATTAGTGTAGAGGAAACTAAGTGTGCTTGAAATATTTAGCCCAATCTGTCCCCCACTAATGCCAAGTCTCCCAATTGCCTCTCTTGTTCGGCGTCGCGTTTTCTGCTCCCGTTTCTTTTATTCTTGGCCTCTTCCTTACTTTCCCGGGGGCTCTTGAGAACGTTAACAAGCGACACACTCATTTGCATGCAACAATGTGCTTAACCTGCACCCCTTAATGCTCCTCTGGTCCAAAAAGTGGGGCAGGAAAGAAATAAGCTCAAGTTCTCTTTCAGATTCACCGCTCTGCCTCGCATCGTCCGCCAATCACCCTAGAGATCCTCAGCGCATCAGACATGTCACTTGCTCATCACTTCGGTAAGCACTATACTCGTGTAAGAGGGGCTTGAATCCAGTCTCTCTGCCCTAATTCAGGGCTCAGTCCTCTCGTTTCTCTCATTAAGATATAAAGAAGTCAACATCTTAGGACGTCCTGAACACTGTAAAAAAATTGTAAATTTACCATTGCAGCCAAAAATTATAAGGACTTTACTGTAAAAGTACTTTAAAAATGTTTTTCTACAACAAATTCGTGGTTAAAAATCATTTTTTAAAAGTATTTTTACAGTGAAGTCCTTGTATTTTTTTTTGCTGCACCACGAATCATTGTAAATTCACAAAATATTTTTTTACAGTGAAGCGGCCAGGACCCCCATCTACCTTTTGTCTGCTGCTCATTCGTTTATTTCCCTGGGCATACATTGCCACGGCCAAGGTCGTAACAAGGGGGGTGAGGGTTTAACCCCCCCCGAAATTTTGTTTTACAATGGTAACATAGGAGAATGCCCACATGTCCAAAAAAACGCATATTAACCCCCCCCCCCCGAACCAAAATCCTGGGTACGGCCCTGGCCACGGCGGAAAAGACCGTCAGTCAGCGTTCTCCGCGCTATTCTCCGGTACAAGGGGGGGACGATCTTGTCAATTTTTCGCAAACCCGGGGGGAATGGGTGCCTGTTTAAAAGATGGGTTTTACAAGGGGGAACATGCCCAGAATCCTGCTTTTACGCGTACGAGTAATCGTGTTCGGCAGTACTCCAAGCCTGCGTCCTATCTCGCTCGCGTGTTTCTTCCGCACTAAACATGGGCTTTTATATGCGTGCAATGACGGTTACTGTGTCCTTCTGTTCATTCGACACACTAGCTCGTCGTACACTTAACTAGTGTATAAAGGCTAAGTAAAACATGGCGTGACTTTCTTGGAGCGCCCCAGGGCCCCCTTGTGTAAGGTATACGGCCAGGGCGCACTAGGTCTTTCTAAGCAGTTTTTCAACTTTAGTGACCTCACTTGGAGCGAGTCCCCGCCCCTTCCACCCCACCCCAGAAAAAAAAATTGTAGGCGCACCAGTACCAACAATGCCTGAAAAAAATGGACCCCATGAGCTGAACGTACCTTGATGGAGTCGTAGCAGGCCACAACGCGTCCATTTTGGACCTCCACACTAGGGGGCGGGTGGGCAAATTTGCATTCTGTGTCGGATCGCGAGCATTTGGAACGTTGGTACTCGCGACACACTTCCAGCTGCAGCCAGCGCGAATCTTTGACGTTGAGCATGTTATTTAAGTTCATGTTAACCATGGCCGCCATGGCAGGGGCGGGCACAGGCGAAGATTCAACCACACCCAGGGGCTCCACTTTGACGACAATGAAAACGCACTCACGTATATAAGGTCGGAATTAATCTAAGGTCTGGACTCTTTTTTCTTCTTCTTTCCAAATGACTAACCCGTTCGAGCGGGTTTCAATGTTTTACACTCTTAATGAACGTGGGCAGGACAGCTCAACTTTTTGCACTGGGAATTTGACTTCTTGACAAGTACCTTGCACTGAACAATTTTTTCTTTTCTCTCTCTTTATAGTAGAGCTCTTGCGTATGAAACGGAGGTTAATGGTAGGAAGGTAGGGAGGAAAAACAGGGTAGGATAAAGAAGGCAACAGGGACGTTAACCTGGTTGTGGAAAAAGTGGGCGTGGTGAGAGTGGACGGTGCAAGGATGCGGGAGGTTTAACCCTCAAATCTCCGTTCACAGGAAAAACAGGGGTCGTGGTGTTTGTCTGAACCTGGTCAATCAATAAAGGACGGAATTTGATAGATTTCTTGTTCTGCTTCTTTTTTTTCTTTTCGAGGGGTGACAGGCGGTAGAGCAAACTTTGGTTGTTAGGCTTCGGAATTTTTAAAAGCTCCTCTTTTTTCCTTCCTTCACAAAACCCCCACACGAATCTTGAAAAAAAAAAGAAACACAAAAGATTGGTAGCAGTGAGGTGTACAGCACACGAATCAGATTACGAAGTCAAGGAAGGCCGGGGGTTAAGAAAAGGGCGTGTCAGCCTACCTGCAAGTTGTTACCGTGAAAACACAGACAAATCACGGCTTTCTGCTTGGTATTTTTGGTTTCCCCGAAGCGAAGGAGGAGACAGAGGTGTACAGGAAGGAAATGACGCCAAACCAAACGCTCAATTTAGCTTGAATAAAAAGTGGGGATGAATTGTGAACACACAAAGGCTTGCGCTTTTTGCACTAGGGCTGACTTTTTGGGTTGGCAGGTGCAAATGATGGCAGGAGATCAAGTCTGCAAGAGAAAAGAGAAGCAACAATAGACCTTAGAGCTCTAGAATCAACACAAGTTAAACTAATACACACAAGTACAATACTCTTTAATAAAAAAAAACGACCCAAACAAACGCTCCTATACCTAACGACCCAGCAGTTGCGCGATCAGTGTCATACAATAATGTCCTCCGAACGTGTGCGACACGCAGTAAGGGCTTGCTTACTATGGCTTGAGACATTAGCAATGAGCCAGTTGGTTTGGGTCGATTTTTTTTAAAGAGTACTGTACCAACAATGAACCAATACACAATACCGTTCAACACAACATACCACACACACACACACACACATACATCCACCCAAGATGACGGAAAAAGTTAGACACTTTTGACAATGACCCTGAGGTGGACCAGACCCGAGACAATGAAAAACGATGTGCACAAAGGCAACAAAACGAATACCTTCAGACGCTCTACGTTCTTTAACCGATTTACGCACACGTTAACTAGTCTAACCTCCTTACAAAGTCTCCTGGAAACCCATTACCCCAATACCCCAATCGCTCCTCGCTCCAGAACCACAAACTGGCACGGAAACAAAATTTTATTACCAACAAGAATACATTAAAAATAACCAAATCTCAAGTAGATGAATCACAACACTTTATTGATACCCAACGTCTGTTTACTTTCGTAACAGACACCGATTTGTACAGTTTCCTTTGGCAGTCAAACGCTAACCTTAAAATTTCTCTCATTTCTCATTTCTTTTTCCGGAGTTGCAATAACTAACTCTCATCTTGCTCTCAAACTCCTTCCTTCCTTCCCTTTCCCCCCGTTTTCCCTATGAGCTTTCTCGTCGCTCGGGGCTCTCCCCATGCTGCAATTACAGCCGGGGGCTATATTCCACGAGACTTGGTATCGATTGCTGTTGCTCTACCTCCTCTGGCCTGTTGGCAGAGTCACCGAGGGATTCGGGCGCAAAATGGGGTTGGGGGGTTGGAAGAGTTTTAGGTACACGTAAGGGAGCGAGAGTATACAAGGTAGAAGCCCACAATGACGGTTCGATCCACCCTGTAACCTCCTTCCCTCCTCCTCCTTCTTCCTAGGACTTCCCAACAGTCGAGAGCCCCCAAGACGGAGACGCAGAAGAAGCGCCCGGGATCTGGCAGCCCAGCCAAATCACCAACTTCCGCGGCGATACTCGCCGACCTATGCACCCAAGGGGCACGGGCTTCTCAAACTATGCAAATAACTCTATAACTATCTAGCTTTTGTCCCACTAACTTCCACCGAAACCTTTCCGTTTCCAACTTATCTTTCTTCGTCTCTTTCTTTCAGCCCTGGCCAGAAATGGCCTTCATTCACGAATCAAGTACACTGTAAAAAAAAATTACTTACAATTGCATCAAAAGAATACAAGGACTTCACTGTAAAAATACTTTGAAAATGTTTTTGTTCAACAAATTCGTGGTTAAAAAATCATTTTTGTAAATATTTTTACAGTGAAGTCCTTCTATTCTTTTGCTGCACAACGAATCATTGTAATTTTAAAAAATATTTTTTTTACAGTGTACGCTACCAGCAATGGGGAACTAATTTAACCAACATCCGAGCCTTCAGGAATGCATAATTAGCAATAGCATACTACTTCCCAGCCCGGTTTGCTCCCTGGCCCCACTCTGCAAAAAAAAACACTAGGCCATGGGCCATCAACATTACGGCTAGTTTAGGGTGCCGCCCCCCACCCCCCCCTGTTTTTCTCTTAATCTATTGCTTCCATGTTCACTAGGTTCCGTTGCAAATTTACAATATCAGGAGGCGTGGCTGGTCGGGCTCAGCAAAGCATGACATGCTCATTCTGCACGCCGAAGAACGCCAAAGCGCCCGGCATCGAGGCGCCTAACAAGTACGTCACAGACAACTAATACACGTTTTTTGGGGGCCGTAGTCTATATGGTCCGTCTGCTTCATGCATCGTTCCATTTCACCCGTGTCATTTCTTCTTTTGTTTCGTGACACCCCCCACTTTCCCACTAACTTTCAGCCTTTGCTAGCTCTTACCATCCTCATTTTTTCTATTTTTCTTTTTTTTTTCGATACCCAAGTCTTCGTAAAGAAAACTACTCCAAAGCCCCTATCTTTTTGCTTGCTCATCGAAAATCGACAACAGCCATCTCGGCCGGCGATTAGGCAAGCAACAAGGCGAAAAAGGGAGTAAGTCTGGGTGGTAGGGGGGGTCCGCAGAAAAGGGAGAAGAGCTCTCGGTTTTAATAAAGTTTTAGATAACGATGTGAAAATGTTACCCTCAACAACACGACAATGACTCTTCTGAGGTTATGGCTTTATCCAGTAATAAGCTCAAGCGGTTTATAGCAAAGGGTTCGTGGCAAGTTCGCGTGATACTTTCTGCCTGGGTTCCTCTGTCTTCTACGTCTCGTCTAATGTCCCTGCTTTGACAACAAACCCTGCTGCCAGGTCGCTCCCAAGCCGGACAACAATAGCCCTCCTGGCACGTGGAAACGCAGCACGCAAGCAATCGATGCCGAGGCATCAAGTCGGAATTTACCGAAGCCAAGAAACGTTTTCATAGACAAACACCACCCACTTCACGCGCCCCTTTCACATTCCAACAACCTCCTTGTTCCGTCAATCAAATGCTCACTACCCAAATATGACGGCATCTCTTTCCCTTTTCCCCCCCAAAAAACGAGATTCTTTATTACTTCCACCCCGGTTGAACAAAGGTGGTAGTTCAACTACACTGCCAAAAATTATTTTGTGAATTCACAATGATTCGTTGTGCAGCAAAAAAATTACCAGGACTTCACTGTAAAAATACTTAAAAATGATTTTTTAACCACGAATTTGTTGTAGAAAAACATTTTTAAAGTATTTTTACCGTACGTCCTTATATTTTTTTTCTTCAATTGTAAATTTACAATATTTTTTTTACAGAGTTCCCAAAGGACCACAGGACAGAACGCATCGTTTTCACTCCCAGCGCTTTCCGTCTGCTCTGCTTTCTTTGACATCCTTCATACGCGGGGCAGGATACCCATGTTGATAAGATCAAGTGCGTATTCCTTTCTTGGTTTCTCTACATCCCACGCCCTGAAACCCTTCGCTCCCTATTCTTCTCAGCGGAGCGAGTTTTTTCATCCTCAAAAACAGCTTTCAAAAGTTTTTTTTAACGGGTACTAGACAGAAAAAGTTACCATGACGAAAAAACTTGGTATTTTGCTCTCCCTTCATTGTGCTATTGCAACCCACCAACCCTTTCGCGCACATCAATGTTAACTACACCAGAGGAGTTTCCCTAGTTCCATACAGCACAAACTGTTTCTCCGACTAGAACACAATCGCATGTGTCCCAAGGCAAATAAAGCGCCCAGCTCCAGTTTCGCAAAGGGGGGAGTGGTTCTGCATTTTGCTGGCCATAATAATGACGGGCAAGCTACCAGATGTTCTATCCCCCCTTCCTTGGCTACTTTTAAACCTGGCTATCTACGTAACGCAGTATGACTCGTAAGCTGATGGGTTACCTGGGCAACCTGATCTAACAGCATGCCGAACAATAATCCATTCGCTTGATGCTCTGTTCTTCTGCGAAACGTCAGAAGCGTTTACTTTTTTTAATCCTATCGCACGTCAACGCTGCTAAGTTTTCCAACGATAACGCACTCCACCAATCTTGAACTGCACTGTTTGGCTTACTAGGGTGTGTTCATCGTTAGGAATAACACTGGGACCCAACGTCGCTTCGTAGGCTTTTCACTGGCTTCACTACTGCCCAAGTCCCCGGCTTTGCTGAACAGCAACTCACCAGCGTTCTAAAACCCAACTTTGGTTGATGAAGCTTGTGGGAAATGGGGGGAGGAACCTACCCCTGCGTCACTCTCCCTTTCTGTCCCGCACGATACTAAATGATCCAACGGACTAGCAGGACCGAAATATGCTCGGCTCTGCGCGTATGTTGACGGAGTCGCAACGACCTCACCGGCGGCTTCGCATTCATGAGTGTGGAAAGACACGCGCCAGCCAGCCAGCCAGCCAGCCAGACGGTGAGACGGGGACGGCCAACTGTACAGCGGTCCAACTCGGGCCAAATGGACGAAAACCGGGGGCTGCCAGCCCGAGAGGCGCGGCAGTGGACGGCACAACACAACACGCGCTAGCCCCATGGGAAATAGCTGGATGCAAGGAGAGGGGGTCAGAATGTTCCAAACCTGGATAAGCTAACCCGCCCTTTGGCGTCCACTTTTTTCCCTTCTCGGGGGCCTCTCTCCACTCCCTGCCACCCATCCCCCACCCACCCCAAAACTCCCACGTCGTGACTTACTCTGACTGCGCATCTTTGGTGCAACACGGATTCCGTCATCGCAATGATGCGCTCCAAACTTCCTTCAATTTGGCCACAAAATAAAAGCTAAATCCTTTAACATCGCTACGAACCGAATCGGTCAGCCCGTGCTTGACACTTTTTCCCTCCCGGTAGAAAACCACGTTTTCTACCCCGTATCCCCCCCCCCTCATTAATACAGTGCACTGTACACGCATTAACATCTGAATAGCGCGCAATAACGCTTTGGGCTCCCAGTAAGTTTCACACTGAAAGAAAAGAATAATAAGCTAGAAACCCCGCCCAGCAACAACAGCAACTGAAAGTACGCATAGTGTACTCACGTAAGGCGCATTCAAACACACGAAAGCTTTTTGCCCTCCCTTTTTTTTTAAACACAAAAATATATTTAAAAAAAGCTTATAATGGCTATTCAAAAGAGAGTCTAGCTATAATACACTCAGTTTACTACAGTGCTCGCTTCGTTCCATCACTGTCATGTCCCAGGACGTTAACGCTTTCCTCTGTGAGATAAGCTCCCATGCATAAGAGCTCGTACTGCTCAGATGAAACGATTCGGCTTACGGGGGATGGGAATAGGCGGGTCCGAAAGGTAGAAATCATGACCTGGACAGGACGTCGATAACTATGCGGCTTTTATGAAAGAACCCTGTCTGTCATTAGCAAAAACTGAGAATACCGTGCACACCCGAGTTCACCTACAAAAACGAAACGGAATAGGAACAAGTCCCCTGTGGAAACCCCACCCTTTTGGCCTATGTGTCAACGCTCGTTGTCGGCGTCGCGACGCCGGGGCGTCCCGTCCCCGTCCCGGGTACAGTGTTGTCGTGACTCACTAACACACTCCTCGCGACTCGCTTTTACTCCCATTCCATTCCGCAGAAGCACACATGCAATCGTGCCAGTCTTTCTCCCTTCCTTTTTCCTATTTTTTCTTTCTTTTTTACACGTCCAAAATTCTTTTCTGGGTGACTTGGTCGCTTGTGACTCTCCCACAACTGTCCTGTCCTTACCTATCGCAAAGACAACTGCAAAGTGACTAACGGGTGACTGAAATAAAGATAAATAAAAAAAACGAGGGAAGCCTAGCTTAGTGAAGTTTTTCTAACTTTTTTCTTCTACATTTAGACTGGTGCGAATTTTATCGGCCTCAAATGAGATTCTCCGTCTTAAAACAGCCTTAGAGGTAAATCCCAATTATAAACAGGCGGCGTTCGAAAATAGATCGTCCTTGACTATATTTTCCTCACGTGGCGCTCGTATTGGACGTACGAGTGGGTTAGCGAGCGAAATAGAGTATCTCTGTTCACACCCCTCATACGGGGCCTCCACCACGAATTTCCTCCGTTTCCTCCTGAGCCTACCACACCAAATCCAATATCGCCGCTAATACGCAAGCAGCCATTTTAGCCCTCACCCTCTGCCCCCTCAACCCTCTCAAAAACTCTGAAAACTCACAAGTAGTCACATTTATCTCAGTCCGACAGAACCCTCTTGCCCCCGTTTTCTAATTAACTCCCCACGCACTTTGACCATCTATCTTCCATCACTATCTACTTCCTACTGTCCCATAGCTTACTCTGCAGGAAAGCGAAAAAGAAATATGTCTGTTCCTTCCCAAGTGATCTAAGTGCAAATTTGATGGTAAAAGGAACGATTTGCGTAGATACACGCTGAAAAAAAAGACAAATACCCCGAACCACTCCTGATGTAACGTCCTTAACCGAGTAGGAGGATTTATATATATACACGTGGAGTACGTGAGCAGCGTCAGAGAGATTAGTCTGGCAATGGGCCCAACACTCTTATCTATTTTTTCCCGTGTTTGGCTTATTCGTACAGACTTTAACATGGCCAAAAAAAGTGCCCCCAGCTATTTACTGCCCAGGGAAGGAAACCTGAAATACAAAAGAATCCTTATGCCCAACAGCTATGAAGCTCAATTGGCTGTTACGCCAGTACAACTCTTTGAGGTACCTCAAAAACGAAACCCCATCCAGATGTGAAAAAAACGCTTATAGGAGACTACTCACGAGTAATCATACACACTCTGCACACGCACAAGTTCTTGTACCTAAATGATCCCGAACAGCTCCTAAGATTCTGAACCACGAAAACGGTTAGCTTTGCTTATACTGTAAAAATGTTTTGGTAAAATTTACAATGGCAGCAAAAAATTATAAGGACTTTACTGTAAAAGTATTTTAAAAATGTTTTTCTACAACAAATTCGTGGTTAAAATTATCAGTTTTTTAAAGTATTTTTACAGTGAAGTCCTTGTATTTTTTTTGCTGCACAACGAATCATTGTAAATTCACAAAATAATTTTTTTACAGTGTAGGTAGAGGGAAACAAGGTTAAGGCCCATCACCGCTTTAGGTATGGAGATGAATTCAGGCAAATATCCGTCCACGTTTTCCCCTCGTTGTATGAGCGACTCCTTGGTTCGCAGGACGCCCAGCGTAACCCCAAAAATCCCGACGAGATCATTTAACTTGCCATCGTACAGGAAAACGATGACGCTCTGCTACGCTCCGGAGAAAAGAGGACGACGAGACACACAGAGAAAAACAGCTCATCATTTTTCACCGCTCGTTGGCTACGGAGTCCTCGACAATCGAATCAACGAGACCAAGCTTTATTCCTTTCCTCCACCACCACAAACCATCTTTACCGCCCACTCCCTCCTCCTTCCACCCCTGGGCTTTTCTTCTCTTACACTACCCCCCCCCCTTTCTCCGTCCTCCCTCCAGCTCGTTTCCTCATCTTCCGTCGTCTCGCGAACGGAGAGAAAACGACTCTGTTTTTTTCTATTTCTTCCTAAGTCTCCGTTTTTTTTTCTACTGTGCATACGGCTGCATGAAGAAGGGAGTAAAAACTGCAGTGACAGAACCTGACAACAAAAAGATATTCTTCGAAAGAGGGGGAGTGAGCCAGCCAGTAACTGTGTATCTCCGCGAGTACTGTACAATACATGGTGAAAAATGACACACCAGTCCCAACCTGCCTTCTGGGCGCTCAATGGCGTCCTCTACTCTTTGGGGGGGGGGGGAGAGATTTTATACTGCATATTGGCAGTCAATGAGGGAGTCATTCCGCACGACTGCCACGATAGCGACTATTTCGCTCTAATAACGCAGCCTTGTCTTCCTCAGCGTGGTATAAAAATCTCAGTCCTCTGTTATTTTTGGCCAATTTCGTCCCCTCGCAAAATGAATGGAATGCAATTCCGCTGGCACAATGCGTTAAGATGCAATCGAGAGCTCTGACATTTCGCTCTCCCCCCTTGCACTCCCGTTTCCACTTTACCTCACCCATCAGTTAAAGGCAAAACTCGGACGCCAGCGACAGGAATCAACGCTGGCTAACTTTTTTCATCTCATCTCCACACCCAATGGTAATTAGAAACCCATCGACATGGGCTAAACACGAAATATCAATGGGTGCGCTCCAAAGACTCCCTTCCTATTTTGCAAATCCCTCTAGAAAAAAAGGGCATGGATTTTCATTTTCCAGTAAGTTTCCCCGTTGGCTCACGGGAGATTGCACCAGGGAGCATCCGCACAAAAGACCCCAAGCAGACCTGTTCCGAGATCCATTAGAAAACAGCGGTGTAACATGGGATCTCCCTCAGGTATACCCCATGCCGACACGTGAAGAATTGGGCGTGGTCCCACAGGGCGTGGCCCTGACAACATTTACACCCAAAAGGGCAGGGCTTTTTTTAACCATTGTCTACCGGCACTTTCCTACTGCTCGCCCTTCCAGTTAAGATCATCTTTCTTCTTATCAAGCATCTTCTCAGCCCTACCTCGTCGTGGGCCGAAAAAAAAACACCCGTCGTAAATAACTTTTAAACAGACGGTCGCCATCAGTTTCAGCAACCAGAAAAGCACGTGGGTTTCGGTTGAGTAACATTTCCGAGATCTTCTCCGACAAGGCGAAAGCTGAGCAAGAGAAAGAGAGCACAGCCTATTCCAATGCAGCTGCGCTCCGTCAGCTTCCTAAATTGACACCCACCACAACGCCGGCCGACAAGGACGGGTATCCTAACACCTTTTGCGACCGGGAGACAATTAGTCGCTCTGTCGCTCGCTGTAAACAGAACGTGTTACCGTTTTTTCTACAGCCCAACCTTCTTTCCCTCGTGTGTGATCCTCCTGTCGTTTATGCCCGTGTCGTTTTCCTCCCGTTGATCGCGGATGCTTCCAACAAGCTCTAAAAGATACGTATAAACTACGTCAAGTCTGACACGACATCCTATTCCGTGTGTTCGCTAAAGAGTTCTAATTGCGTTTCTTCGTTTTTTCCTTCCAAACCGGGGGAAAAAAAGTGTGGAGACCTTCCCCGGGCCACACATCCAAAACGCTCCGCAAGGGGTGCTTTTCTCTTTCATTTCTTCCCACACGGTATCGGGTTAATTTTCTGTACATTTTTGACCTCCGGAATCTTTTGTCATCATTCTTCCCGTTCAAGAAAAGAAAGGGTAACAACTCTGCTCATCGGCATGCAGGGAAGGTAACATCAGATTTGCGCCTTTGCATTGTGGTTTTGCCTCGAGTTTCTTATTCCCACTGGGTGGTGACCCAGGACAATAGGCAATAGGGCGTATGCCAATCTTAGTACATATTTCCCCCCGGTAGGGGTGAGCCGCCATTGTTCGAACCATTGTTATTGTTTGATGTTTACATCTGTGGTTCACGTGGTGTTAAACTGGCTGAATTGGCTCTCCGTTTTCGACAGACAACGTTTTACACAACATTTCATCTTTCCTATGGAAGTTAGCCACGGCTTACTAAAAAAAAGTATGAAAATAAGAACGACGGTCGTATACTGTTGACAGTGCTTAGTGTGAACAGTGGTTCGAACAATGGCGGCTCTGTCCTACCGGGGGGAACTACGTACTAAGATTGGCATATGCCCTAATACAGCCAGGCAATCCGCGCGGGTTCACCCAAGTTTGCAACGCTCTCCGCCACAGTATAAGGCTTACACAGTAGGATAACAGGGGTATCTTCCAATGTTAAAGAGCAATAGACACCTAAAAACAACTTTGCCCTGTAAAAAAGAGCAAAAAATGTAGTTTCCGGATATATGTTTATTTTTCCCAGGTCCGAAATAATAACGAAGATATTTACGAAATAAGAAATCTGGAATTCAAATTTTCATCCACGTGACGTCACGATGCTCAAGGGCGGGAAAAGGCCAAAACTTTGGAAATAAATATCTCTAGAACTAGTGACTAGAAAAAACTGAAACAAACTTCTTTATTAATGATTAATTTTTCTTTATTAATGATTAATAATGTTTATTATAATAATCCATAAATAACTCTATATGCATTTTCGGCGTCCGTTGTCTATGCACTTCAAATTTTCACCCCCCTGACGTCACGCTTCTCATGGCGGGAAAAGGCCAAAACTTTGGAAATAAATATTTCCAGAACGGCTGGTCAGAAAAAATCGAAACAAAATTATTCGTTCTTAGATGAATGTGTATTATAATAATCCCATCAAAATGTCTATTTATGTTTTTGGTGTCGATTGCCCTTTAAGGTTTTGGCCCATGTTTTCTCTGTCCCTAGAGTAGATTCAGGTAAAAGGACAGACTAGCAAAGGGTATATTCGCAAACCTACCCGAGCCGTTCAGAAAACGTCACGACAGTTTACAAACGGTCAGGGGAGTAAGGGAAAAGTCAGGGAAGAAAGGTGGCCCTTTTTGGTAATATTGTGTTCCCTTTGTGAAACTTTTTACTAGTAGATTAGGAATGCCGACTTGTGGGTACAATGGGCAAGTTTGTGAACCCATACCCTTCTATCTTCGCGTGTACCAACTATATCCTCCTGAGACCGACACAGTTGGTCCAAAACCTTAACATAGGGAGATACCCCTGTTATCCTACTGTGTAAGCCTTATACGGTGCTCTCTGCACTCACGGGGCTACCTGGCGGCATATTTTCAAACCCCAACCCTACCCAGCCTCAGCATTCCCACTTGCTTCAAAAGTAGGTTAGGTAGGTAAGTTAGGTTTCCTTAGGTTACGATATGTAAAGTTGGGTTAGGTTTAGGTTAGGTGAAATGTGGCAACGCTGGATGAACTTTCTCCGTGAGCTTTTCCCTCTCCCCGGCTGGGTAGGGTTGGGGTTTGAAAATTTGCTACCCGGCGTCAAAGTCAACACACAATACACTTATTCCACACCCCCAAGTGTCGGCGAGTCGAAATTCCGTGGCACGGAAGCCAGCCAAAGGTCAAGACGCTAACCGTCTAAATTTAGCGAGAAAGCTGGGTAAATTGTTTAGGGAGGCCTAAGCTCTTTTTCAAACAACGCCGTTTCTTCACACTTTGCAGCTTGGGTGTTCTGGTTCTGCGTTCAGCCAGTCAAGTTAGGCGCCTTCCTTTAGGATACAATGCCAAAGTCAATGGTCAGCGGCGTCTTGTCAGGATTTCCCTTCCCTCCATCTCGCCTTGGCCAAATCCACACGTCCGAGCCCAAAGCGCCTGACTTACTTCAGTGAAGTATATTTATATTTATAGGCATTTGTCATGGGTTTTCCAGTCGAATGCTGCCTTATGAGATCTTTGCCTGGCTCCATTTTTCACTCGACATCCCCCTCCAGCGAAAAGCTCTACCCCTACGGGGGTTATTGCGTACCCTGACCCAGGCCGAGTGTTGAGTGAGAAGGCTGCTTGCTATCTCGCCCGAGCCAGGCTCTCTCACTCCCTCACATTGGCCGAAGATAGCTCCGACGAACCGGGGGAAGAAAAGTGGTGTGCGTGGGGAGCGATATTTTTCTTCCCTAGAATAAATTCAACAGCTACCGCCTTGTCTGTTACACTACACGATGGCCTTTTCACGCCCCTTCTCCCCCCAAAACCTCCCCAACCCTGTCGACACGTACTACTGGGGCTATCTTGCGCACCACGAAGCAAGGTACAAAAACAGTCACAAGTTTTCCTGGCCCGGGCTCGGCAATTTGGCGCGTTTACGATCAAAGGAACGGGCTCAACTCGGCTGCGACACAATTATACGCCGGTTAGCGAAAGAATATTAAGCGTCTCTCCCGTCTTTTTCTTTCCTTTTGGGCCATTTATCTAAGCTTCCAGTGTAGTGCTACCAAACTGTTTTCTTCCGCTCCTCGACTGGTAAGATGCGAGCTCAACCAACAATGCCGAAAAACTTCCCCTTTTTCCTTTCCAGCGTTCCTGGCGAAAGAAATTTCGTCTCGCTTAAAGGAAAGCAAACGTCGACAGTTGATAAACGGTAACGACGCTAGCTGTTTCTTCTTCTCGTTAAACTCTCCCTTTTTCTTGGGATGTCTGGCAGTTTTCCCCTCCCCCTTTTCGCTTCGTATTCACTGTACCGGGGAAAGTAAAATAAAAAAACGGGTAAAAAAAGAGCCTTTGATTGGCCTTGCTCAATCACTCGTAACTAAGTCGCTGAGCTCAGCTCTTACCACAGCTGCTTTTCTTTTCCCCCACTCTTTTTGCTAACACGATCTCGGGGAAATTCCCCCAGTCTCGACGGAATGTCATTCGCGAATGAAAACTACTTTACAGGCTCTATTAGTCTCCGCGATATTTCAAGGGGGGAGGAAGCTTTTGTCGACGTCTGGGCCTTTGGCTGGCGTTCTCATGAGCTCGAGGGAAGTGTCTTTGGGCATTTATCTCCCGTTCCAAGAATTAAACAGATTTTTTTTAAAAGACACGCCAAAACCTCCCATTCGAGCCTGACAATCTCTTGCCAGTAGTTTAATGATGGCTGTTTAAACTTGGCGATCTTTTGTTGTGTTGCTAGAAAGTCACTACGTAACCTCTATTTTCTCCGATTTCGCTTTTCGTGCCACGGGCCAGCTCAACGCAAACCCTGCAATGATGAGTCACTTCAGATGCTCATGGGCCAAACGTCGTAGCATGTGCACAAGGGCGAGTCTTCAGTAACGAGCCGCGTCATATGCCACTGCAGCCAGGTGAGATCAACCCCCCCTCAAAAAAAAAAACTTGTGCTGACTCACGTGAAGCCTTTACATTCCTTCACACTGTTCGTGGCTCCGTGCGTTCTAAAAGCGTTCTTACGCGTTTCAATCAAGCTAGGAACCCACAAAACGAACTCGTTCGTTCGCAAAGAGAAAGCCACGGCAAAGTCTTCGTAACTCGACCGAAAGTTGTTCAACCTTCTTAGACTTGCAAATTCGCCCTACACTGCAGCGCTACGGAAAAAAATAATACTGTCACATGTTAGACATGTGCTGAACAGCTACTCGAAAAAAAAATAATCTTTGGAAAAGAAAATTGCAAAGAATCCTCTGGAAAGCTTAGGCGACAAACTTATTCGTCGTCACGCCTTGCATCAGAGAGCCAGCCCGGCGCTACTAAATAGGTAGGGCATGAACCTCTCCCCATCAGCGGGTAACCGCAGCGGCAGGAACAGCCACCGCGCTCGCCGTTGAGTCAGGAAGGTGCGGTCAACCAACGCTAAAGAGGCCAAGGAGAACTCGCAACCGCATCGAGACGCCTTTCGTTCTCAATGCTCACAAGCTCGCAAGGGGAGCTTACCAAAACCTTATGCAACGCTCTTCGCCATTTCAATAGTCCGGCCATCTTTTTTTTCTGTCCCGGTAATCCTTCGTTGGAGAGGTCCATGAAAGAACCTGACAATAAACAGCGTTGCTCGGCTTCACTGTTGTCGTCTCTGGCTCAGTGGCTGCTGGTAGCGAACGAAAGCAAACTTTAATTGGTTGAACACTTGCCAAAAACCTTCGCCAACTTTGCGAGCTCCACTTCTTGTTCAAAACGTCTCATGCCTGCTTGAACTCATCCTTCCTACGAGGCCGTCACAAATGTCAATAGAAAACCTTCAACAAGACGAACCCAGCTCTTGCCAACTTTTTTTTTACCCTGACACATAAAAAAAGGAAGAGCACCCGTTATATGAGCTCGCTATTTTTCCTTCTCTTTTCTCAGTTGTCTTTTTTTTCTTGGAACTACAAATGCTTGTTTACATGGAAGACAACAGGTTGCTCCGTCTCCATCTTAGCAATGTATGGATGCTTCTCTTGGCGTTCGCTGTCGTGTTTCCCACGAAGATCTGGTGTTTCTCCCAGAATTAAACTGTGCTACAAAAGTCTCCCTTTCGAACCCTAAACGACACAAAAATGTCACCTCTCCCTCTCCAAAAAAGACCCTGCAAGTTCCCCACTTAAAGCCACTATGTACTCAATACCCCCTCCCCCTTCTCTTATTAATAAAACGTAATGATTTGGCCATTTCCATCGACTATTGCTACCAAAGTCTTCCGTAAAATTTTCCTCCTCATACCTACAAGAAAATGAAAATACATTTCCGACAACAAAGCACCGCTAATTAGTAACGATTCCAGTATAACGTTCAGTTTTGTTCAAAACCTCGAATGTAGGAATTTTCTCCCCATTAGATCATTCCTATGGGCTAGAAGGCAATTCTGAAACATTTTCTAAAAAGGAAGTCATTGCAACACCATAAAAGCAAATTTTCCAGATTTCCCATGTAGTCATTTATGAAAAAAGCAAAAAAAAATTGTGACACGAATACAGATAGGGTATTCAGGGAAAATAGTTCAAAATTCCAATCCCAAGGGTTAAAAGATTTATGAATTGCACACAACGACTCTGGAAGACAGAGACACATGACACACAGGGTGTTGTACCCACTCGATGCCCAGATTCTTTCCCCAAGTCAAGTTAGCTGAGTTCTGACGAAAAAAGGAGATGTGTGTGGCACATCGGGATGTTCTCCAACAAGTATCGCCATTACGCGGTGTCCTGATCCTCGTCTGCCCGGTTTTCAGCCCTCGATCCTGGTATTTACCCCCTCCCGTTGCCGTCTTCTACTCCCTTTTATAAATTGCCTTCATCCAAAGGCAGCAAACCTAGATCTTTACCCCAACCCCGTCCCTCTTACACTCCTATATGAGGATATCACAAATCTCTCTGTTACGCCACCTGGCCGGCACCCATCACTGTCATTTGCATACCGGTCTTTTCATTTTTGGGCGAGCTGGGCATTATGTGACATTGCAATGTCCCCTGGGAAAATTCTTTCATTAATAAGCTGTCAAGAAACGTAGACCATTTGTCTCGAAAAAAATGTCCCTTTTCCCCCACTTTCTTCCTCGGTTTATTAAAATCTTCTGTTTCATTCCTCTATATTAAAATCTTCTAATAAAAAATACGCATCTCCCATTGACTTTTCTCTCTATTAAGGCCCCCGGATACACAAACCTCTCATGGACGAATAACACGGGGAACTCTAAAAAAGGCTTCTGTGTAGTGCTTTAGCATATTTCACGTCAATGCTTGCAGTAAAGTTGTCTTAATTGATGTCTAGTGCCTATGTTTGAGTTCTTTTGAAAATATGTTTTTGTTAAATTTAAAAGCTGTAGGTGATTTTTTGCAAATTTTGAAATACTAAAAATAATAAAAATTGGCTGACAAGAGCACAAGATTAACTTCTTTCTACATTTTTTGGTAAAAATACGATTCAAATCGGACGAGTAGTTTTTACGATATCATTACTAGAAGTACCCAATTTTAAGTAATGATTTCGTAAAAACTACTCCGATTTGAATCGTATTTTCACCAAAAAATGTTGGGAGAAGATATCTCCTGCTCCAGTTACCCAGATTTTATTTTTTCAAGTATTTCATAATTTGCAAAAATTCACCTATAGTTTTCAAATTTAATAAAAACATATTTTCAAAAGATCTTAAACACAGGCACCAGATATCAATTAAAACAACTTTACTGCAAGCATTGATTTGAAATATACTAAAGCATTTCGCAGAAGCCTTTTTTTTAGAGTTTCCCATGTTATTCGTCCATAAGAGGTTTGTGTATCCCCGGGCCTTAAATCTTATATTTCTCCGGTGGGTGACATAACGCTTGAAGACGCTGAAAAATCAGGCATCATGACCTGACTCGGGTATCCGTTGCAAGACGCACTCACCGGAGCTTGGCTCGCCAGGTAATTAGACGCTTTACCCCGTTTTCTCACCCCAAAAGATCCTCGTCACGCTCCCAAAAAATTATCACCGGAAAAGTTTTCAACAGGCATCCAGATCTGGTAACTTTGCATTGCTCCATGTCTGGATGCGATCCGACACTTTATGTTCTCGTGGTCGTTTTCCGCCCCTCTCACATTTCCGTTTTCTCGTGTGCAGTTGCACAATTCTGTCAGTGAATTCTCCAGCGCTGCAAAACGTGGTCTCCTTCCTCTCCTCCCTCTCTCTCTCACTTTCTTGCGTTCCCTCTCTGGCTTTTCATCTACGCCGGGCCGAATTGTATATCTTCCAGCTCCGCTTGAGGTCCCTACAACCAAACACACCCAAGTATCCATTCTCCAAACAAAATCTCCTTCAAATCCACATCCGTAGCCACGTCTCGGGCAAGATATCATTCTTTCGGGCACCAGCACAGACTTTTACGCCTAAACTTCCCGGAAATAGGCCCACTCTGGTTGCTCTTTTCGCAACAAACACATTCCCAGCTTCTCGCCCAGCTTCATCGGCGACCCTTCAATTTTTACCCGCCACCCAAGTAAACAAGCTAACCTCAATTTCCTTCCCCCTTTTCCGGTGAGCCAGCAAAACACAAGCTCGGCCTCAAGTTTGCAATATCGCTATGACAACTGCCACATCGCTCGCCGTTTCTGCCGTGATCAACGACCCCATTGACTTAAAGCTCGCATCCGTCATCTTTCATTTATCACGTCGCTTAAAGACACGCACTACAACGACAGATAAAAAAGACAATTCATCTTTCGTAATACCCTGATCGCCAGACCAGACACCCGCCTCCCTCCCCAGACTTTACATAATTATTTCATTTTTCTCGGCGGAGCCCAACAACAACAAAAAAAAGCTTTTGCCACTTCCATTAATTTCTCCTCCTCGGAATGGCGACAAAAAAGACAGAAAAAATGAAATGAAAAAGGGGGGAAAACCTTTCGACGCAGCCACTCCGATCCCCGCTCTCCCCTCCATCTAAATGGATAATTTAAGATGATACAGTGCAGCCCCAGCAAGACAGAAAAACCCTCAAGGCTCATCACCATCTCGAGGATAAGTACTTTCGTTTTAGAATATAGAACTAATAAGGTTCTTGTTCTATTCCTAGCCTAATTTACCTTTTGTCTCGCCCTATTATTCACAAGAGCTCTAGCGTGTGATAAAGAAACGTGTCTTTCCTCTCTTCCAATTTACCTAGCAGATCGGGAGCCCCCAAAAGGAAAGATCACGTCAGCATAGAGACCCATAAGCTTGTAATCAATAAACCGATTCGGCGAAGGAAACCTCGTTCTTCCGAAGGTAAGCCCCCCCCCCCTGTCTCTATAAAACCCACCACCCCTCTCTCCCTCCTTTAACGAAAGCAACTGGTGATAGTGCACGGAACAGCTTTTCGCCCACGTAAAATTAACGTCACTATTTCCAACCGCTTCTTATTCTGGCTTCTCGCGGAAGAAGAATTACGTCGCATCCCAGAAGCCTCCAGACTCGCAGCTTATTTATCTTTTTATTTTATTTTTTGTAATTGGACCCATTTATAAGGCTCAACAGAGCCCGGGCTCGCTTTTAACTACCAAGCCAGAAAGTTGGGGCTGGGCTCGGGCTCGACCCGAGCTGTCACGGGGCGTTGCTATGAGTCTGACGCCATTTATAATCCATCCAAGATTTTCTTAAAAGGGACGCATGTTCCTGCATCATCTCTGTGTTCTTCCCTCTCTTTCAATTTCATTGGCAGCGAAGAGAGAGAGAGAAAAGTAAAAAAAAAATGAAAAAAGAGAGGAAATCGTTCCCTTAGTACCCTAGTCTTACATACACAGGCAACTCGCGCCTCGCTCCGACTCTTTAGGATGGATATTTACTACGACGGGTCCCTTTCCGTCTCCTTGATTAATTGCCTGTCACGACCGACTAAAGTACAGAACCCAGTCCTGGATATTGCGCCAGCCAGATAGTCCCAAGTACGGACTTTTTACGTACGTCTTCTCATCTGCATCCTCCGAGATGAAATCTACCCAGCATGCGAAAAAAAGCCGATGTTTTATGCAATTGCAAACATCGTTTAAATTTCCATCCACTCGAGCAAAGTTGTTCGCAGTTACTTTTACAGAGTTCCTCTTTTTCCTCTTCGGTAAGATTCCTCAGAACATTAACACTCCCAGACAAAAAAGTTCAATGTCCACTGGAAGAATGAATACTAAATTTTTGGACGCTAGACAGAAGAAAAAGGAATTTCGGGGGAAAAGATCGTTTACGGTTCCCGTGTATAAATATCTTTCTTCCTCACTCTTCTCTCTTCTTTTTTTTACAGACTCCTCGAAAAGCGCCTTGATAAGAGCATAAGGCGGAAAAGGCGATGAAATGAAATTGACGATACGACCCCTTAAAAAAAAGTAGCAAAGAAGCTAAGAGCACACAGCAGATCACCATGGCTCCAGTCCAATAAAAGAGCCGTCATAATTACTGACAGACATACGTTAGAACCGGCGGAAGGAGGGAGTAATAAAATAGCTCAACGACTGAAAAAGAAAGGCAAGAAAAAAACTCACTGAGATATAATAAAGGACGTTGTGTAGAAGAACTCGGGTTCTGTTCTGCTCTGACAGAATCTTTGGAGTCAAATAAAACGAGCAATAAGCCAGAACCCAAGCCTATTAACTCTGTCCGCTTGCTCCACAAAAACAATCAAAGAAAAAAAAATCGACTCTTCCGGCGACGTACATCTACTGACTCACACTCCCAATACCGAACCAAATTAGCAAAGCGACGTCTTGACAATCAGGCAGCCCCCAAGAAAAAAAAGGTGAACCCTTCCCTGTCCCCCAACAAGAAACGGAACGGACGTGAAAGGTATGAAAATGTTCCACACAAATAACTGTCCTGCCCAATGCGGCAAAGGAAAAGAATACATAAAAATAAAAGTCGTGCAAGACTCAAGACCATAAACAAAAATATAACGCAAAATTGGTTAAAACATAATAATAAAAAAGACGGGTCAAAGTGGAGCTCCCCGCAAAACAAATGTTCGTCTGTAGCCGTCCATGTGGGAAAAAAAACTGGCAGACGGCCAAAATAAAGATTCACACTCCAGTTCCATTTTCCAAAAGATGGGGATGGTGAGTTTGTATGTGTGGGAAGACCAAAAAGTAGCCTTGACTTACCGTCCAATACGGGCGCCAAACTCTGCATTTAAAAGCGTCTTAGCGGCGACGTTTTGGTCTGGCAATCAAGCGAAAGGATGACGTACTACGGCAATAAGTGGACAGGGTGGCGAGATGAGGCGAAACTGGACATCCAAAATTTCAATCGGCGCTCCAGTTGTTCCCAATATTGGCTAGGGAAAGCGCTCGGAGGTTTCTGCAAGCGGCAACGGCAGTGGACACAAAACTCGCGAACCTGTCTGGCTTCGTCTGCCAGAGCGCACACTAAATCTGAATGCGGAACGGTTCTCTCGACTCAGGTGAAAACTGATCTGGCTGGCAAAGAGGGATGAACGAGTTAGGCCGGCGAATCAAGGGACAATGACCAAAAAGCTGCAAGGAAAAAGACAACGGGGTAATGTCATGAATAAAATGCTTTACCATCACGAGGATAACTCGCTGCATTACAAATTTGCTTTTAATTATTTCCGTCCATGTAATTTAACTGGTTGTTTACGAGTTTTACACATTACTTATCCATAAAATTAAAAATTAACAACTTACACATACAATGCCGCACTTCCATTAGGTTGAAATAACTTATCGCTTTACTCATTTGCTTTTAATTTATTCCCATTCATGTAATTTAACTTGTTTCCAAACAGTTTTAAACGATATTATTTATACATACAATACCACTTCTCTTAAGTTTGCATTTCATCCCAGTGACTGACGTCATTCCTAGTCACACAGATAAATACTGCACCGAAACCGTGATCCAGTAAATGGGACGAAAGTACCTTATCAGAGTTCTCGACACTATAGTTTTCACTGATAAAAATCTCCCAAGATTGTGGCAGATGGTTAAAAAAAAAGAACGCAACCAAGGTTCAGTATGGAGACAAATTCTCGAACCAAGAGGAGAAAAACGAAACCCAGGGCTTTTGTCGTATACTTTTGGTAAACCCAAATTTCTACAGCCACGATTCCCTAGCTGTCAAGCCATTTCTGATGTTAGTTTGCATTACTTTACATAAAGCGTCCAGGCACACGATTGTCACTTCATCGTTCTAGCGGAAATCCTTCAAGAAACCCATGGCTACCGCTTTTTCTCTTTACTACACGGTGGGTCCTTAAACTACAGGAATTGCTACGCTGCCCACCACTGGACATGGGACAGGAATGTGATTTTTTTTTTTAAAAAAAGGTAAAACCTAAGTGTAGTTCTCCTACCACCTTTTTATTTCCTGTTACCTATTTTTACTTGGGAGAGCGCGTTCCTTCATCGCATTTTCATTTCACGCTCGTCTTCACAACCATCACATTATAAACTAGGCAGCAGTTAGACAGCAGAGGGACAGGACGTTAGAACTAATAATTCCTCAGCCCAGCTGCCTGACCCTTCTGTTTTGCATCCCGGCTTGTTATGACGCAAGCGAGATAAGATCCATAACCACCCAAACGAAATACAACAGCAATACGCTTTTACACATTCACACTCTTAATAGAAGCAATGCTAACAGCACCCAGCCCATCTGTTTTAAACATCCCAATTTTTTCCCCGTTTCCCAAAACATCAACTTGGCCAATACGACCACAAGCGCGTGAGTACCTCCCACAACCCACGCTCCGTCTGTGAGTCTTACGAGTTTTTTTTCTTTTTTTTATCCGTGTGAAAGACATGTCAGCACTTCTCTGAACTTCCCATCTTTTTTTGCTTCTCTTTTTCGAAGAAAAAAAAAGAAGTGATTAGCCTGGCGAGTGCTCATGGCATTCTAACAAGAGACGAAAGCTGCTTTGGGGAAGGGGGGGTTACGAGTCGAGCTACATGGGAACACAATATGTGTGCATACCACATTCCTTAAGCATGGCTCACGGCTCTCACCTTGACGAATTCGAAGCTTCATGTACATCCCGCACCTCAAATTCCTTGTAATTTTACAGACTTTGCATCACAGTTTCACTGAATGAAAATCCAAGAGATGTATCGCTGGCAAAAAAGGGAACCACCACAGTCCGTGTTGGAATACTCCCCGGAACTAGCGGATGTGCGATGTAACGAACAGGGGCGATATCAAACACTGGGAATTGAAAGTTTCCACAGCAGACTGTTTATCGCCCTACTTTTTTTTGTCGTCGCGGGGGAAAAAACGTGGCACAGAGCGATACGCAAAACGAAAGGCAGAGTTGAAACAGCCAAACAAGGAAAGAGAACGCGCAAGTTATAGAGCCAAAACACCGCAATTGAATACGAAGCAATACAGCACAAGCTTCTACTGGTTTAGGACTGTTGCAATTTGCTGGCGAAGCGTGCGCTGCAAGAATCCTGACTGATAACAGAACACACCAACGGACACCGGACTTGGCAGCTTCGGCGTTCAACTCTCCGCTCCTTCGCACGCTCCCCCAAGCTCAGCCCGAATCCCCGCCCCCTTTTAAATTCACGCTCACGCTCCAGCTCCAAACAAGAACCGGATTGAAACCTACAGCCGGTCGTCTTCGCCCGTCTAACCCGAACGACTCTCGGGTCCACGTGATGCGTCTGGCTGTTCGGTCCCAACCCAAACCAGTACAAGTCGTTCGGACCCAAAATGGCCCAGTAAAAAAAAGGAATAAATTCCCCAAAAAAGAAACAAAATAAACATAAGTAACCCTAGCTTTTTCTCCTTCTTTCGCCCTTTATTAAAAGCTCACGGCATTCCCCGAGACAAAAAAAGAAAAGGAAAGGAACAAACAAAGAAAAGCGGGACAACCACTTGGGGATTGCCACGATCACCGGGTCGTTCATTTGGGACTCCCTTAGTTAAAACGGGAGCCAAATAAGCACGGAAACCGCTCTCGTCGAGCTTCCGTAACCTAAACCAACTACTCGAGCGCCACAGCGAGGGAGGCAAATCAACGGATAAGGAGGAAGCCAGTAAAAAGCAATGGGCCCTCTAACCTTTGGGCTCCCAGCCTCTTTCGGCCGTTTATACACATGCTCGACGCTTCGACTTTTGTTTACACGATGACGTCACACTCGACTCATCATAAGTCACAGATTCCCAGCGAGAGAAAAAAAAGGGACAGGACCCGAAGAAATAAATGACGGATCATAATAAACGAGTCCGCAAGCAAGCAACTGTCGGGCTGTGAAGCGTCTTCTTTTTTTTAAAAAAAAGGTCAAAACCCCAAAATGCCTTCGAAAGGAAGAGAATTTAGTGGGATATTAAGTGCGTCTTTAAGGATTGCCGTCGTCTTCAATTGCCACTTGGGAGTGAAGAGACATTCCTCCCCAGTTATCTGTCCCCTCAAATCTTCCATTGTTGTTGACCCCCTTGCGATTATGTGTGTCCCCGTGCCAAACTTGAGAGAAAAGGAGGAGAGACCTCTTTTTGTCTGGCTCTTGCGACTTCTTCCGTCTATTCCATCACTGATAGCTCCGGCGAGCTGAAAGTACGGGAAAGAACAACTAAACTAACAACGCCAGCAGAGCAGGACACCCTCTCCTCCCCCGTTTGTGTGCTCCCAACTGACAATGATGAAGACAAATAGAAAGTTACGGCGAGTCGCTAGGTTAGCTCTGTCTTTTGTTCTCTGTCGCCCTGCATTCTACTTGGAAATGGTGCCTTTCTCTCTTCCTACATTTTCCCAGCCAACTTGGCTGTCTGCTTTTCATATCAGATAGTCACATTCGTGGTCAGAGCCACAGTATATGTACTGTACTCAGGGCCGTACCCAGTACTTCGGATCGTGGGGCTGGGAGTTCCTATGTAAGTTTTTGGGGCATTATATTAAATAGAATATCGGGGAGGGTATCCCCGCCCCCTAAAAATGTTACTTGACGGTAATGGTTAAAAAAATCGCTGTGGTAAAGGGAGTACCGAACACACGGTCGTGCCCAAGCACCCGCCGAAATTTGCCCGCGAGGCCTTCTGTTGCCAAGAGGCTCGAGCAGTGCCTGGGCATTGCAGGTGTCAATTTGAGCGCATTTCCCCTACTTTTCCTATCTGCATTGAGCCTCAGAACGTTTGCTTTTAACAACACTACATATATGTAGGGAACTAGTCTTTATTCGCAACAATCACTTTAACTATACAAGCCAACTAAATCATTCAACAATGGTCATCACAGCAACTTCAACTAAACTGTGCATTCGTCTGTCTCGCGTCAATACTTGTCAATAACTTGTTCGCAACTCACTCTAGAACGTAAAAAAGTCTCAAAAGGTCAAAAACGGTCAAGGTCCAATCGGCTCTACTTGGTCGCATAGCGAGAAAAAGGTCAAATTCCACTCATTCCCAAGCGTAAATTAGTAAATAAACGTGTATGTGTCCTTTTACAAAATATAAATACATATACATATACTAAATATAAAAACATATACTAACAATGTTTGTATATGTGTTTATATTTGTATGATTTGCGAAGGTGAATGTGGGCTATACGCGAGCTAATAATTCTGTTTTTAGTAATATAGTGCTATATAGCGTGTCCACAAAGTCTGTTTATACTAACATTTAATGATAACATAATAATATACTTAATACTATAGGCAGCTAATATTTTATGGATCGCGAATGTCTTTGTGGATAGGACCATGCTCGTAGCAGTCTTATGCGCGCTCATATTGGATTATTCATCTGCAATAACATTTGACGGGCAACTACTTAGAACGTTGCCAGAACTGCTTTCTTCTTATTGCCGTTTGTATACATAGCTACATTACATTAAGGCCCCGGTATACACACCCCTCTTATGGACGAATAACATGGGGAATTCGGGGGATAGTTTCTCAATAATGGTTCTGTCAATTGCGAATCAATGTTGGCAGTAAAGTTGTTCTTATTAATATCTAGTGCATGTGTTTGAGATTTTCTAAAAATCTGATTTAATCAAATTTAAAAACTGTAGGAACATTTTTACATATTTCGAAAAATTTGACAAATGTAAAATCTCGTTTTCTTGTGCAGTAGATATCTTTCTGCTTTATTTTTTGCTGAAAGAAAGATTCAAATTGAGCGAGTAGTTTTTACGAAATCATGACTAGAATTCCCAAATTTTAGTAAATGATTTCGTACAAACTAATCGTCCGATTTGAATCTTGTTTTCACCAAAAAATATAGGAAAAAGATACCTACTGCACAAAAAAGCCAGATATTAAATTTTTCAGTATTTCAAAATGTGAAAAATTTCGCCTAGAGTCTTTAAATTTAACGTAATCATATTTTTAAAAAATTTCGATCAAGTGCACTAGATATTGATAAGTACAACTTTACTGCCAACATTGATTCGAAATTGACAGAACCATTATTGAGAAACCATCCCCCGAATTCCCCATGTTATTCGTCCATAAGAGGGGCGTGTATACTGGGGCCTTAAATACAAGTGCAAAGGGAGTATATGACCATTCCTGTGCAATAAATGCAGAGAGGGTAAAGATTCAAAATCTAGTTCACTTATTACTTCAGATAGAAACTGAAGCGCGTTTCGGATTGGTCCGCCAGACTTGTTGAATTAGAACGCCAACAGAAACCCGAATTCCCATTCCCACGTCAAACGAAAAGTCGTGACCTAGACATTTCTCGATCCCCCGAAAAACGTGCAAAATCTGAGAGTACTCCTTTTACTGTATCCAATGATTAATCTCCGCTAGTTATCCTTCAATAGCTATGAACATCTGACCAAAATAACACGAGTTTCTCAGAGACTCCATTTTTAATTGTTAAAATACATTGACGCTTCCCTTTCCCTCGCCAACTTACGCCAACTACACCAGGGCACCCTAACCCTTCCATATTCCTTTCCAACGTAGAATAACCCTGTCATGGACCCGTGAAGCATGCGAGTCTTGATGTCTGTTCCGAAGGCAGTACTAATTAGCTGTAAAAGGGGGAGATCGGTTGACAATAAGTTCCATCTCCATAACGTGAGAGGAAATGCAGGATTTCCCTCCCACATTTACGAGAGGAAGTCGCCGGAGACACTCGTCGAACAATCAAGTCGTCGGTAGGCCCCCCCCCCAAGTCCAGAGCTCCCAAGACCCCCCTCTCCTGTTAACATTTCCAGGACTCGCTGACCAAACTTCGGCCTTCCGACCTTTGGGGATCAGGCCCCGAGCACTTCCCTGAGGACTTGGTGCCGCTGGCGTTGGCAGAAAAGGCGCTCAAGTCAATCAGTAAAGCGTGGTTCCCACTAGCAATCATTTGACTGCCAATCCGCGATCAAAGTCCAAAGTCACCCCCTGTGGGCAGGACTGGCTATCCAAAAGTCATGATCGCGGGTGATAGCGCGCTATCAAATAGGTTTGAATTTGGACTGTGTGTTTGTTGTGATCAGGCAGTAAGTCGCCAGCAGGCAGTCGCAGGCAGTCGTCGCAGGCAGTCGCCATGACTGCCTGTGTTGCAAGGATTAAAAGGTGGGGAAAAAATGAAACAATTTTATATTTTAAAATGATAATAATTCCTGAATTAATTTTATTTGCCGTCTTTGTAGCTTCAAAATGGTTGATGCAACTTATATTCGAAATTTTTTTATTGCAATGTCGCATGTTTGAAAACAAAAACAAAGCTAGATACGAAGTCTTGCGTTGCCGTTCAA